>MNCI01035238.1:44719-120966 GCA_015680685.1 Gnetum montanum
ACTCCACCTCCTGATGGTTTCCGATTCTAAGGACCAATATCAACTCTCTGCTTCCTTAATGAGTGTCCTGAGAAACAACTTAAGTTTTTGCCACTCGTTCTCTATGTTTTGCAAGGTGCAGGCATCGTGGAATGCCTGTAAATGATGTTGCGGATCAACGTTGTATCCCTCTTCAAATCGTGGGATGTTGTTCATGTCTAAGCATTTGATTCGACTATCTTTTAAATGCCTTGTGGGAATTCTAATAGCCTCCGTTATGTCAAGAATACTTCGGGTTGCAAGTAGGGGCTCGTCATGATCATCTCTTTTATCACGCCTGTGATGTCTTCGTTGCTCCCTACTTTCCCTTCGTTCATGCCCTTGTCCTCTCTCTCGACTCTCTCGTTGAGGTCTTTCATTTTTCTTACTTTTATCCTCTCCGTTATGCTCTTCATGATTGCACCCAGAGGTTGAAGGAGAGGGTGAGTGATGTGAAGAAGGGGAAGAAGAAAGAGAACCATCGCCACGACGATGTTTCTTGCCTTCTCTTCGGCTGCTACAACCCTGATCGTGGTGACGATCTAAGTGCCCATCCTTGTCATGTGTTGTTCCTTCTGTGAAGAGTTGGTGTTCACAAGCATCAGAACCATGGATATGTATCATTGATTGTAGGTTTTGATACCCTACCTCCTCACTTTCGTTAAGAGGGGGAACATCTCTTGATAGCGAACCAGTTATAAATGGTTCACCATCTCTAGTTTCACTAAGGACATGCCAGACCTCTTTGCCCTTCAACAGTGTATGTTGGCTCTCCTGCCTTGAGTCCCTCATATGTTGCAAAGCTATGGGATGGTAATCCCTCATGTCAAAATCACCCATAACGTATTCAGCATAAAATTCTATCATGCTAATCTGTGCCAAAGCACGGAGAAGCATGTTAGGGACTGCCAGATCTGGGGGTAACACTATGTTACCATGCAGATCTCTCCAGCACATCTGTTCATCTTGATGGAAGATAAAAGTAAAATTGGGAATATACTCATCAGGATGAGTATATTCCACCCTATATTGTTGAGGAACTGGCTGATTTAGGTTATGTGTTTTTGATTGTCGATTGTTTCGTGTATGGTCCTTAAGTGGTGAGTTGCTCTTGTTAGAAGAAGAAATTTTTATCGGTGTGCTATTTCACCGTTATATAATTTTTTATCTTGATTAACCTGAAGGTTCGTTTAGGCTCCCAACGATGTGAGTGATATCCTTTATGTTCTATTCAGCGCACAAACACTTAGTCCTCGGCAACGGCACCAATGATGAGTGGCAAGGTAACCCTACACTCAACCATACGAAACAAGCGTAGCATGCACTATCCAGTCGAACTCCGCAGACTAAGTGCCTACACGCCCCATGGAACACTTGGGGTTAATCATTTGTTGTCTTCCCAGACTTACTTGTGGTTGTCATGGTGAATGGTTAAGTAAGTCCGATGTATATGATTTTTATGGTCTTTTATGTTTTATCTCCTATGCTATCGAGATGAAGGGTTGGAGAAACTAACTAACTCTAACTAATGAACTAAGTCTAAATTACCTAGCGTCAGCATCCGTTCCCACTTACCGTACACACCTTGAACCGATGCAACCGTGGCTACCAAACGCTAATCGTTGTTGGGATCATCACGCGTAATGCACGTGCTCGAAGTGGTCGTACTGAGGCACTTAAATAGGAGGAAAGGGTTGAGAGAATCTAATCTAGCCTAAGTGCGATGAGCAGCCGATTCCTTGACTATCCGTACATATCCTTAGATGCTCATAATCAAGTCGTACTCATTCCGCATTCTAGGAGTTTAAGGGTGAGACAGAAAGTAATAAATAAAATCCTATTCCATGTACTACAAGGTTTATTCAGGAAGTTCGTCTTTATTGCCATACACAACTTGTGTTCAGGTACAATGTTGCTCGAATAAAGATCCGTTCACTTTAGGACTCCTATTGTAGGCACATGGAAAATATTCTATCTTTGGAGTGATCAAACTACCAGAGTTTCCCTACTTCTAGCCCAAGATGAGGAAACAAGGGAGAGCCGCCTCTTATTTATAGACTTCGCGACGGACCACGATATCGTAGGGGACGATGCGATATCATGTCTCATCAATGAGTTACTCAAATACCAAGAGTGATTGTAGAACACAAAATAATGCAACTACAAAAGAAATATAATTAAAAGTTTGTCAATCAATGAATCATATGTCAAGTTTTCTCATAACCTAAGAGATCCTTGTAAAATTAGAGTTATTCAAGAAAATATAAAACTAAACTCTAATATGGTATTATAGCTATTGGAAATTGATTATGAGAACAAACCATTATGGAGTGAACTAAAATAGAATAACAATTACTAAAATAAGATGAAAGTGTTGTGTCAAGAAGTTACAATGATTCGTAAAACAAAAAATAGTTATATGAGACAATTATACGTGACAATTAATTTATTTAGCACTATAAAGAAGTTATCATTGATAGAGAAGGAAAAAGAAGAATGGGAAACCATTTTGCAAACTCAAATCATAAAATATGATAAATTGAAATCATATTTTTAGAAGTTTGCAAAAATAGTGGAATAATATAGGGCATATGTGAGGCCTAAATTACAACTACTAGATCAAGGACTAAGTTAAGGAACTTCATCTATGAAAGAATTAGAAGAAGTAGTTATGAAGATTAAGGAGCAGCATTTATAAGAGAAAGAAGAGCTTTAGAATAAAGCTTGATAGTGAAAAAATTGTAAAGATCTTTGTAAGAACAGTCAATAATTAGTGACAAAGCATTAAACACTACATGCTAATATCCAAGTAGGCAAGGAGAGGATGTATGTAGCCAATTCACGAGCAGAAGAATATCAACAGTAGCTCATTGTAAAAGAAGATGAAGTCAAGGCCTAACAAGTAGAACTTGTAGATTTACAAAGGATGATGGAGGCATTGAAGGCATCCATGACACAACAACAACTAGAAGTGCTATATATAGAATCATTAGTGGATGTAATAGAAGTTGAAGTGGTTCCCTCCTCTACTTCTGAACCATCCTTTGGTCCCATCCTTGATCCTCAGGTTATGAGAAAACTTAACATATGATTCATTGATTGAAAAACTCTTAATTATATGTATTTTGTAATTGCATTATTTTGTATTCTATAGTTATTCTTACAATTCAATTAACTTATTATAAATATTTTGTTCATAACATATTATTCTTGGCTACATCTTTACAATGCATGCCTTTGTCTATTACTTATGACAAGTCTTCTAAGAATTTTCCTATTAGTTATTCTTACATGGGTTGGGTCCTCATGAATGCCTTTAGCAAACCATACCTTAGCCTATTACAAACTACTACCTCATTTGTAGCCTATTCTACTTTGTAGTCATTTTCCTTTATTTCATCGTAACCTTCTAGATGGTTTTCTCTTCCTCTTTAGAAAACTAGACTAGATTACGAATGGCTCACCTTTGGATCTTCTCTTCTTATGTAGGAAACTGGATCCTTCTTTACTTCTAATGAGATCTAATATGTTCGATAGCTGAGTCATTGGGACATGATGAAGCATCATTTTATCAAGTGTATAAGTTAGTTGAGATATTGTAGATGCTATATTGTAGATGCTACATCGCATATGCATTGTAGCATCCCTGTCAATGTGTCTCAGCTAGCTGCCACATTGTGGGTGCTATATCACATCTGCTATAACTTAGCTACATTGACACATCCTCGTCAATGCATTCCCGTCAACACACCCCTGTTAATGCAGCCAAATGCATTAACACATCCCCATTGACGTAATGCTTGTATTTTCTGATAAACATGAAAGCATCCATCGCGTATTTGGTACCATTTGGTCAATAGTGTAGTTGAACTCTTGTAGTTTTGTTTTGTAATCTTAGCAAGTAATTAGTAAGTGCCTGCAGTGTAGATTTGAGTCAATTATATAGCATCTTATTCAAGTGGCATTATACTTGGATACATTTCATGAATGACAATAAGATCAAGATTGATTCANATGTTACTACTTGGTTCACCTAATAGCATAGCGCTTGGTAGTATGAGTAGTGGGCACGTGAGTTTAGGATGTGTATGACAAGCTTGGAATGGACACTCATCGCCCTTAGGATAGCTTAGGATTTATATTGTTATTATTAAGTAGATTAAATAATTAATTTTCATACTTTCATATAACTTGGCCTTAGGCACATAACATCAATAATCAAATGCCTCACTTAGGAATCAACCATATGTGATAAAGCTACCAATAGTATAAGTGAGAAGACAACTTGTGATCAATGCTTAATAATCTAGATATCACACTAGTCCCATCCACTTTGTAAGAAGCTCAATCTTACTTTTGTTCACTTGAGGACAAGTTTTTCGTTAGTTATGGGGGTATGATGCGTTCTGCATAGATAAGCTGTAGCGACATAGCCCCATCGATGTATCCCTATTGATGCATGGTTACATGTGTCAACGTTATTGCATGCGAAGCCCATATAAATGCAATCATCACTTGCATTTATGACATTGAAAGTTAGTAGCATAGTGAATCCCTTGTAGTTTAGTTTCTCTAGAGTTAGAATATTTTCCCTTGAGTGCCCATAGTGTGAAGTAAAGAGATTGTATGAATCTTTATTTGAATGCCATGTACATGAACATATTGGCGTGAATGACAATAAAGATGAGATTTCTAATATTCATTGTAGCACTTGGATTAGTTTAATCTTTTTTGTTGGCACTATACTTTTAATGCACTTTACTTTTATGTTTTTAATTAGTTAAGGTACTTAATCATAAATACTTAAGTATGACCACTTCAAGCATAACGTATTGCACTTAGTATCCTAGTAATGTTCACTTTGTAACCTAGTAGTGTTGATATGAGTTTGGGATGTGTACGGTAAGTGGAAATGACTACTTATGTTAGGATAGTTAGTCACTAGATTAGCTATGTAGTTAAATAGTTAATTATAAAACCTTCATTTACTCATCTAGCCATTAGAATAAAAAATATAACAAAACACTTATAAAAAATATACATCATATGCCTTAACTCATATTTAACCATATGAATTGATAGCACAAGTGTGAGTTAGCAAGACAACAATCATACAATCCTTTGCTTCATAGTTTAAGACTATAGGCAGACTTACGAACTAAGTCCACAAAATTTGACTAGATTGTTAGTGCACACTTATGATTCCTATGGTTGGGCGTAGGGGATACATACTATTCATCATTGGCATTGTTGCTGATAAGGACACATCAAAGACCACTACTTCCTTTTCATTCTTAGCCTTTCATAATCTATGTTGAAGTTGTTGAAAAGCTTCATCCATGGTGAGGTCTGGTATGAGAAAAGTGGGGTTAGAGAGATGGGCCCACTACTTCGTAACCTTAGTAGCCAACCATTGGTTCTCAGTGGTGGCTACCTTCAGTTGGGCATTGACAATGAGGAGTTTTCCCTTCGTCTCAAGCAACTCTAACTAGGTAGCAAGAGTAGTTATCCAATATAAATCTTGATTTGAGGAGATTGGTAGTAGAAAATAGAAATCTCTCAATGGAGGAAGTCCACACATTTTGTTAGAAAACAGCCATTGAGGTAGTTGCTTGGAAAAATGAGGTCCTGAAATTTGAATGAGTAAAAAGTCATTATAGGAACTAGGTTGGGCTTCTCAAGGAGGTTAATGAGAAAGAGATCCAATTAGAAAAGATGAAGATAAACAAGACGCTCCAACAACTCCACCAGAGAAGCGATGTGTGGTAGTTCATCTTTGATGGACTGAACACATATAATAAGATAGAAATTCATTTAAAAGGAGTTGCAAATTGAGTTGATGATGGAATATATGAAGCTTGCCAACCTCCGCTATGCAAACCTGGATATGCTAACAATGGGGAGACTAAGGACCAAGTTGGAAAAACAAGTGACTAGTTCCTATCTCTTATACAAGATGGAATTTAAACATCATAAAGAGACTAAGTAGTAGTTGGAAATAGCCAATGCTGAGCTTGAAGTTCTAAAGAGCATATTCATCGATCAACAGTCTATTGCTAAGAACTTGGCCAGATGGATGAATGACTACCATGAGTGGCAGAACCTAGTAAAGACATTTGATATCGAATGTAAACAATTTGTAGCATGGTTTGTCAACACAAAGGAGTTGTTTCCTTCAATGTTGTGCCCATGAACATTCTTGCCCTTAGCCCACATCGAAGAAGCTGCATGGACTACCTATGACCCACTTAGTAAGGAAGAAAATATGAAAGCATTACTGGATACTTTCAAGCTTCCATAGGAAACAACAGCAGTAGCAAGTCAATCGTAGCCTCCATCACCACTAGTGCCAGAACTTGGCAAAGAACCTTCAACATCATAGGAGCCTCCAACTCCATGCATTATTTGAGAATTAGCCATGTCTTTGGCAACTCTGCAACACTTGCTAAAATTTTTGTAAGGTGTCCAATTTTGTTGTAATGGACACTAATTTTTGTAATTTTGTATAATCTAGCACTAGTTAGTTAGTCAATAAATTCCATACTTCCCTAAACTTTGTAAGAAGCCTGATCTTACTTTTTTTCACTCAAGGATGAATTTTGAGTCATTTGTGAGGGTATGATGAGTTTTGCATAGATAGGTTGTGTCGACAGACATGCGTCAACATAGATGCATCGACACTAACACAAGCGAAGTCTATATAAATGTGGCCACCACTTGCATTTATGACATTAGAAGTTAGTAGCATAGTGAAGCCCTTGTGGTTTAGTTTCTCTAGAGTTAGAATATTTTCCCTTTGAGTGTTCGTAGTGTGAATTAAAGAGATTGTATGGATTTGTATTCAAACACCATGTACTTGAATGCATTGGTGTGAACGACAATAAAGATGAGATTTTTGATATTCATTGCACTACTTGGATTAGTTTAATCTTTTCTATTTGCACTCTACTATTAATGCACTTTACTTTCATGGTTTTAATTAGTTAAGATATTTAATCATAAATACATAACTATAACCACTTTGAGCATAATGTATTACACATGGTATCCTAGTAGTGGATATTTGGTATGCCCAGTAATATCCACTTGGTAACCTAGTAATGTTGATATGAGTTTGAGATGTGTATGGTAAGTCGGAACAACTACTTATGTTAGGATAGTTAGTTACTAGATTAGCTAAGTAGTTAAATAGTTAATCATTAAACCTTCAATTACTCATCTAGCTATTAGGATAAAAAATATATAAAAACACTTATAAAAAATACACATCATGTGCCTTAACTTATATTTAACCATATGAACTAATAACACAAGTGTGAGTTAAAAAGACAATGATCATACAACCCTTTGATTCACAGTTTAAGACTATAGGTAGACTTAGGAACTAAGTTCATGGAATTTGACCAGATTGTTGGTGCATCCTTGTGATTCATATGGTTGGATGTAGGGGATACACACTAAACTTCTTTCTTTCATTAGTAACTTGTTAACCTTTTGGTTCGTTGAATGATCATTATACATTTAATTAATCGTAATGACTTTTGTATTTCATTATACCTCTTGTTGCAGACTTCTTCCATTGCTTTGGACATATATCCATTATTCCTTGTTATCCTAATTCTGATTCTAATTGACTTTTACATGATGCTACATTTGTCACCTTCTCTAATGATTCATCATTACTTACACTTACTATCTTATTAATCTCCAATTATTTTTCACTAATTATTCATTTTCATCTTCCATAATTGATTAATAGTTGGTTATGTTTCATGGAAAGGTCATGATGACTTATGAAATATGAGTCATACATTTTTGTTACAACTTGTTTGCAAGTGGTTATAAATAATCTCGATTAGTTACAAAATTGATGGTTGTATATTGTGTTATGATTATATTTTAATACTTCCCTTCAAACATTAGTTTTGTAACTTCATTTGTTGTTTCTTGCAAAGTCAATGAGTGGTAAAGAATATTTTATGAGCATACAATTCTTCTTGATGGCTAGTTACAAAGAATTCTACATTTGTAAGAATTGATGGAATTACTTCCCTTCTCTCACGAGTTCGTAGAAACAACAAACAACACAATACGGATTAGGAATATGGAACTTCTATTCTTCATTCATCTCAAAGAAGAATAATACATTATGGAGTGCCGATTTGGGGAATGGGTAGTGTGGATTCCATCTCGATGACAAGAGGGATTGTTGAATATGAAATAATACAATTATGAAAGATGTATAATTAAGAGTTTGTTCAATGAATGAATCATATGTTAAGTTTTCTCATAACCTAAGAGATCCTTGTAAAATGAGAGTTGTCAAAGAAGACAAAACTAAACTCTAACATAAGCCTCATTTATATCACATCTATCCTCGTCCTTTTAGCTTCCTTTAGGAGTTTTAGAGTCTTGGACTTAAAGACATCAAACTTTGTTCTTATTAAATTATCACCACTAAGATTGCTAGCCTCAACTCTTGGTATTTTTATTTAAATAATCCACATGTGGCAAAGTGTCACATTGAATTAATTGTACCTTGTTTAGATCTTTCTTTGTCTTGATGCTATGCATATGACATGCAATTGCATGATAAAAAGTACTAGGTAGGACAAGAAGAATCTTGTTATGGGGAGATGTGATAGTTAATGTAGCACTGTACTATGAAATGTTTCTTGTTGTTTGCTCTACCACCTTGGATTCCAAAAGGTTGACAAAACACTCTAGGATGTTGTTTTAAGCAACAAAATGGCAGCCATATACATATGGAATATCTCTCTTAATTGTGGACCTGCAAAATTCCATGGTTGTTTTATATTCTAAGAACTTATTCTCCACGGGTTGGTGCTATATGACTAGATCTTGGATGGAGCTGGAAATATGCAAATTAGTAACATTTGACCATGTGGTTTTAGGAACTATCACGATTCCTCTTTTTGCTTTGATTTCAACCATGCCTTTTATCTCTAGGCCCTTAATTGTGGCAATGTAGAGATTCTCTAAGGCTAATTAGTCATGGGCTCTTATGACAATTATAACTGCCTGATACTTAACCTATGGCATAGTAGAAATATAGGCAGAAAAAATGTAAAAATAGTAAAAATGGAGCTCATTAGAGTAGAAACTGCATGGCCTGCCATTGCTGCCTCTGCCTTTTCCTCCTCTTCCTCCACGCGGCTGTCTGTTTCGCAGCTGTCCTAAACCGCTACGGATTTGCACAGGAGACCTTCATGTGCGTTGTTTTCCCGCAGGCCCACACTGAAAAATGTCAATTATTAAACACGAAAACGATGCCATCATTCATTTTAATCGTTATTGCAGGGTAGGTTTTGGTTGACGATGCCAGAACAAGCAACGGATGGGATGATGCGCATCATGATGAAACCTCCAAATATTTGCATATTCATTATTCATGATAACAGTGATTTCTTTCATGGAATTATGCAGGGTGTTCAGAGACTGCTAACGCTGATTTTCTTGCCTAACGTGGGTTTGTGGGATGCGTGAAGGGGTCTAGATTTGCGTAAATACCAAAATTTTAACGTAATGACACAGAAGTTGCACTCAACCTTAACGTGATGGCAAAACTAAGCATCCATATATGTTACCATCGCTGCCTTCGTTTGTTTAACGTTGCTTTTGCTGCTCCAGTTCCTCCCTTGTGCTTCATTGCTTTCGCTGTGCTTCGTTGCTGCTACCGCTGTGCTTTGCCATTGTCTGTTGCTTTCGCTCCATCGCTCTCTGCTCCGTTGTGCTCACAAGTGAAAGTGAAAATGAAAGTAAAAATGAAAATTACGGTCGAGTCAATTCATTTTATTTTTCACCATTTAGCCTGGCAATATTTAGTTGCTACTCACAGTTTTATCTGTGTGTTGCCAGACACATAAAAAACTGCGAATTGCACACTTCTAAATAATATGTGAATCATAGTATTAATTGCTACTCGCACTTTGAACTTGAAAAGTGCCACTCGCATTGAAGCACATTTTGTTATATTGGTTTCTGTAAAAAAAAATTAAGTGCAGGGATATGTGCATTGCATGATCATTGGATGTACTGGCTAAATGATTTTTTGAAGCAGGAGCGAGTCACATACACATAAAATTAAATAGTGTAGAATACAGCGTAACGCATGTTCTGGCATGTAATGTTAACGAAACTGTGGGCATGTACTTGCAATTATTAACAAAGAAACGAGACATCATTGAAAACAAAAAAGAAAACCTAATTGATGAGCAGCGAGGTACCTCTACATCCAACCATACAAATCACAAGCGTTCACATGCGATTTGGTCCAACTTCGTAGACCTTAAGTTCTTAAGTACACGGGTTTTCAAGGAAGTAAAATCTAATTGAAACAATCATTGTCTTCACAGTTCTAATTGTGAGGTACAAGTATATGGTTAAGTATAACTAAATTATGTGATTTTTATCATTTTATATTTTATAAGTTTAATTGCTTAGAACTAGAATGAAAGGTAGAGTAATTTAAGATCTAATTTGTCTACTGTCTAACTAGCCTAACACAAGTACCCGTTTACATTTTCCAGACACATCCTGAACGCATGTAGCACTGTTGGGTTACCAAACGTTAAGCATTTCTAGGTTACCAAGTGCTACACGTATGTTCAAAGTGGTCATGTTTGTGTTCATTAACAACTAAAAATTGATTGCTTAATGAAAATGCATTAAAGGAAACATTAATTTATTTTCAGTGTTTCAAGGATTATCAAAAGGGGTCATTTTTATTCCCATTACACTGTTATGCTCAGGTACATCAGTGCTCGAATAAAGATCCGTACACACTTAGACTCTTGTTGCGTGCACTTAGAAAATATTCTAACTTTGAAAAAAAATAACTATATGCAAGAGCTTCACTATGCTATGAAAAAACTATATGAAAATTCTAAGCCCAAGAATTATATTTATAGGTTGGCATATAACCCGCAATATCGGATATTCGACATTGCATCTTAGGCTTTGATATTGGAGCTAGTCAAAACATGATTTATCATACCCCCACGATTGAATAAAAACTCATCCTTGAGTGAAGAAGAGGAGGAACAAGTTTTTTATAAAATATTGAGAAGGTATGGTATTATTGACTAACGTATAGACTGACTTAGATGGAACAAACAGACTCCTAAGTGCCCGAGTGTACGAATTTATAATCTTTTACAAAATTGAGTGTTCATGACAAGAGAAGTAAACACCTTGAACAAAACTAACATCTGCTCCTCTAGTAGCTAAAGATCGAGAAAGAAGATTTAACGATCATGAAGAGTCTTCGTCACATGGTGTTGTTGCGGTTGCTTCCTTTGTGAAGATAGTCTTGCTTCTAGTCCACATGTTCCATCCATGCTTTGCATTGTAATCATAACAAAATCATGGATTAGTGTGCAATGTGTAACATATGGCTTTGAAGTTCCTTGTTTGATCAATGGTTACACTTGGCTAGGTTGTCATTGTGATGAATGGATTCAATTAATAGTGTTAGCAGGAAAGTTGATAAATAGGGTAAAATGGTTGAGTGGTCTATTAAATTTGAAAAAGTTGAAATGCAAGGAAATGCTTGAAGAGGGTTTAAGAATTCACAATAGTAACTATAAAAGGTTTCATTGAAAAACATTGTGAAGATGCACACAATTAAATGCCAATGATGAGATAAACAAAAGGATTTGACTATAAGAGTGTCTAAGGATAAAGAACTTAACTAACCCAACCAGGGAGTGTCTAAGTGGGTCCTTCCCAAAGTAGGCACAAGCCTTTTATTGTCGTTGCATAACTTCAAACCAGGGAGTTCATGGGCTCCATGGATAATTAATGGCTATGGAAAGTTAAATACAAAACTCTAGAAGAAACTACCTAAGAATTTTGACACCTCAAACTAGGACATTGAACAAGAACATGAAATTAGAAGTGAGGTGAGACATGGAAAGCATAGGTGGAAGAAAGAGAGAGTGGAATGGAGTTCTTGATTAAGGTCACATGAAGTCCTTTGTGAATTTTGTGGTTAAATGACTTGATAAAATCCATCCTCAGTCCAGACCAAAATCAACCATGTTCAGTGACATTGCATCGCCATTCTAAGACCAGTCCACCTCCCTGAGACACAAGAGTGCTCCCATAGAACAACCACCATTCCTTATTAGAGAAGAAAAGAGAAGTAGGAAGTGAGGAAGGGCCCTAGTTAGAGGATACCTTTAGGCATGGGTAACATGTCTTTCTAGTCCCATAACTAGTGCTTGTAGCCTGTTTATTCTGTCTAAGGGGTGTGGTTTGAATTCCCATCATTTTTTATGAGAACTACACCATGCAAAGACTTATTCAACTTTCTTTTATTGGTCAACAAGGAATGGTAAGAAATCCATGAAAACACACATACACCCAAGCAAGCAAAAAACCATAAAGAATACTAAATCTCCTTGAAGGCACACCTTGTTCAAACCTTTAAATTCTTTCTAGATATGGAAACTACCAAAGTCATAAGTTTGTTAAAGTTGTATTAATGAAAAATAGACTGCACATTTTCAGAACAATGAAAACCATAGAGTTTATGGATGGGTGGATGTTGTGGACTCACTACCTGTTGCATGAAAAGAAATCATGTCCTCATTATGAGTAACAAAATTCAAAACTAGAATCGAGAAACCGACAATCAAATAACAAACTAGTACATACCGCCATCCAATAACGAATTACCAATGTGCCTGGCACTTATTAACAAAAAGTTAGAAAATCACATCAGAATAAAATAAAATAAAATATAAAAGAAAGTGTAAAATATTCAAGAAATAGCAAATGTACTAATGATATTGTAAAACAAAAATTTTGAAAAATTAATAAAGTAGAAAAAAAAAGTGTAAAATAAAGAATGTGTAAAACAAAAATGTGTAAAACTAAAAACATGTAAAATAGAAAGGGTGAAAAATTGAGGAGCCACTTATATAGTTAGCATGGATGGCCATCTCCCCCACAACTAAGTTGAAAGGAGGAGATCTAAAATATTGATTGTAGTTGTCTATTTGATGAGGCGTTTGTTGAATTTGTTGGCTTATGCTTGTGGGAAGGTTTGACTTGTTGTATGTTGACTAGCTATTTTCTGTATGGGCTCTCAGGGTTGTAGATCATCATGATCCCAGAAGGAAAAGTTTCATAAATTATATAAGGTTCTTCTCAAAATGTTTGGAACTTAGCTCGTTAAGGTACAAGTGTGGGATTCCAATAGAGAACCTTATCTCCCAGTTGAAATTAGACATTCTTGATTTTAAGGTCATTATGCTTTTTGTTGAATGCCTTGTGCAACTTGTTAGTGTTGGTACATTTAGCCATTGTATGGAACAGAGACATGACATGGTTGAGATTTTTAGAAAATATTACAATACAAATATTGAAATGGCAAGATGTGAGTGGGAAAGGTATTGGTTTCTATCATTTATTTTTTTAAAAAAAGAAAGAAGAAGAATAGAAAGAGATGGAAATCACTATGGGGATTTTAATGAATTCTCCCATAAAAAGATAAGCATAAACCTTAGCCCTGTTCCAAAGGGGAGACGTTGATTTCTTTTGGGACACATCGCACAGATTAAGCAGAAAATCAGAATTTTTCACCATGGTATGAGTGCAAGGTACCAAGGCATCGCGCCTCTGGGGAGACCGCAATATTCACCGGCATTTTGCAGGTCACGATTGAGGGCAATGGTGCAGCAGTGCAGACCGTGACCGGAGGCAATGATGGAGAGGGCGGCAGAGACATCAGCGCGACGTTATTCGCGTAGAGGAAAAAGCAAAACGCGGCTGCGGCAGTCACCAAAAAAATGTAGAGGAAAAAGAAAGGGACAGACTTCAGCATTTCGTTTTTTTTTGGGGCAGCAAAACATAAGCAATGTTGACCGCCTCTGTGATAGGTGAACAGAGCCACAAAAACCCCCTTGTGCGTCACCAAACCCTGCTGGATTCTGTGTTGTTCTGAAAACCTCGTGGTTTTCAAAAATGAAGCTTTGCCGTAACAGGAGGAGCCCTAAGATTTGCACGTCATCGCAAAAATCGCGTGGTACAGACGGCACAATATTTACGGCAGTTGCAGGCCTGAGAATGCATTTTAAAAGTTGTTCTAGGCGGTAAAAAACAACAAACAGAACACAGCAACAAATCGGCAATTATCAGTTTATCCGCCTTGGAACCTGCAACCAAAAATATAATAACCATGCCCGATGTTAATGCCTTCGATGCAGCAATGTTCCTTGATACGGTGGCTGAGCCTTCTCATGTGCGGCAGTTGCTGGTAACGATTTTTGATATGATGAATCAGTTGCAGAATTGGTGGCTTCGCCTTCAGTTTCGTATTCCAGGACATTCCGAATTTTAGCTACAATTATCGGGATGCAGAAAAATTAATTAAGTTAACTACCACTACCACCAATAAGGTGGGGGTTATATTATATTTCTATGATAAGCTTAGTGGCACTTAGAATTTAAAATTTTTTATGTTAGATTAGCTTAGGGATCTAAACAAATTACATAATATAATACATATAATGTGGAGTCCTGTTTTAGAAAAGCTTGCCTTAAATCATTATTATATATGAGTTACTACCTATTAAAATTTACCATATTGATTATTCCATTTAAGTCACATTACATTAAAGTTAGCATAAAATACCCACATAACTTTCTCCTAGCTTATTGGACAAGAAATCTTCCGATTGGTTAGTCAAAATACTTGAGAGAAAAGTTAGGAGGAATATTTTTGGGATTTTCTTTTTTTGGATATTTTGAAATTGTAACTTCCATATACATCACTTAAAAGACTTTACATCTCAAAATTAAAAAGATATATATGTGTATAAAGTAAGTTGCCACTATAGCTTGTATTCCTATGTATTTTAGAAATTATATTTTAATTTTCTACCAAGGCCACTTGTCAACTTCTTTTTCTCTTTGGTGGTTGCAACCATCTAAAATTGTTGTAACTTACCTAACTTGTTGGGCAAGTAACCTCCTAACTTGTTGGGCAAGTAATCTCCTCATTGGTTGGCTAAGTTACTTGGGAGAAAAGTTAGGTGAGATATTTTTGAATATGTAACTTCCCTACCTACCTTGGAACCCTATAAAAAGGCTTCAAGGGTCAAGGGGGAAGAATATTTTAATCACATTGGGTCTCACATCACACTTGGAAGATTTGTAAAGAAGATTTCTTGAAAGATGGCTTGCTAGAATAAAGATTTCAGCCTCTTTGTCATGGTCCTGTGAGTTATGCATTTCATTTTTTGTTCTGTTTAAATTGCTTAGCTAGTGGTTTAGATAGTATCATCCTTGACAAGTAATTTTTGGATTTTTAGATTGCTCTTACTATTCTTGTTGCCCGATAGAAATTTATATTAAAATTTTTCCATAGAAGCGCTTGTGTTTGAAGGCCTTGAGAGCATTTTAGTAGTAAATTTCATTATTGTGCAACGTGTGGGAACTGCTATTGGGATTGTTGTAAGAGAGCCTCTGTTTGTAGTCACGCCGTTGAACAATTCAGTAGTCGAGAGGGTTCAGAGAATCTTTGGTATTTTGATGGGACCTGAATAGCTTCTTTTTATCTTTAAAGTGAATTCTCGTGGTATTTCAATCAGAAATTGTCAAGTCTTTTAAAGGTTCTATTTGAATGCAATCGTTGACATCTATTATCTAGTCAAAATGGAGTCTCGTACGTGGTAGTTTATGTAGCAATTTTTGGTAGCATAATGGGATTGTCTTGAAGATATTGCTTGTTTGAGCCTTGGAAGCTTGAACAATTCGTAGATATTGAATTTGGGATAGCTTTATTGCGAAGTGTTTACTCGTGTCATTTTACCTTGTTTAAATATTTGAGGTCTACACAAATCTGCTTTCTTTTCTTTTCTGCTTATTTCCATTGAATCTTGCTCTATTTCTAGTTTTCTTGTGGAACTATCTCTTTCTCTGGGGAAAATTAGGAGTAGATTGAGGATTTGTGCTCAAATGTTTTTGCAAAATTTTATTTGTTACAAGTAGGTATTATAAGGACCGCGTAGGCTAGGCAGTTGAACAAAATAGGAAATTTTCAAGAACTCACAGTACTTGGCAAAGTTGGCGAATCTCTTTAAAATAAGTCATTTGTAGTTCACACACAATGCAATTGTTACATTTTACACAACCACACGCCGTAAAAGCACACACACATACTCACATTAACTACTGAGTTTATTTGAAGGTATCTGGGCCTTGGTGTTGCCAGAGACCAGCAGGCACCTAAATCCTGTTCGAGGACACTCGTTGGCGGTCGCGTCCCAAATGGTCGCCAACAGTTAGATGATAGGACCACCAATAGGTTTTTGTCTAGCAAGTTGGGATTCATTAATCTTTCTTTTTATGCTAGACTCAAGTCAAAGTTGAGGTCATAGGCTGTTGAAAGTGTACAGACCTTGGATTGAATAGGAAGTGTTGATAATTTTCTATACACAAGCTCATAGGGAGAGTAGCCTATAAGAAGTTTCCATGTTGAGTGGTAGGCCCAAAGGGCATTGTTGAGTTTCATGCTCTAGTCTTTCCTATATGTGTTGACAATTCTTGTTAGAATCTTTATGATTGGGGGTGGTAGGGTGCTATGAGTTTATGTTCAACACCTAAGCATTGCATGAGCTTCCGAAAGGTAGTGCTTGTAAAGTGAGTTTCATTATCATAAATTAATGCACATGACATACCAAATTTGTTTACAACATTTTTTTGTATAAATTGAGTAGCAGTAGAAGATGTATAGTCAGTGACAATTGCTGCTTCTACCTATTTTGTACAATAGTCAACAGCAACTATGATGTACGCCTTTCCATTTAACATGGGTGTGATGGGACCCATGAAATGAATGCCCCAAATGTCAAAGGGTTCCAGTGGTTGAATCCATTGTTGAGGTTCCTCCATTCGAGAGGTTATTCCACCATCTCATTGGCAGTGTTTACAAGAGTGGACATATTGATGAGCATCCTTGAAAATTGTTGGCCAATAGTACCCTACCATTAGGATCTTAATGGTTGTGTGTCTCCCAGTGCATAATGGCCTCCACAAGGACCTTCATGAGAGTCTTGTAGAATGTGCAGTTGATTAGCATTAGGGACACACCAACAAACTAGGCCATCAGTGCACACCTTGTAAAGTTGTCTATTGATCTCCATGAAACGTTTCACACGATGAAGAAATTGTTGTTTCTTTCGGTAGTCCAATCCTTGTGGCATTTCTTGGGTAAGAAGATAGATGAGAATGTCATCATACCATTTAGGCTCATTGGGAAATTATTCAGTTATAGCCTTAGCAAAGAGGAGTTCATTAAGAAACATATCAAATAATGGGCATTCTTTTTTTTTGTTGTCCCATCATAACCAAGACAAGTGATCAACAACTACATTATCAGTGCCCTTTCGATCTATCATCATAAGATCGAATTCTTGTAAGATCACCAGTCACTATATGACATGGGGGCTCACCATTAGCTTGTTCATCAAGAAGTGGATGGCACTGTGGTCGGTGTGCACAAACACTTTGTATGCAAGCACATAGTTCCTGAACTTCTCTAGATTAAACACCACTGCCATTAGTTCTTTTTCTATCATGGTGTAGTTCAATTGTGCATCCATAATGCTTCGGCTAGCACAGTGGATGTAATATGGACATCTCTTGTCATCCATCTACATAAGAATAGTTTCCAAGGTATAATTTGATGCATCAATTATACCATGAAATAGTCTAGACCAATCGAGTGCTTGTAGGATTGGAGTTTCTACAAGTTTCTCTTTCAGCTATTGGAATTCTTGTTCACATTCCATGGTCTAGACAAATGGAGCATTTAACTTTGTTAACTCCACCAATAGTTTTGTGATCTTAGGGAAATTCTGTATGAATGGTTGGTAGTAGTTAGTATGTCCAAGGAATGATCAAACATATTTGATAGTTTTTGGTTGGTGGGTTATTCCTTGGATGACCCTTATTTTTTCAAGGTTGATCTTAATTCCTACTTGTGATATTCTATGCTCCAATACAATGCCTTATTGGATCATCAGGCAACTCTTTTGCCAGTTGAACTTAAGGTTTTTCTCAACACATCATTTCAATACTTGCTCAAGGTGGTCCAGGGCTTACTCAAATGTAGCTCCATAAGTGGAGAAGTCATCCATGAAGACTTTCACACCCCTATCGATTTACTATTGAAAAATGCTTAGGACCAGGCATTGGAATGTAATAGGGGCATTGCACAAACCAAAAGGCATATTGCAATATGCAAAAGTCCCACAGGGACTAGTGAATGTTATTTTGTTTTGGTCCTCCAACACAATCTGGATTTGGTTATAGCCATTATAACCATCCAGAAAACTATAGCAACAATGCCCAGATATTGTGTCTAACACCTAATCATGGATGGTAATAGAAAGTGGTCCTTGAATATTGCCATATTTAGTAGCCAAAAAATTGATGTAGACCCACCACTTGCCACCTTTCTTGGGTATAATAATGACTGGACTAACCTACTCACTATCTGCAATGGGATAGATGAACCCTACCTTGAGGAGTTAAATTTTCTCCTTGACAATTTGCTTTAGTTTGGAGTTCAATCAGCTTTGTGGCTACCTCTTGGGATTTATGGCCAGATCAATGTAGATACAATGCTAGCATATCCTAGGATCAATCCTTGTGAGTTCAAGATATGACCAGGCAAAGGCTATTGACTAGTTTTCAACCATGTTTAACAACATTTTTTCTATTTTGGAGTAAGATTTGCATTGATTATGATCAATTTTCCATTATTTAAGAATACATATTCCATGCCAGCTAGTAGATTTTTTAGTTTAAGGGGCTCTTACTTGAAATTTTTAGGAATTTCCAACTCTCCTCAATAGGCATCATCATTTGCATCATTAGAGAGTTGGTGATGAATTTGCTCTAGTTCATCCATGCCTGTGACATATGTGTATGTTAGACTCTTAGTTGGTTTCATGTAAAGTGTGCTGCTCTCAAAATCAGCGGTCAACCACTGGGTACCCTCATGTTTTGTGGTTCCTGCATGTGGACACCTTTGAATTTCTACTTCTAGTGCACACTACTTGCATGCAGAGATGGATGCTTGTTTCACTACCCAGAGTTTTTGCACATAATTGCACCCCATATTGCTATACACAATGCATGGAACTCACTTCTTCTCAATCTTCCCAAAGGCCTTTTCTTTAGATATTTTTAGGGAAAGATCTCTGATGCCCATTCTTACATCAATGGTGCTTAGCCATGTTATTCTCATGATGATTGGGAGGTCCCCTTTGCAATTCTCCATCTAATTCACTAGGAAATCAGTAAGATAAGACCATTCATAGATAATGGTCACAATGTCTTACACCAGTCCTAATGGAACAGTGATGGACTGGTCTGCCAATTCTAATCTAATATTGCTCTGCTTGAGAGGAGGTAGGTTCCATGTAGTATACATATCATGAGAAATTAGATTGACACCAAAACCTGAGTTGAGAAGAGCTCTACATGGTTTATTCCTAGTAATCTACAAATAAATAAGAGGACTTCTAGGATCTGCTAACTTCTTGGGAAGGTTGCTAGCATGGATCTAATCAGATATGGTTTGAGTAAGCATCATAGTATGGATCTTGGGTGATGTTTGGTTTCAAGGGGACTTGAAGGAATTTGATATAGAGAAAGATGGAGAAATAGGCTTGTCAACGTCAAGTGTATTTGAGGCATTAGGTAGACTACGTGATCAAAAGAAAGGTATTTTTTATGATCGAGTATCTGAACCACTTGGTTGATGAACTAGTTGTAGATTAATGATCCTAGTAAAGTTGCATTATTGTAGTTGAGTTAGGAGTTCATCTTGCATAGGTGGAGCAAGTTGTAACTATGCAGATGAAGGAGGAAGATGTGTAGGAATAGAAAGAGGATAAGCATAAGAGGTGGTATTCCTTCTTACATGTGGAGAATGAGTTTGATAATAATTAGAAGGATGGTAGCAAGGTTGAAAAGTAGAAACATGACTAGAGGAGTCATGTGGAGATAGGGGTTGTTGAATGTAATACCTATATGGATCAGGTTGTTGGTAAGGGTATTGTTGCGTTGGTGGTATTAGCGCCCATGATTGTGGTTGCTGCCACTATCGATATTGCTCATATGGTTGCAGTGGAGCTCCACATGGATAATACTATTGTTGCTAGTAGAACTTCCTAAAATTACCTTAAGGATAAGGCAATTGTCTAGGTGTTTGCCTTTGTGTTAGTTATGGATTCAAGGCATACACCACAAATTCCTGTAAGTATGATAAAGTAGGACAACATCCTTTAGGATGTTCATAATGGCAGATGTCACACCAACCATCATCATTTGATTTAATTCCTGCAACTTCCTCTATTACAACAATCTTGCCCTTACCTCTTTGATAGGCATGTTCAACTTCCTTGTGCCTCCTGTGCTCACGATCACTACCTTGTTCTTTGGACTCTTCAGTAATTTTTAGAACATCTTGAAATCTACTATTCATGAAGTCTCATAATTGATCAACCTTGGCTGTAATTTTAGGTTGAAATTTGAAGTGATAAGGCTTTCCTATTCACCACCTCATCAAGTGCTGATTCTTCTCACTATCACAAAACTGAACCTCCCACTTGGGAATGGAAGGATCGTGATTATACTCTTTTGCACTTTTTTATTTTCTTAATTCACCTTCCTCTTTAGCTACCTACTTGATTAATCTTTGGATCTAATAGGTGCTTAATTTTGACAATTTCCCTTGGGCATAGACACCAAGGGTTCTCCTTGTTTTAGATCGAAGCTCATCCACAATGTGGCAAAGTTGATCTAGTTGAAAATAACCATGGCCAAGACATTTTTGCATTAAGGAATATTATTGACCAATGGCAGTAACTAAGGGTTCATGTGTTCCTTGTTTCCATCCTTGGATTTGCCTTCTCAAGTTGGACACTTTGGAGTATGTTTGATATTTTTCATTTAACAATTCAAGCATTATACTCCATTGTTTGATAAATTTTTGTTCTAAGGACCGGTACCGATTTTCTTCTTCCTTAATGAGTGTCCTTAGGAACAACTTAAGTTTTTTCCACTCATTTTCTATATTTTGTAAGGCACATGCATCTTGAAAAGCTTGGAGATGGTTCTATGAATCTACGTTATATCCCCCTTCGAACCTAGGGATATTGTTCATGTCTAGCCTCTTGATCTGATTATCTTTTACATGCCTTGTTGGAATTTGTACTACCTTTGTGATGTTTAGCATACTCTAGGTAGTAAGAAAAGGCTCATTGAGGCCTAAATTTTGATGCCTCTGATGCCCTCTACTACCCCTTCATTCATGGCATTGCATCTCTCTTGAATGCTCATGCCCCTAGTCTTGCCTTGCCCAATGATCCCTTTGACCATTTTAGTCTCGTTGGTCACCTCCATCATGGTCACACCTCTTGTGGTCGTGATCAGAGCTAGAAGAAGAAGAGGATGATGATAAAAGTGAAGAGGAAGGAGGAATAGCATCATCACGATGCCTACTACCACGTCATCGGTGATTGTGCCACGATCACGATCTTGTTTCTTATCCATATTCCTACCTTGACTTGCCTCTTTGGATGCTTCTTTGTCATTGGATCCATTCTTGTCAAAACTAGGATTGTGAATCATGGATTACAAGTTTTGGTTTTGACCTCCTTCACCAAAGTCAAAGAGAGGAATTTCACTGAATGGAAAACCCCCAAAGAAGGACTCTCCACCATCTTTTTGATATAATAGAAATGGGGAATCATTAAATCCTTTTCCCTTCATAGATTCATAATGTTGTTCTAATTGGAAATCCTTGAGATGTTGTGCTCAATGGAATGATAATCCCTAGCATCACTATCCTGCACCACATACTTAGCATGAAGTCCTTGGAGACCCCATTGTATAAGCATTTATTGGAGCATTGTAGGAATGGATTAATCAGGTAGGAACATAATGTTGCCCTCCATGTTACACCATTGCAGTTGTTCATCCTGGTGTAAGATGAAGATGAACTTTGGTACATACTCATTAGGATGAGCATATACCACTTGATATTGTTGAGGCACTGGTTGATGTACTTCATCAGACTTGGGCGGAGAATCGCTTCTTTTAGAAGAAGAAATTTTATGTTAGAAAAATAAAAATGTAGTGTGCTTCTTAAAATTATTGTAGTAATCTTAAGATGTGATATGACTCCAAGGATTTTTCCAATGATTTGATTAATTTTCACTAAATCCTAGATAATGCACATAACAACTAAAAGGTCCTTGGCAATGATGCCAATGATGAGTAGCGAGGTACCCCTACATTCAACCATATGAATCACAAGCATTCATGCGTGATTTGGTCAAACTCCACTAACCTTAAGTTCTTAAGTGCATTGGTTTTCAAGGAAGTGAGGTACAATTATATGGTTAAGTGTAACTGAGGTATGTAATTTTTATCATTTTATATTTTATAAGCTTAATCACCTAGAACTAGAATAAAATGTAGAGTAATTTAAGATTTGATTCATTTACTACCTAGCTAGCCTAACACAAGTACCTATTTCCACTCTCCAGACACATCCTGAATGCATGTAGTGCTGATGGGGTTACCAAACATTAAATGTCTTTTGGTTACCAAGTGCTACATGTATGCTTGAAGTCGTTGTGCTTGTGTTCATTAATAACTAGAAATTAATTGCTTAATGAAAATGCATTAAAGTAAAGTGCATGAATATCAAATGCGTTAAAGGAAACATTAATCTGTTCTTAGTGCTGCAAGGATTATCAAAAGGGGTCATTTTTATTTCCATCACACTTGTGTGCTTAGGTACATCAGTGCTTGAACAAAGATTCGTAAACAATTAGACTCTTGTTGTGGGCACTTAGAAAATATTCTAACTCTAGAGAAAATAAACTGCAATAGCTTTGCTATGCTATGGAAAAAACTATATGAAAATTGTGAGCCTAAGCGCTATATTTATAGGTCAACATATACCCTATGATATCAAATATTCAACTTTGCATCTTAGGCTCCAATATTGGAGCCAGTGAAAACATGATTCATCATTGATATACAAGGATCATTATAGAAACCATAATTAACAATTTGCAAATAACTTATGCATATCCAAGAAATAGTCTTGCAATACTCAATTGAGTAAAATAAAGCATTGTTTGATCCAACAAAAGAGAGTGATAGACATGTTGTCAAGTAATCAATAACAAATAAATAATATCTTCCAATCATAGTTTGCTTTCCAGGAATGTTGATCAAAAAATATATTGACAACATTGCCATATAAGGAGCTACTAGTTCAGGGTAGACACTGGATTAGAGGACTGTTCATGATTCTATTGGCTATCTATAGTCTAATATGCAAGCAAAATGAAATTTACTAAAATAAGAAGAACATAATATAAAGTATTTTAATAACCATAGATAAGAAAATGAATAGTATCCTCACCCTTACTAAAAATTTTTCTTGCACACTTAGGCTTAGAAAGCTTTTGGGTAGAATGTTTGGTAGGACTATTCCAACCTGACAATCTTTTCTTACTCAACAACCTATCTATGTTACTTGAAAATATGAACTTCGATTCTAGCAATTCAACATGTTTTTATATTTCTAAAATACTATCCTTGTTTGTAGGAAATGTATTTGTGAATTTTTCTAATTTTTTTCTGAGCTCAAGAATTTTTTTCTCCCATTGTTGATGACCCATGATATCGCATATTCAATATTGCATACTCGATATCACATCCATCACGCGATATTGCATATGTGATATCGCGTCCTGCCTCATCTTCTATAAATAAGAGGCAGTGCCCTTGGTTCCAAAGCAATTAGACTTAGACCCTTAGCCAGACTGTTGCAGTTTTGTCATTCCAGAGTTAGAATTATTTCTGTGTGCCCACAATAGGAGTCATACAGTGAATGGATCTTTATTCAAGCAATTTGTACCTGAGCATAATTTTGTGTACGGCAATAAAGATGAACTTTATGATAAACCTTGCAGCATACAGATTAGGCTAATTAGTAATTAATTATTATTTAATGCTTTCTTAGCTAATTAATATCTCTCTCAACCTTCAACCCCCTTAGTTAAATACACTTAGTACGACCACTTCGAGCATGCGTGTAGCGCTGTAACCTAGTTACGATTAGCGTTTGGTAATCCTAGCAGTGTTACACTGGTTCAGGATGTGTATGGCAAGTGGGAATGGATCCTGGTGTTAGGAACATTTAGAAACTAGTTAATGAATAGTTAATGTAAGTTAGCCACTTAGTTCTCTCTCCCTCTCCTTTATTAGCAGAAGACATAAAAAAGAAAAAAGCTATAAAAATCATATACCTCAAGCTTACTTAACTATACAACCGTGACAATACAAGTAAGTTTGGGAAGACAATGATTGATTAACCCTGAGTGTTCCATTAAGGTGTACAAGCACTTAATCCTTGGAGTTCGATCGGATCGTGCGTGAAATGCTCATATTCGTATGGTTGAGTATAGGGGTAGCTCACCACTCATCATTGGCACTGTTGCTAGGGACTTAGTTGTTTGTGCATTGCGTAGAACATAGGAAATCATTCATATTGTTGGAACGTTAGAATGAACCCTTAGGGTTAATTAAGAAAAGACAAGACAATACTACATTGCACACTGAACAAGAAAAGATGTCTTCTTCTTCGCATAAGAGCACTTCACTGTCTAGGACTAACACAAGAGGCAGTCGGTGGCATAATAAATGTAACCTAGATCCGTCAGTTCCTCAACAGTTTTGTGTGGTATATACTCATCCTAATGACTACGTACCCAATTTCACCTTTATTCTCCACCAAGATGAACAACTGTGTTGGAGAGACTTGGAGGGTAGCATAGTGTTGCCTCCAGACTGATCAGTTCCCAACATGCTCCTTCATGCTCTCACACGAATAGGTATGCTGCTTTTATACGTAGAATATGTTGCATGCGATCATGACTCAAGGGACTATCATCCCATAGAAGTGCAACATCAAAGGAACTTACGACAAGAGAGATACCATACATCTTTGAAGGGTAAATGCCCCCATGATGCTCTACACGTTTTGAGTGAAATTGAGGATGGTGAACTTGCTTCAACAAGTTCCCCACAAAGCGATGTTCCTCCTCCTGACATTGGTCAAGAGGTAGTGTATCAGAACCTTCATTCCACTATTCACCACCTTGGTTTTGATACCCATGAACATGAAGTGTTCAACGAGGGAACACGAACACATGATAAGGGTGGACGTTCTGATCGTGATCACGATCGGGATCGAGACCATCGAAGAGAAGTAAGAAAACACTACCATGGTGATGGTTCTCCTCCTTCTTCACCTTCATCATCATCTTCACCCTCTCCTTCAATGTCTAGACGCAGTCATAGGGAAACCAATCGTGAGGATAAGGGAAAGCGAAGTGAAAGACATCGATGAGATAGTCGAGAACGAGGACGAGGGCACTCTAAGAAATCAAGGCATAGAAGAAAGGAGAGTAGGGAATCGCGTAGACACCATAGATGCTATGAATGAAATAATCATGAAGAACTCCTACGTGCAACTAGAATCATGCTAGATATAATAGAGGCCGTAAGAGTTCCAACAAGGCACCAAAAGGATAGTCGGATCAAGAGGTTAGACATGAACAACATCCCATGATTTGAAGGGGGATACAATGTTGATCCTCAAAATCATTTACAAGCATTCCAAAATGCATGTGCCTTGCAAAACATAGAAAATGAATGGCAAAAATTGAAGTTGGTCCCAAGGACACTAGTGAAAGAAGCTGAAAGCTGGTACCGATCCTTAGAACTGGAATCCATTCGGAGGTGGAGTACAATGTTATAATTGTTCAATGATAAGTACCAAATGTACTCCCGCGTGTCTAATCTACAGAAGTAAATCCAAGGATGGAAGTAAGGCAATCATGAACCCTTGGATGCTGCCATGGGCTGCTATTACACATTGTTACATCGTTGCCCTGGCCATGGTTATTCGCAGCGAGATCAACTATGCCATCTCGTGGATGGACTTAAGCATGAAACAAGAAGAACCCTTGGGACATATGCCCAAGGAAGATTATCATAGCTTAGGTTTCATCAAATTTATAGACTGCTAGAGCAAGTTGCCAAAGAAGAAGATGAGCTACAAAAGAGAGAAAGTGCCAAAGAATATAACCAAGATCCTTCCCTCCGGAAAAGGGGAGTGAGATTTTTTGAGGAGGAAGAAGAGTCACCACTCGAAGAGATGGTGAATAGGAAAACTTTGCCTCTCCAAAAGTTAACAGCAGAAGTATCGGCAATGGTAGACCAAATGTGGAACTCCCTAGATAGTAGGTTTGAAACTGTTCTTAAAATTATAGAGAAGTCTAGGGAGCGAGGTAGTGACTGCGACAAAAAGAAAAATAGAGAAGTGGAAAATGCACGTAACAAGGGTAAGGGAAAAATGGCCATCATAGAAGAGGTTGTGGATTCAGACACGGACAATGATGGTGGATGTGAGATATGCCAATATGACCATCCTAAGGGATGTTGCCTAGTGATCTCACATCTACAAGAGTTTGAGGTGTATGCACTCAATCCATGACTAAATAAATGGCAAGCACCTCGACGGTTACCCTATCCCCAAGGTAACCCAAGGCAGTTCCACCAACCTTCAACATATTATCCAAGTGGAACCCCACCATAACCCATGGAGCAACATCAACAGTGGAAATACCCACAGTCATGGGGGATGCCACCACCAAGGCAAGAATACCCCTATCGATAGCCTGACTCATATGGCTACTACGTGCAACATCCAATCTCTCCACTTGACTCTGTTAGTCATGTTACACCACAACATCACTACCAAGCCCATGAGTATTATAGAACTCCTTCTCCTAGGGAAGATAACCCATAAATATACCTTCTTTCAAATCCATCTATAGCTCTCACACCAATAGCTCCATTACCACCTACTCTAGCAATGCAAGGGGAACTCCCTACTCAACCATAGCAATGCAATGCCACAAGGGCTATGAATCCTCAACCCGTTGTTGGTTCTGACAACCATATGAAGAAAATACCTTTCTTCAGAACTAATAGTCCAACCAAGCCCTTACAACCACAAGAGATTGAACCTCTGAGTCCCTCCCCACCAAATAAAGCTTCAGATCTCCCTTCAAACCAAACACTAAGCTCAACACATGATTATGTTAACACATGCCATTACTAACTGGATCAAGGTTGGCCACCTTTCCAGAAAATTCTCCAATCTTGGAAGCCCTCTAATCTATTTCCAAATCATAGGAAATGAGCCATGCAAAGCTCTTCTGGACTCAGGTTTTGGAGTTAACTTAATATCACAAGAAATGTACAAAGCCTGGAACTTGCCTCCATTAAGGAAGAGAAATATTCTCCTAAAGCTGGCCGACCAGTCCATCACTGTCCCCTTGGGACTAGTGGAGGACATTGTCATCACTATGTGTGGGTGGTCATACCCAGCTAATTTCCTAGTGATACAAGTGAATATGGGTAAAGGGGACTTCCCAATAATAATGGAAAGAGCATGGCTAGGTACTATAGATGCACGCCTAGGAATCCGCGATCTTTCCCTGGAAATATCTAAGGAAAACACTTTTGGAAATATCGAAAAGAAGAAGGTTCCATGCATCACATATAGTGATATAGGGTACAATTGCGTGCAGAGATCATGGGTTGTGCAAAGTTTAGCATTGCCTGCATGCAACTGGTATGCACAAGACATTAACATACATAAGTGCCTGTATGTAGCAGCCACACAACAAGAAGACACCTAGTGGCTAATAGCTGATCAAGAGAGCAACTCACTAATGTGCATGGAACTAACTGAGGGAATAACGTGCGCTTACATCAAAAGCATAGATGCACTAGAGCAAATCTGCTGCCAACTTCCAAGCCTTAACCTTGAAAACATGAATTGGGGGAAGTTGAAAATTCCTAAAAAATTCACACAAGAACCCTGATAAGAGTTTGTTAGTCAATGTGTAACAGACCAAACCCTTCTATGAATTTAGAATAGTCAGTGCACATAATACCTCTGAGAAGGGACAACCCTGCTCACTATTTCAGATCTCCTCCTTCCAACTTAGTCATGGGGGAGACGGCCACCTCTGCTAACTATTTAAAGCCCTGAGTTCCTTTTTAAGTTTTTGTTTTACACATTTTTGTTTTACAAATTTCTTTAACTTTTCTTGTTTTTGTTTTGCAACATTGTTTATACTTTTTCATTTCTTTGTGTGACTGTTTGTTTTTGTTTTTGTTTTTGTTATTCTTCTTGTTTTGTTAGATTCATCACCTAATAAGTGCTCCTGATGGTGGTATGAACTATATTTTATTAATTGCTAATGTTTGGTTTTTATCCTTGAGTTATAATGTTGATACTAAGGTATGGTTCTTTTGATATAACAGGCAATGAGTCCACGTCATCCATGCATTCATGAATTTATATGGTCTCTCTTGGCTTGGAACTGTATGGTCCCTTTTTTTTAATAATAAAACTATTAACGAATTGATGATTGGGCATTTCTCAAACTAAAGAAGGACTCAAGAACCGAAAAGGGTGTGACTTCAAGGGGATTTGATGCATTTGTGTTGGCCATTCTCTTAGGTGCTTGGATGTTTTCTTCTTGAGTTTTCCTTACCATTCCAACATTGCTCCATTATCAGGAAGCTGAGCTAATAAAAATAAGTCTTTGCATGGTGTGGTTCTCATGCAAAAAAAAAAAAAAAAAAAAAGAGTGAGAGAGAGGAAAAAAGAAGAAAGAAAAAGTGAGAATTTAAAGCACACCCCTTAGACAAAATAACCATTTGGGCTACAAGCACTGGTTATGGAACTAAACAAACATGTTTCCTCTAACTAAGGCCCTTTCTCGTTTCCTACTTTTCCCTTTCTCATTTCCTCAAAATGGTGGTGAATCTTTGGTGGAAGCATTCTTGTTACTTTAGGTGGATGGATTGGCCAAGTGTATTCATGTAAATTTACTGAATGTGGACTGTTTGAGGTTGGATTTGGAATGAGATCTACTTAGTCACATTAACCATAAATACACAAGAGGCTATACACCACCTTGTTCTTGGGAGTCCATTCCATTCTCTTCTTCCCATCATTCTTTCTCCATTTTCCACCTCATTGCCGGTTGTATTAGTAGTATGTATTTTGGTTAATGCATTGTTTTCTCTTTGGTGAATTCTTGGGGTTAAGTCTTTAACTCTTGCTCCCAAATGACATTTCCAGAGCTTACAGACTCTTTGAATGTGGGTTTGTCAGGGAAAAAAGGGCATGAGCTTGCTTTGGGGAGGACCCACTGGCATTCCTATTTGGTGCATTAGTTAACTTCTTTCCCTTAAAAATTCCTGTAATCAACATTTTTTTAGTTCATTCCCATCTCCTACATCCATTTCATCAGTGTTGCCATTGTTTCTTTTTCTCCATCTTTCTTATTCCTTATATTTTCCCATTCTATCACTACTGAAGGATCACTTTTAGTCATGGGGGCCCTGGTCTAATTTTTTCAATTTTTCCTAACCCGTACACCTTGAGTAGTCACCAGTGTTATATATTTAAAATCTGTATTACCCATATTACAACTCAGCCAATGGACCTTACACCAAGGCAAGGTATCAACTGTATTGTGATTTACTTATCCTTGCTCATATGTGACTGTGTTATGTGTGTAGATGGCATTCATACAGCAATGGACTGGATTTGGAGGAAACACTCAGGATGGACTGGTGCTGGAATGGTTGTGCAAGGAACAAGATTGATGGCATGGTTATGGATGGACAATGGAAGGTGCAATCTTGGCATCGGCAATAACACATCTTCTCCTTTTCTCTCTTAGTTATCAAATAAGGCTGGATGTCAATTGTGTATAGTGTTCACTCTTGTGGTCATGAACACTAATGTTTTCATGTATTGTAATGATTGATCCATTCACACTCCATCCCATTCACCATTAGGTGTCATTCAAGTCAATAATCCCATACCTTCCCAATATTTTGTAAGGAACTCAAGGATGAGTTTTCATTCATTCATGGGGGTATGATAAGCTACGATATCATTTACACGATATCGCATCCGCCATGCAATATCACATATCGATATCACATCCTACCTCATCTTCTATAAATAAGAGGCGGTGCCATTTGTTCCAGGGTAGTGAGACTTAGACCCTTAGCCAAATTCTTGCAGTTTTGTTATTCTAGAGTTAGAATTATTTCTGTGTGCCTGCAGTAGGAGTCATAGAGTGAACGGATCTTTATTCGAACAATTTGTACCTGAGAACAATTTTGTGTATAGCAATAAAGATGAACTTTATGATAAACCTTGCAACATACAGATTAAGCTAATTAGTAATTAATTATTTTTTAATTCTTTCCTAGTTAATTAATATCTCTCTCAACCTTCAACCCCCTTAGTTAAATACACTCAGTACGATTGCTTTGAGCATGCGTGTAGCGCTTGGTAACCCAGTAACGATTAGCGTTGGGTAATCCTAGCAGTGTTGCAGTAGTTTAGGATCTGTATAGCAAGTGGGAACAGATACTGGTGTTAGGAACATTTAGAAACTAGTTAACAAATAGTTAATGTAAGTTAGCCACTTAGTTCTCTCTCCCTCTCCTTTATTAGTGTAAGACATAAAAAATATAAAAGCTATAAAAATCATATACCTCGAGCTTACTTAACCATTCAACCGTGACAATATAAGTAAGTTTGGAAAGACAACGATTGATTAATCCTGAGTGTTCCATTAAGGCGTGTAAGCACTTAGTCCTTGGAGTTTGATCGGATCATGCGTGAAACGCTCATATTCATATGGTTGAATGTAGGGGTACCTCGCCACTCATTAACAAGGATGTTGAAAAATCCTTATACTATAAAAAGCTTGCTAATAAAATTCATGGATATAGTTACCCATGGAAGCTTTGGGATATTCATCTATGATTTAAGAATGCAAAGTATCCTAGTTTGGAACATAGGACCTAGTTTGTTTAAACAGGAGCAAGCTATTTAGTTTACTAAAATTCAAATTATCGCCACCTTAGACTAGCTCCAAAAATTTTTGAGGGTGCTAATCATGATGCAATCTATCTCAAATTCTCTTTTGAAGTTCATAGTTGGCCACCACCCAAGAGCTATTAGGTTGATCTACAACCTTCATAAAATATACTTGAGGATGATAATGCAATGCATTAACCATCACATTTTCTCTACTTGGTTAGTACATGAATTAAAGGTTGAAATCCTAGAGAAAACTCAGCCATCAAGCTTGCTTTGGCTTCAACTTGGATTGGATAAGTAGGTACTTTGTGGTAGTTTTGTCTATTTTTATCATTACATGACCACCTAGAAGATAGTGTTGCCATATGTGAAGGTATTGCACAATGGCAAACATCTCCTTTTCATGCACCAACCATAATTGTTCTATGGGATTTAGCTTCTTTGATTCATATGTAAGAATGTGATTTTCTTGGCAAAGAACACCTCTACTTACCGCATCTAAAACATTGATATGAACTTCAACTGATTTAGAGAAGCTAGGAAAGCCTAACACAAGTTAAATTATGAGAATCCTCCTAATCTTGTTAAAATCCTTTTGGTATTTTCATTCCACTTTTAGGGGATGTCCTTCTTTTGCATATTAGTTATGACTATAGTGACATTCAAAAATTCATGGACAAAACTTTTTGTAATAGCTGGCCAATCCTAAAAATTGATGGATCTCATGTATGTCCTTAGGAATAGGCTAAGTGGCCTCCACATTCTTTGGGTCTAGTTTTACCTTACCTTCACCAATAATGTAACCAAGGAATTTCAATTTTGCTTTTCCAAATTTGCATTTCTTTCATTTGACATATAATTTGTTCACTCATAATTTGGAGAAAACCATCTCAAAGTAGTGAAGGTGCTCTTCAATAGAGTAGAAGTATATAAGTGTATCATCGAGGTATACTAGCATGAACTTATCAAGATATGAGTGGAACACCTTGTTCATGAGTATGCAAAATGTGGCTAGAAAGTTGCACAAGTCAAGTAGCATGACTATTCACTTGTATAAGTTGTAATGAGTGATACATGTCATTTTCTCATCATCCCTTTATGTGATATGCACTTGATAACAACCTTGGTGAAGGTCAAGTTAAAAGAAAACTCGAGCTCTTATGAGCTAGTAGTACTAGATACTAATTCTTGATGGTGTACTTATTAAGAAATTTAAAATCATAACAGAATTATAGTATGTCTTGTTCTTTTTTTGCAAATAATACTAAGGCTTTGTATGAAGATTTTAAGGGTTCGATATAATAATTTTTTTACCTAGCTCATTAGTTGCTTTTTAAAAATGAAATGAAGGTTTATTATATTTGAAGACCCATAGGATCTATTGGATAGATATTACATTTTCATGAAAAATAAAGATAGTCTCTACGAATTTTCTAAGCATTAATGGGGACATAAAAAACAAATCATACAGGTTTTTTTCTATAACATTATAACATTGTCTTAAATTGATTGTCACACCACAATAGAGAAACACATGTAACTCATCTTCAAGGGCTCTTGATCTGCACAACTTATGAATGTGCTCTTCTTTGAGGAGTTGAATCCATTTTCTACTTTTAATTCTAAGATAATAAGAACTTAAGTAAAGCTTACTAATAGCATTTTAATACATGATTGGAATAGTAGTTGAGAGATGATGAGCTTCTACATCTAGTTTATTAGATCTAAAGTAGTGTAAATAAAATTATCTCTTACCTTCCACATTAGAGCACATCTATGTTATAACCTTCTACTTAAATAGTTGGCGAATATGCTTAAGATTTTGCTACATGTTCTTCCAAGAGATATTCCATTTTCTTAACTATTGTATCCTTTGAAAATACCAACCACAGTCTTATTAATCCTCAAGAACTGCTTCAAAGAACTTGGCTTGCCTTAAGATATGCAAGTTATGAGTGTATGTAATGAATTGGTACAAGGCTTTTGCTTCTAAAGCAAATAAATCACATTTAACTAATAACCATGAGTGAGGTGTTTACATCGTCACTTTTAACTCATCGAGAAGAAAAGTTGTTTACACTCTTTTAATATCTATTCAAAGTTTAGCATTGAGTCTAGGTCCCAAAATAACACATCCATATAATATAGTAGGATAAATGATAGTCTGAAAAATAAGTTTTCTGATCTTCCAAGCCTAGAGTCCTACATATTTGCAGTTATTTTTGAGAGTATACAAAGCCTTAAAACCTCTTACTATTTTTTCTTTGATTTACTTCCCCCATATATAATTGTTCATATAAATGAAAACCAAATATTTAAAAGAATCTACTATTTCCACATTAGTTCCTCCAAAATGAAAGTTATAATAAGTATTTGTTGTACCCCATATCATCAATTTGGTTTTATCTACATTCACTTGCAGACCAAATGAATGACAATAATTTTCTAAAATTTGCAACATATTTTGCATACCTACTATAGTAGTGGAGATCAAGGCAACATCATTTGCATATAAAATAATATTCACTACTTGGTATCTAATTTTGATAACATGAGTATCTTATCCATTGCACAACCATTCCTGTATTTCATAAATAAAGATATTAAAGAGAGTTAGAGAAAGTGGAAAACCTTGCTTAACTTTAGTTTTGCTTTAGAATTGAGATTTTTTTTTCTAAATTTTTATGTATAATTACTATAATCACTTCTTCATACAATTTTTGAGTTACTACAATAAAATTTGAGGGGAGGCTAATTTTATGCAAGCACAACCATAGTTTTATATGGATCACTAAATCATATTCTTTTGCAAAATTAATAAAAAAATAAAAGCTTTTTTATTAGGCATTTTTTTCAAACTTCATGTAGTGTCTAAGAGTAACTAAGTGATCAATAGTGAAGTGATTTTATCTGAAACCATCTTGACACCTTGCCCTAGCTTGGTTACTAATGACCAACAAGGTACCCCTATGCCCAACCATATGAATCACTAGTGTTCACACATGATCCGGTCAAATTCCATAGACCTTAAGTTCCCATGTACATTGGTTCTAGGATGTGAAATCTAATCATGATGATCGTTGTCTTCCCAACTACACGTGTGGAGCTTAGTTGTATAGTTAAGTGTAATTGAGGAACATGATTTTTATTATTTTATATTTTATTTGCCTACAATTAACAACAAGTTGAAACTCAATTTATGAACCACTTTAATTGCTAACTAATAACTAAATATACTAACATAAGTATCTGATCCCACTTTCCATGCACATCCTAAACATGTATAATGCTACTGGATTACTAAATGTTAAGCATTACTAGGATTACCAAGTGTCATGCACATGCTCAAAGTGGTTGTACTTATTAATTACTATTTAATCTAGCTAGCTTAATTTAGCTTAATTACTTGGAAGCATTAAAAGAAATTTCACAAAACATTAAATGCATGAATAAAATATTTAAGCTAGCCAAGGTGCTGCAAGGTTTAATCAGAAAGCTCATCTTTATTGCCACACACACTGTCATGGTCAAGTACAATAGTGCTTGAATAAAGATCTGTACACTTAATGACTCCTGTTGCAGGCACTTTGGAAAATATTCTAACTCTAGAGAAAAGAAACTGCAGGAGCTCTGCTATGCTATGACAAAAACTTATGGCCAGACTATGTGCCCAAGTGCTATATTTATAGGCCAGCACACACCCCATGATATTGGATATCCAACATCACTTCTTAGGCCCTGATATCATATATGATGCTACTTCTTCCTTGCTGACAACAGTTCCACCTCCAGTCCAAACTTCCCACTACAATCACAATAAAATCACAGATTAGTGTGCAATATGTAACATATAGCTTTTTGGTATCTTGTCTCATTGGTAGTTACACTTGGCTAAGTTGTGATTATGGTGGATTGATTCCTTTAATAATGTTAGTGGGAAGACTAAAAAATAGGGTGAAATGGATTAGTGATCCATTATTAAGGTCTAAAAAGTCCAAATGCGATGAAATGCGTGAAGAGGGTTAAATAATTCACAACAATAAAAAGAGGTTTTCACTAAAAATTGTTATGAAGATGCATACAATTGGATATCATTGATGGGGCATGTAAAAGGATTTAATTGTAAGAATGCCTAAGGGTAAAGAACTTAACTTAAATAAAGTAGGCACATGCACTTGTTGCCCTTGCATAACCTCAAACCAATGAGTCGGTGGATCCCATGGGTGATTAATGGTTATGAAAATTTAAGTATGAAAATGCAAAAGAAACTACCTAAGAATTTTGACACATCAAACTAAGATATCAAACAAGAACATGAACACTAGTAGTGAGGTGAGGCATGGAAAGCATATATGGATGATAGAGTGTGTGGAATGGAGTTCCTGATTAAGGTCACATGAAGTACCTTGTGAATTTTGTGGTTAAATGACATGATAAAATCCATCCTTAGTCCAAACCAAAACCAACCATGTTCAGTGACTTCGCATTGCCACTCTAAGACAAGTCCACCCCCTTGAGACACAAGAGTGCTCCCATAGAATAACCATCGTTCCTTATTTAAGAAGAAAAGAGAAGCAGAAAGTGAAAAAGGGCCTTAGTTAGAGGGGATCTTTAGGCATGGGTAACATGTCTTCCTAGTCCCATAACTAGTGCTTGTAGCCCATTTATTTTGTCTAAGGGATGTGCTTTGAATTTCCATAGTTTTTTTTTCTTTTTTGAATGGAAACCACACCATGTAAAGACTTATTCAACTTCCTATTATTGGTTAGCATGAAATGGTAGGAAATCCATGAAAACACACATGCACCCAAGTAAGAAAAAAGGCACAAAGAGTACCAAGTCCCCTTGAAGTTACACCTTGTTCAAACCTTTGAACCCTTTCCAACTCTGGAAACTACCAAGGTCACAAGTTTGTTAAAGTTTTATTGATGGAAAAGGAACCTCATTTTTCTAGAAGAAGGAAAAACATAAAGTTTGTGGATGGGTGGATGCTATGGACTCACTACTTGTTTCATGAAAATAAAACCATGTCCTAGTTATCAATAACAAAATTTAAAGCTAGGATCTAGACACCAACAATTAAATAACTGGATAGCACATGCCCACATCAAATAAACCACACTATACCTAGTAATAAGGCATGTTATTATTAAAACACAATAATAAAATCACACCAAAATAAAGAAAAATATACAAGAAATTATAAAACATTTAAGAAAAATAAAACGTACTAAAAATGTTGTAAAACAAAAATTGGAGAAAATTAATAACGTAAAAACAAAAAGGTGATAGATAAAGAAGGTGTAAAACAAAAAGTTGTAAAAATAACAAGGTGTAAAATAAAAACATGTAAAAATAATATATGAAAAATTGAGGATTTGCTTATATATTTAGCATGGATGGTCGTCTCCCCCGTAACTAAGTTGAAAGGAAGAGATCCAAAAGATTGAGTGTGGTTGTCCATCTAATGAGGCGTTTGTTGCACTAGCTTACTTAGGCTCATGGAAAGATTTGAATTATTGTGTGTTGACTAGTTGCTTCTTGTTCGAGCTCTTAGGTTTGTAGATCAATGGCCCTAGAAGGAAAAGTTTCATAAATGATATAAGGTCCTTTCCACAATGTCTAGAACTTAGTTCATTGAGGTACGTGTGTGGGGTTCCAGTAGAGGACCTTATCTCCTAGTTGAAATTTAACTTTCCTAATTCTAAGGTCATGGTGATTTTTGTTAAATGCATTGTGAAACTCATTAGATGATAGGGTGACCAATCAATTTTTGTCTAGCAATTTAAGATTCATTAATGTTTCTTTTTGTGCTAGACTTAAGTCAAGGTCAAGGTCATAGGTTGTTGAAAGTGTATGAAGCTTGGATTGAATTGTAGATTTGGTAATTTTCTGTACACTACCTTATAGGAAACTTCTAGGTGGAGCAATAATCCTAGAGGGCATCATTGAGTTTCATGCTCTAGTCTCTCCTATATTTGTTAATAGTTCTTGTTAGAATCTTTGTGATCTCTCTGTTAATAACCTTTGCTTGATCATTGGCTTGGGGATGATAAGGTGTTCCTAATTTATGCTCAACTCTTGAGTGTTGCATGAGCTTCCAAAAGGTAGTGCTTGTAAAGTGGATTCCATTATAAAAAATTAATGCACGTGGCATATCAAACTTGTTTACAACATTCTGTTGTACAAACTAAGTAGCAATAGAAAATGTATAGTTGGTGAAAGCTGCTGCTTTTGCCCATTTAATACAATAATTAATAGTGACTATGATGTATGCCTCTCCATTTGACATGGGTGTGATGGGATCCATGAAGTCATGCCCCATATGTTAAAGGGTTTCAATGGTTGAATCCACTGTTGAGGTCACTCCATTCAAGTAGTTATTCCACCATCTCGTTGGCAACATTTACAAGAGTGGATAAGTTGGTGAGCATTCCTAGAAATTGTTGGCCAATAATACCCTACCATCAAGATTTTAATGGCCATGCATCTCTCAACATAGTGGCCCCCACAAGGACCCTCATGAACATCCTAGAGAATGCATAGTTGATTAGCATCAAGGACACACCAAAAAAATAGGCCATTGGTGCACACCTTGTAGAGGTGTTCATTGATCTTCATGAAGTGTTTCACTTGGTGAAGAAGCCATTGTTTCTTTTGATGGTCTAATCATTGTGACATCTCTTGAGTAAGAAGATAGGTGAGAATGCTATCGTACCATTTAGGCTCAATGGACAGTTGTTCAGATATAGCCCTGGGAAAGAGGAGTTCATCAAGAAATAAATCATATAGGAGGCTTTCTTTCTCTTTATTGTCCCATCCCAACTGAGACAACTAATCAAAGACCACACTCTCAATTCACTTTCGATCTGCCATCGCAAGATCAAATTCTTGTAAGATCACTAGCCATCGTATGACATGGGGACTCATCATTGACTTATTCATTAAGAAGCAAATTGCACTACGGTTAGTGTGCACAAATACTTTATATCCAAGCACATGGCGCATGAACTTCTCTAGAGCAATCACAACTACCATCAATTTTTTTCTATGGTGGTGTAGTTTAGTTGTGCACCCACAATGCTTTGGCTTATGCAGTGGATGTAATATGGATGTTTCTTATCATCCAACTACATAAGCACAACCCCCAAGGCATAATTTGATGCATCCGTCATAATGTGAAATGGTTTGGACTAGTTAAGTGCCTATAGAATTAGAGTTTCTACAAGTTTCTCCTTTAGCTATTGGAATGCTTTTTCACATTCCTTGGTCTAAACAAATGGATCATCTTTCTTTGTTAGATCGACCAATGATTTTGCGATCTTAGAAAAATTCTCTATAAATTATTGGTAGTAGCCAATGTGTCCAAGGAATGACTAGACATCTTTTACAATTTTTGGTTGGTAGGTAATTCCTTGGATGACCAGTATTTTTTAGGGTTGACCTCAATCCCTACTTGTGAGATTCTGTGTCCCAATACAATGCCTTCTTGGACCATGAGATGGCTCTTTTGCCAATTAAGCCATAGGTTTGTTTCCACACATCTTTTGAGTACTTGCATAAGGTAGTCCATGACTTGCTCAAATGTAGCTCCATAGGTGGAGAAGTCATCCATAAATACTTTCACTCCACTACTAATTTGCTATAGAAAGATGCTTAAGACTAGGCATTGGAAAGTGGTAGGATCATTACATAAACCAAAAGGCATCTCCCCAGGGACTTGTGAATGTTATTTTGGCCTAGTTTTCTAGTGTAATATGGATTTGGCTATAGCTACTATAACCATCTAGAAAACTATAATAGCAATGCCCATACATGGTGTCCAACACCTGATCAACAAACAACCATGGAAAATGATTCTTGAATGTTGCCATATTCAATAGCTAAAAATCGATGTAGACCTACCACTTACCACCTTTCTTTGACACAAGCATGAGTGGTCTAACCCGCTCACTATTTGCAATTGGATAGATAAACCTTAAATTGAGGAGTTTTTTAATTTTCTCTTTGATGATCTACTTCAATTTAGGATTCAATCACCTATGTGGCTACCTCTTTAACTTCATGGCAAGGTTAGTGTAGATACAATGCTAGCATATCCTAGAAGCAATCCGTGTGAGTTTAGGATATAACCAAGTAAATGCTATTGACCATTTGTCAACCACATTTAATAGCATTTGTTTCTATTCTAGAGTAAGATTTTCATTGATTATTCTAGGCTTTCCATTTTTCAAGAATGCATATTCCATGCTGACAGGTAGAGTTTTTAACTCAAGGGCTCTTGTTTAAAATTTTCAAGAATTTCCAACTCTCCCCAATAAGTATCATCATTTGCATTATTAGAGAGTTGGTGATGAACTTGATCTAGTTCATCCATGCATGTGACATAAGCGCATGTTAGGCTTTCAGTAGGTTCCATGCATATTGTGCTACTTTCATGATCAACGGTCAACCACTAAGTGTCCTCTTGTTTTGTGGCTACTACATACAAACACCTTTGAATATCTACTTTAGGTGCCTGATGCCTACATACAAAAATAGATGCTCATTTCATGGACCAGAGTTTCTACATGCACTTGCACCCTGTATTGTTATATGTGATGAATGGAACTTGCTTCTTCTCGATCTTTCTGAATGCATTTTTCTTAGATATCTCCAGGGAAAGATCTCTTATGCTCATTCTTGCATCAATAGTGCTTAACCATGCCCTTCCCATGATGATTGGAAAGTCCCCTTTACAGTTCTCAATCTTGATTACTAGGAAATCAGCAAGATAATACCAACCACAAATAGTGGTCATAACGTCTTTCACCAGTGTCAATGGAATAGTAATGGACTGGTCCACAATTCCAATTGGATATTACTCTTCTTAAGAGGTGGAAGGTTCCAAGCAGTATACATCTCATGAGAAATCAAGTTCATCATGGAACCTAAATCAAGAAGAGCTTTACATAGTTCATTTTGAGCAATCTGCAAATAGATAAGCGGACTCTTAGGGTTAGAAAATTTCCTTGGAAGGTTGGCAGCCTAGATCCAATTAGATACAACATAAGTGAGCATAACAATATGGATTCTAGGTGGTATTTGGTTTGAAGGGGACTCAAAGAGATTAGATGTAGAGGGAGATGGAGAAGCAGGGTTGCCAACAACATGTTTATGTGAGGGTTTAGGTGGGCTGTTGGGTTGAGAGAAAGGTCTTTTTTGTGATCTAGTATCTGAACCACTCGGTTGATGAACCTGTTGTAGATTGATGGCTCTGGTAGCATTACATTGCTACACTTGGGCTGGAAGTTCATCCTATAGCTATGTTAAGGGTAGAGGAACAAGTGCAAGAATAGGAGAAGGATAAGGATAAAAAGTGGTATCCCTTCTTGAATGTCAATAATGAGTTCGATAATATTTGGAAGGGTAGTACTAATGTTGGAAAGGAGAAAAGTGACTAGAAGAGTCATGTGGAGACAAGGGTTGTTGAACATAATACCCATATGGATCTCATTATTTGTAATGGTATTGCTACCTTAGTGATGATAGCGCCCATGAATGTGGTTGCTGCCACTATTGATATTGCTCATATGATTGTAGTGGAGTTCCATGTGGATAATATTGTTGTTGCTAATGGAACTGCCTAGGATTACCTTGAGGATAAGGCAATCTTCTAGGTGCTTACCTTTTTGCTAGTTGTGGATTTAGAGCATACATCCCAGAGTCCTATAAGTATGACATGATGGGGCAACATCCCTTAGGATGTTCATATTGGTAAATGCCATACCCATCATCCTTATCTGATTTAATTTCCGTAACATCCTTTACTACAATAATCCTACCCCTAATCCTTTGATTGGCATGTTCAGCTTATTTTTGCCTCCTACAGTCACAATCACTACTTTGTTCTTTAGACTCTTTAGCAATTTTCAGGATAGCTTGAAATCTACTATTCATAGAGTCCCATAACTAATTTACCTTAGCTAAAATTTCATAGGCAAATTTTTGAATTGATAATGTTTTTTGGTTTACCACCTCATCAAGTCATGATTCCTCCTCACTATCATAGAATCTAACCTTCCTCTTGCAAATGGAAGGATCTTGGCTGTATTCTTTTGCACTTTCGTGTTTCCTCAACTCTCCTTCTTCTTTTCCCATTTGCTTGATCAGCCATTAAATCTAATGGGCTCTTAATTTTGACAATCGCCCTTGGGCATAGACTCCAAGAGTTCTCCTCATTTCTGATCGAAGCCCATCTATGATATGATGAGGTTACTCCTATTGAGAATAACCATGGCTAGGAAATTTATGCAATAGGGAATAGTATCAACCCGTGGTGGCATCCAAGGATTCATGTGTCCCTTGTTTTCATCCTTGGATCTACCTACTTAAGTTGGACTCTCTAGAGTATGTTTGATATTTGTCATCAAACAATTCGAGCATTGTACTCCACTATCTAATGGATTCTGGTTCCAAGGATTAATATCAGCTTTCTTTTAATGAGTATCTTGGGAAACAACTGAAGCTTTTACTAGTTGTTTTCTATATTTTGCAAGGCACAAGCATAGTGAAAAGCCTAAAGATGATTTTGCATATTTGAATTGTATCCCCCTTTGAACTTGGGAATATTATTCATGTCTAGCCTCTTGATCCAACTATCCTTAATGTGCCTAATAGGAATTCTCATTGCCTCTGCAATGTTTAGCATGCTTCAAGTAGTAAGCAAAGACTCATCAAAGTCATGATTCTAGTGCCTACAATGCCCTCTGCTACCCCTTCATTCATGGTGATGGACCTCTCTTGAATGCTAGTGCCCTAGGTCTTGACTTGCTCAATGGTCCCTACGATCATCTTAGTCCTGTTAGTCACCTCCATCATGATTGCACCCCCTATGGTTGCATTCAGAGCTAGAAGAAGATGATGATGACAATGAAGATGAAGAGGATGGAGGAATAGCACCCTCACTATGCTTGCCATCCCCTCTTTGGTGGTTGTGGTGAACTTACTACTTGCCCATGTCCCTACCATGACTTTCCTCCTTGGATCTCCCTTTCTTGCCAAAACTAGGATTATGGATTGTGGATTGCAAGTTCTGGTTTTAACCTCCTTCATCAAAGTCAAAGAGAGGAATTTCTTTGAATGGAAAACCCCTAGAGAAGGGTTCTCCACCATCTTTTTGGTATATTAGGAATGGAAAATCATTGGACCCCTTCCCCTTTGCAGACTTGTAACATTGCTTTAGTTGTTGATCCCTTAGACGTTGTGCATTAATGGGATGATAATCCCTGGTGTTACTATCCTACATAACATACTCAACATGAAGCCCATGGATGCCCAATCGCATAAGAGTTTGTTGGAAAATTGTAGGGATGGATCGATCAAGCAATAACATAATGTTGCCTTCCCAACTACACATTGTGTTAAGCACTGTTGGTATTACCAAATGTCATACACATGCTTGAAGTGATCATACTTTTGCTATTTAGCTTATCTCCCTTAATTACTTAATTCGCTTAATTGCTAGAAAACATTAAATAAATAGCTAAAAACATTAAATGCTTGAATGAAACATTTAAACTATCAAGAATTCTACAAGGTTTATCAAGAAGTTCATCTTTATTGTCACACATATTGTCGTGCACAAGGATAACAGTGCTCGAATAAAGATCCATAAATTCAATAACTCCTGCTGCGGACACTTGGGAAAATATTCTAAGTTTTAAATGTAAAAACTATAAGAGCTTCACTACACTATGACAAACTAATGCCTAAATACTATGAAGTGGCACATATTTATAAGCAAGAATAGACCTTGTGTCAATAGGGCCCCATCAATGCATGAAATAATGCATTGACAGGGCCTAGTCGAATGGGATCAATCAACAAGGCCTCATCGATGTGGCCAATCCATGACTCATCATACCTCCATGACTAAATGAAAACTTATCCTCAAGTTCTTTACAAAACTAGGAAGGTATGGGATTATTGACTGGCATACGACTCAATAAAACTAAGTGCTTGGATGTATGGATCAACAAGATTACAAATTGAGGTGTTCACGACATAAAATTAAACACCAATAAAAAATTAGATAGCATGTCCTTTGATGGCAAGAAGACTTTGAAAAGGTCATACAGTCCTAGGCGGTGAAGGCTCCTAAGGCTCCAACGAACCTTCTCTAGATTTAGGCACATGCTATAGTTGAGGCTATTGTAGTTGTCCAGCTGCTGCTGCCACTTTAGGTGGGAGGTGGAAAGCATCTAGCAATGCTTTCATTTTCTCCTCTTTACTCCTAGGATCGTGCATGGTCCAAGTAGCTTTGCCAATGTGGGTCAAAATTGGCACATCCCAAGGATAGGGAATTATTGGGAATAGCTCCTTTGCATTGATGAACCAAGTAGCAAATTGTTTGCGTTTGATATCAAATGCCCTAATTATGTTCTGCAACTCTTGGTAATTGTTCATTCTCTTGGCCAAGTTCTCAGTAGTTGATCATTGATCAGTGAATTATGCCTTGAGAACTTTAAGTTTAGCATTTTCCATCTCAAGATTTTACTTGATGTCCTTGTGGTGCTTCAATTCAGCCTTGTACAAAAATTATGAGCTAGCGACCTACTTTTCAAGTTCTTAACTATGACCATTCAATAGTTAACATCACCAAGTTTTCATATTGGAGATTGGTCAATTCCATATACTCTTTCATTTCTTCAATTTGCAACTCCTTCAAGAAAATCTTCACTTTGTTGTAGGCATTTATCCCATCAATGATGGGTTGCCACATCTCTCTTCCTTGCTGGAGTTGCTGGAGGGCCTCATTTAATTTTGCCTTAGTCACTTGGATATGTTTCTCATTTACTTCTTTCTACAAGCCAACCTTGTCATGATATTGATTCTTAACTTTCTGAAATTTGAGACCCTCATTTTTGCAATTGGTGATCTCAATGGCAGATTTCTAGTATAAGGCATGGACTTTTTCCATATACAGATTACGATTTTTTGTAGCTAATTTCCTCAATTTCGTGTTTACCCTAGCAAGGTACTCCTACTATTGATGAATGAATTCATGCATTTATTGTTTCTAAACATCAACATTTCATAGGAAATGGTTTTCTACGATTAGTATTTTATTATATTAGCACATCTAAACCAAGTCCTTTTAAACCAAGTAGGTTCTTTCTTCTACTATGGACTAGCTGAAGATGGTCATTACCATCCCCTCCTTAGCTTGTTTTAATTATTCTTGAAGTTACTGAAAAGCTTCACCTCTAGTTGTTGTAGGATTGAGGAGTGTAGGATCAACAAAATAGGCACATAGCTCAACAACCTCCACATCTAAGCATTGGTTTTGTGCTTGAGCCATTTCAAGTTACCCTTCTAGGATGATGCATTTTCCCTTTACTTTGAGCAACTTCGACTAGTTCGCAATAATGTTGTCCAAAAAATCAACAATGTCTAGAATTGGTTGCCCTATCCCCACCAGTTGGTCTAGCAACTCTTCATGCTAGGCTACACTTAATCTTTCACTAATAGTTCCTGTAGATGTCTACACATCTCAAAGTGCAGATACATCTATAGATGCCACAAGTGCATTAAGTGCTTCTACTATGAGGTCAATAACCACTTTTGCAACTGTCTCCTACCCTTAGTGCTGCATCACTAGTACAATTACCTCCTCGTCCTCCTCCAAGTGCATTGAAAAGGAGGCAACATTCCTAGTGATTTCTAGGAATAAATGGTATTGGAATAGAAACACCGTTACCTCTTAAGCACTTGGATTTAATCTTGTAAGAAGCTAGGTTTGTTGGGTTGAAAATATCAAGCCACCTCCTTCCATTTGACTAATTGTTTGAGCCACCTCATTAAGGTGACTCATTACCGGTTAATATATAGATAGATCTCCACCACTTATTTCTACTCGCTAATCTTGCTTACATAAAAGTTTTTCTTACATTTTTTGCAAGTGTTCAATGGCTATGCAGGCCTTTAGCATTTATTCTTAAGTGGGTGGTGGAGGTGGCAGTTGCTATTTCTCTTCCTTAGACACAACAGGCATCTTGTCCTTCATCATCTTGGACCATGAGGCAATGGGAGTATGACTAATAGTGTCATTGGCGTAGCAAATTATCCCTATCCTTTTGCAAATTTTTCGGATGATGCATAAAAAAGATAGGGTTTTCCTTCTAGGTTTATTTTCTTTGAAATTCTTTTTGATCTCTAGATAGATCAATTGTGGAAGGTTCGCTAGAAATCTCCCACTTAGAGTAGTGCATGCTCTGGTAGAAAAGGTAGTCACCTTACTAAGCCTCACTATCAGATTAAGGTGATAGGCTCTTATCTTGAAGTGTACATGCTCCATTGGTGTGAGTGCACCAAAATCTTTATGATCAACCCCATAACACTACTGTGTCCACTCCTTTTTGGCCTCTAGGTTAGCTTGCGTAGACAACTCTAGCAATTATGTCCTAGAATCAAGCAACCCAAGAGCCTGTGTGATGGCTTCAGCTGAGTAGGACACTTGAATATCTTTGATCTTCACTATGAAGCCTACCCTTCTATTGTTCCAAAAGAGATACATCTCTTCCATGTACCACTCCCCACTGGAATTGATGATTGGCCACATGGGAGAGATTTTCAATTATTTCTTCACTTCTACTAGAGCATGCTCCAAGAATGGCTAAATTTTAATTCCCAAAGAATTAAGCATTGGACGTTACAAGGCTTGATTGTGTCAAGGCAGACTTATGTTAATGTGACTTCAAGTCATGGTATGGGCCATGGTGCCTCTCCTCACTATGATTGTTCTATTATAGCCTTTTCTATGGGAATCTATCTAATAGATTCCACTTTGGACTCCTCCCGAAGAGGTCTTATTAAGTGGGTTTCTTCTACATGTTCCTAGGCTTGTCCTTGTTGGACCCTTCTAGTTCTGAGTTGTTTCTCCCTTGGTCAAGAGGGTCCTCCTTCCTATAGTCATTTCAATCTTGGTTCCATCTATAATCACAACATGACCACGGGTTAGCAATTATTGTGTAACATGAAACAATTTGTGAGACCTTATCTCCTTGGGAAATTTACACTTAGCTAAGTTGTGATTATGGTCGATTTGATCAATTTTAACCATTATTTTATTGTATTTTAATGTTAATAGGTCATACCAGAGGATGTTGAAAGGGTTAACTCTTAAAAATCGATGGTTTCATATCGTTATATTTCCTTAACCCTTTGGGGAAGTTGAAAAAAATTTCATTGGAAACCTTAAGGTTTGCAGCCTCCATGACTAAGAGCTTACCTCTAGTAGCTGTAGGATCAAAGAACGGAGTGATTTAGACAAATGGTTGGAAAGTTATGGGATTTGAAAGGCTTTGTACTCTAAAAAAAAACAAAAACTCCCCTCTTGTTATGAAGCAAATGACAAAAAATTGCAAACTATGTGGTGATATATATAGAGTTTTTGGCTTGCATCGATGGGGCCTAGTCAACAGGGCCTAGTTGATGGCGTCAGCTACATCGACTAGGCCTAGTCAACATGGTTGTTGACCACCATTGACTTTGGTCAAACTTTAAAAAATACAAGGATTTTTTGAGTGAAATTGGAGGTAAATAGAAGCCCAAAAAGCCATGAACATGATGAAAATAGTAGAAGAGGGTGTAGAAGCTAGAAAATTCAAAAGATTGAGAAAATGGTTGGAGAATGAAGTTCATGAAAGTTTTAGGAGCATATAGTAAGATACACAATGATGCATGCAAAAGATAGGATTGTAGCAATGTCTAAGATAAGGAACTTAACTATCCAAACTAAGAGATATGCAAGTAGATCCTCCCCATAGTAGGAACACACTCTTTTTGCCCCTGCATAACCTTAGCTAAGGAGTCCATGGGATCCATAGTTGATTTATGGTCATGAAAAGTTAAGGAGCAACCAAAAAGAATCTATCCAAGAATTCCAACATATCAAACTAAGATATCAAGCATAACATGGAAATCGATAGTGAGGTGAGTTACATATAGCATAAATGAATGATTGAGAAGGTGGGATGGAATCTTGAATTGAGGTCATAAGAAGTCCCTTGTGGATTTTGTGTTTAAAATGACCTGAGAAGATCCATCCTTAGTCAAAACCAAAACCAACCTCTTTTAGTGACTTCACATCATCACTCGAAGAATGATCCACCCCCTTAAGACACAAGAGCACTCCCACTAAACAACCACCATTCTATAAAGAGAAGAGAAGAAAGTAGGAAGTGAGAGAAGGCCTTAGTTAGAAGGGACCTTGAGGCATGGGTAACATGTCTTTCTAGTCCCATAACCAGTGCTAGTAGACTGTTTATTTGTCTAAGGAATGTGCTTTGAATTCGCATCATGTTTTTGTTTGTTTGTTTGTTTTTTTTATCTGTTTGGATGGAAACCACACCATGCAAAGACTTTATTCGACTTCCTACTATTGGACAACATGGAATGGTAAGAAGTGTATGAAAGCACTCAAGCACCCAAGTAAGTAAAAGAGTACAAAGAGTATTGAGTCCCCTTGAAGTCACACCTTGTACAGACCTTTGAATCCTTCCCAACTTTGGAAACTACCAAAGGTCACAAATTTAGTAAAATTTTCTTTAATGAAAAGGACGTCAAACTTCCAAAACAAGGAAAACCATAAAGTTTATGGATGGGTAGATGATGTGGACTCACTGCTTGTTCCATGAAAAATAAACCATGTCTTAGTCATCAGACATTAGAATTCAGAAATAGAAACTAGATATTGACAATCATAACATTAAGCATAAACCATCATTAGTAAACAACAACATTGGCTATGTGTCTTATGGTAATAAAGCACTTTTATTAACAAAAATAATGAAAAGTCACACACATAAAATAAAGTAAAATATAGAATATATAAGAAAGTATAAAATATTCAAGAAAGATAAAACATACTAACAATGTTGTAAAACAAAAAATTAAGAAAATCAATAGAACAAAAAACCAAAAAGAGGTAAAAATCAATAAAGTGTAAAACAAAAATGTGTAAAACAAAAAGTGAAAAACTGAGAAGCCATGTGTGGTTAGCATGGATGGCTATCTTCCCCATGACTAAGTTGGAAGGAGAAGACATGGAGCGTGGTTGTCCATTTGATGAGGTAGTAGTTGCATTGGCTTATCTTGGTTCTAGGAAAGGTTTCACTTATTGGATGTTGACCAACTGCTTTTTGTGTGGGCTTTCAAGTTTGTAGATTAACATGGCCCTAGAGGGAAAGGTTTCATCAATTATATAAGGTCCCTCCCACAACGTTTGAAACTTTTCTTTCTGGGGTACATCTATGGGATTCCAATAGAGAACCTTATCTCCTGGTTGAAGTTTTACTTTCTGTATTCTAAGGTCATGATGTTGCTTGTTGAATGCCTTGTGCACTTCATTCAAAGATAGGGCCACTAATTGATTTTCATCTAGCACATTCAAGTTGATCAATCTTTCTCTTTGTGCTAGGCTCAAGTCAAGGTCCAGATCACAGGCTGTTGAGAGTGTATGGAGCTTGGATTGAATTGGGAGCATTGGAAGTTTCCCATACACTAACTCATAGGGACAGTAGCCAATAGGGAATTTCCATGTTGAGCGGTAGGCCTAGAGGACATCGTTGAGTTTTGTGCTCTAATCTCTCCTATATTTGTTGATGGTTCTTGTTAGAATCTTTGTAATCTCCCTATTAGTTACCTCTACTTGACCGTTGGATTGTGGGTGATAGGGTGTTGTTAATTTATGTTTGACTCCCAAGTGTTGCATGATTTTTCAAAAAGTGGCACCTATAAAATGAGTTCCAATGTTAGAAATTAGTGCACATGGCACCCTAAACCTATTTACAACATTTTGTTATACAAATCTAGTAGTAGTGGATGACGTATAGTTGGCGACAGCAGCTGCTTCTACCCATTTAGTGTAGTAGTTGACTACTACGATGATGTATGACTTTCCATTAGACATGGGGGTGATGGGACCTATGAAGTCAATGCCCCATATGTCAAAGGGCTCCAATGGTTGAATCCACTATTGAGGATCCTCCATTCGAGTGATCATCCCACCATCTCATTGATAGCACTCACAAGATTAGACAAATTAGTTGGAATCCCTGACGATTGTAGGCCAATAGTATCTTGCCATCAGGATTTTTATGGCCATGTGTCTCCTAACATAATGACCTCTATAGGGGCCTTTGTGAGCATCCTGGAGAATGTGTGATTGATCTACATCAGGGACACACCAATGAACCAGGCCATCAATGCACACCTTGTAAAGGTGTATGTTGATTTTCATGAAGTACTTAGCCCAATGAAGAAACTGTTGTTTCTTCCTAAAGTTTAGATCTTGTGACATCTTCTAAGTGAGAAGGTAAGTGAGGATGTTATCATACCATGTTGTTTCTATGGGTATTTGGTCACTTATTACTTCTATAAAGAGGAGTTTGTCTAGAAATTGATTAGAAAACAAGCTCTCCTCCTCTTTGTTATTTGATTAGAGATGGTCAATGATCACATTCTCAATCCCTTTCCAATCTACCATTGTGAAATCAAATTCATGTAAGATCACCAACCACCATATGATATAGGGGCTCATCGTTGACTTGTTCAGTAGGAAGTAGATGGCACTATGATTTGTGTGCACAAATACTATATAGCCAAGCACATAGTGCCTGAACTTTTTGAGAGCATACACCACTGCCATTAGTTCTTTCTTAGTTGTGATATAATTCAACTATGCACCCAAATGCTCCGGCTCATGTAGTGGATGTAATATGGATGTTTCTTATCGTCCAACTGCATAAGCATGGCTCCCAAGGCATAATTAGATGCATCGGTCATTATGTGAAATGGTTTGGACTAATCTAGTGTCCATAGAATTGGAGTTTCTACGAGTTTGTCCTTTAGCTGTTGGAATGCATGTTCACACTCCTTGGTCCAGATGAATGGAGCATCTTTCTTTGTAAGCTTGACCAATGACTTTGAAATGTTAGAGAAATTCTCTATGAATTACTGGTAGTAGCTAGTGTGTCCAAGGAATGATTGGATATCTTTGACTGTCACTGATTAGCATGTGATTCCTTAGATGACCCTTATCCTTTCTGGGTCTACCTCAATCCCTACCTGAGTAATTCTATGCCCCAGCATTATCCCTTCTTGGACCATTAAATTGCTTTTCTACCAATTAAGCCTAAGATTTGTTTTGACACATCTTTTCAGTACTTGCTCAAGGTGATCTAGGTCTTGCTCAAATGTAGCCCCATAAGTAGAGAAGTCATCCATAAAGACTTCTACCCCACTACCAATCTGCTATTGAAAACCAAGTGTTGGAATGTTGTAGGGGCATTGCATTGACCAAATGACATCTTACAATATGCAAAAGTCCCCTAGGGACTTGTGAAAACTATTTTGGCCTAATCCTCTGGTGTAATTTGGATTTGGTTATAGCCACTATAATCATCCAAGAAGCTATAATAATAATGCCCAGATATAGTGTCCAACACTTGGTCCACAAATGACAATGAAAAATGATCTTTAAATGTTGCCATATTCAATAGCCTAAAGTCGATGCAAACCCACCACTTGCCACCTTTCTTTGGCACAATTACAAGTGGGCTAACTAACTCACTATCTGCTATGGGATAGATGAACCCTGCCTTAAGGAGTTATTCTATTTTCTCTTTGACAATCTATTTCAACTTGGAGTTTAGCTACCTTCTTGGCTTCATAGCCAAGTTGGTGTAAATGCGATGCTGGCATATCCTTGGATCAATTCCAGTCAGCTTAGGATATGACCAAGTAAAGATTGTTGGTCATTTGTTGACCACCTTCAATAGCTTATCTTTTTGTTCAGAAGCAAGATTTGCATTGATGATAACTGGCTTACCACTATTTAAAAATGCATACTCCATGCCGACAGGTAAATTTTTTAACTCTAAGGGCTCTTACTTAAAATTATGAAGGATTTCCAACTCTCCCTAATAGGTATCACCATCTTCATAATCAGAGAGTTTATGATGAACTTACTTAAGTTCATTTACACCTTTAACATAGGCACATGTCAGGCTCTCAGTGGGTTCCATGCATAATGTGTTACTATTAGAGTCAATTGTCAACCATTGGGTGCCCTCTTGTTTTGTGGCTACTGCATACAAGCACCTTTGAATATGCCTCTTGTGCACACTAATTACATGCTTTGAGGAATGTACTTTTAATGGACTAGATTTTTTGCATGCAATTGCACCCATTATCACCATACGGGATGCATGGAACTCACTTCTTCTTAAGCCATCCAAATTATTTTCCTTGGAGATTTCCAAGGAGAGGTCCTTGATGCTCATTCATGCATCAACAATGCTTAACCATGCACATCCCATAATGATGGGGAAGTCACCTTGCAATTTTCTATCTTGATCACAAGAAAATTGACAACATAGAACCACTCATAAACTATGGTCATGATGTCCTCCACTAATCCCAAAAGAAAAATGATTGAATAGTCTACCAATTCCAAACAAATATTGCTCTTCTTAAGAGGTGGTAGGTTCTAGGCCTTGTACATGTCATAGAAGATGAGATTGACACTAGAACTAGAATCAAGAAGAGCCTTGCATGGCTCATGTCCTACAATCTACAAGTAAATAAGAGGACTTCCTACATTAGATCATTTCATGGGAAGGTTACTAGCCTTGATCCAATCAGAAACAACATGATTTAGCATCATAATGTAGATTTGAGATGGCATTTGGTTTGAAGGATTCTCGAATGTGTTTGATGTAGAGGATGAGGGTGTTGGAGATATAGAGTGACCAGCCACATTAGGCTATGTGGGTTTGGAAGGACTATTGGGTGGAAAAATGATAATTTCCTAGATCAATTATCCAAACCACTCAGTTGGAAAGCTAGTTATAAATTTATAGCCCTTGTAGCATTTCGTTACTACAACTATGGGGGAATTTCACCTTGCATGGACAAAGCAGGAGGTAACTGGGTAGAGGATGAAGGGATGTATGTAGATGAATGCAACGGATGGTATGGATATGGATGCTTCCCTTAAGTAGATGGTGAATGAGTTCGATGGTACTCAGGAGGGTAATAGTGATGCTGGAATGAGGCATGGCTTGTAAAGCTTCGTGGAGAAATGAGTTGTTGAACCTAGTACCCATATGAATCTAGTTGCCTATGAGGGTACTGCTATCTTGGTGGTGGCATCCCCCATGATTATGGTTGTTGCCACTACTGGTATTGCTCATATGGTTGTGGTGGAGCTCCACTAGAATAGTAGGCTTAGAATAGTAGGCTTGATGTTGCTAGTGGAACTACCTTGGATTGCCTTGACGATAAGGCAATCGTCTGGGTGCTTGCCTCCTTACTAGTCAAGGATTCAATGCATACATCCCAGACTCTTGTAAGTGTGACACTCTAGGACAACATCCCTTTGGGTGTTCATATTGACAAATGTCACACCCAACATCATCATCAAAGTTTGTCTCCACAACTTCTTCTACTGCAACATCTTTACCCTTACCTCTTTGGTAGGCACGTTCAACTTCTTTCCACCTCTTGTAGTTGTGATCACTATTCTACTCTTTGGATTCTTCAACAATCTTCATAGTAGTTTAGAATTTTTCATCTAAAGAGTTCCATAAGTTATCAACCTTAGTTGAAATATCAAAAATAGATTTTTGGATGGATAAGATTTTTCTGTTCATCACTTCATTAAGTGGTGCTTCCTCCTCGTCACAGAATTGGACCTCCCTTTTCCTAATGGAAGGGTCCCTATTATATTCTTCTACACTTTCCCTTTTTCACAACTCACCTTCTTCTTTTGCTACTTGCTCTATTAGCCTTTGTATCTAATGAGCTCTTAGTTTGGATTGTCTCCCTTGGGCATAAACCCTAAGAGTTCATCTTGTTTTTGCTTTAAGCCCATCTATGATATGGCAAAGTTGTTCCCTTTAAGCATAACCATGGCTAGGGCATTGGTGTAAGAGAGAATAATATTTGTCCATGGCGGTATCCAAGGGTTTGTGTGTTCCTTGTTTCTAGCCTTGAATTTGCCTTCTTAGATTAGACACTTTGAAGTATGTCTGGTATTTATCATTGAATAGCTCAAGAACTATACTCCATTGAGGAATAGATTTTGGCTCCAAGGACCAGTACCAACTCTTTGCCTCCTTGATGAGTGTCTTGGGGAATAGCTTCAATTTCTGCCAGTCATTTTCGATGTTTTGTAAGGCGCAGACATCATGAAAGGCTTATAGATGGTTTTGTAGATCAGAGTTATATCCCCTCTCAAATTTTGAGATATTGTTCATGTCTAAGTGCTTGATCCGACTATCTTTCACATGCCTAGTTGGGATCTTAACTACCTCTGCAATGTTAAGCATGCTTCGAGTTACCAATAGAGGTTCATCATCATCATTATGTCGATGATGCAAATGATGGTTTCTAACACCCCTTCATTCTTGGTGGGCTCTACTATCATTGTTATCTCATTGATCACCTTCATCACGATTATTTCTCTGGTGGCTTCTATCAGAACTAGAAGATGAAGAGGAATGTTCAAAATTGGATAAAGAGGAAGATGGACCACCACCCTCATTACAGTGTTTTCCATCACCTCTTCACTTGTCACAACCATGATCCTTAGATTCTTTGTTGTCGTGATGTTTACCTAAGTCCCTACCTTGATTACCACTTTTTCCTAAACCTAGTTTGTTAATAGTGGACTGCAAGTTTAGGGCCACACCCTCATCATCAATAATAGGGGGTGGAGAATCTTGATGTTGAGAAACCCTAGATGGAGGATCCTCATTGTTGATTTGGTTTAGCAAGAACAAGGGATTGGTGAAGTGTTTTCCCTTTGCAAACTCATGGTGCTTTTCCTGGTGTCGATCTCTCCTACATTGTATTTCAACGGGATGGTAGTCTCGAGTGTCATAACCATGCACAACATATTCTTCTTGAAGGTTTGGGATGCCCAACCTCTTAAGAATTTGAAGTAGCATTCTGGGCATAGATCAATTGGAAAGAATTATGATGTTATCCTCCATGTCTCGCCACCACAGTTATTCATCCTGATGCAGGATGAAGGTGAAGTCAAGCACATACTCATCTGGATGACTAGGTACCACCTTGCACTGTTGTCAGACTAGTGGTTTAATATCTTCATGCCTGTGAGAAGAAGACATTTTGCAAACAAATAAAATATTAGTGTGCTTTTGTAATTATATAATTTAAGAATGATATTGACCTTAGGGCTTGTCCAATGATATTAATAATGTTCACTAATCCTAGATTGAGCATGTTTCAACAAGAAACGTCAACTGATGAGTGGCGAGGTACCCCTACACTCAACCATACGAAACGAGCGTCGCACGAGCGATCCGGTCGAACTCTGCAGATGGACTAGTTATGGCACCTAGACAGTTATCCTTAGGTCGCAATTCGCTGTCTTCCCACCTAGACTAGTATTGCATATGTCACGTATGGTTTAGTCTAGGTGAGGTGTATGATGTGTTTCCTAATCTACGCTACTCCTGAAGGCAGTGGAAAATAATATTAACTAATCTAAGCTAAGAGGAAAAGGGTAAGAAAATCTAATCTAGCCTAAGTGCGACGAGCAATCGATTCCTTGATCAACCGTACACATCTTGGACTTCGTGCACGACTACCACTGGGACTACCGAGCATAGCTCCGAGGTACACCACTGGGATTACCAAGCGCAGATCCCAAATACGCCATTGGGTTACCAAGTGTAGATCCTGGATACGCCACTGGGCTACCAAGCAGTCACACTTAAATGCTCGTAATCAAGTCGTACTCGTTCCGCTTCTAGGAGATTAAGGGTGAGAGACTAATCGCGATGAGTAACNATGTCCAAGTATGACACACTCGAATAAAGACACCGTACAATTACATTCACCACACTGTGGGCAGACACGGGAAAAAATCTAACTCTGGAGGGATCAAATTGCCAGAGCTTCGCTACTCTAAAACTGGGATTCCGAACAAGGGAGAGCCGCGTCTTATTTATAGATATGGCGGCGGACTGCGATATCGCGTACGCGATATCATAGGGAAAGATGTGATATCGCGTATGCGATATCGTGGCCTGTGCGAACCGCATCTCATCATCAACGCATGAAACAATGCGTCCATGAGTTCTAGTCGACGAGGCTTCGTCGACGTGGCCAATCTGGGACTCATCAACCACCAACGCTCTATGCATGCTAGCCTAGAGGCATTTGTTGATGTCAACACTCTCATGCTCACATGGGGCCATGATTATCATTGTTTCTATTTCTCTCCCTTAATAACCACAATAAAATCATGCAAGTAGTGGGCATTTAAACTACCAGATGGTGGTCATTAATGGTAGTGGTTATGGACATTAGTGGCAAATGTTTTGGAAGTCATGGCAATTATAGTCATTAATGATGGTAGTTACAAACATTAGTGACAAACGTTTTGGAAGTTACGACAATTACAATCATTAATGATGGTGGTTACAGACATAAATGGGCAGTTAACTGGAGAATGTGGCATTATTACCCAAGAATTGGTGGTGGTTTTTGTAGCCATTACATGAAACATAGACATCATTATGGATGGTCACAACGGCTATAAAATGGAGTCTAGGGGAAGGATCAAAGGATGGAGTAGGAGGAGGAGAAGTCCTAAAAATAGGCTCTGCCTATCAGTCTGGAGGGACAACTTCTTCTCCACTAAGCAACAGTTTACTCTTTTCTTTTCTTTACAGGCTTCTAGTTGATCTTTGAGGAGGGTCCAAGGCAGGAGCTAGCGGCTCAAAATTGGATCCTTGTGGGTCTTCTCGGCGATGGCAGGAGCTTGTCATGGTGGTGTAGATGTGGGTAAACGATCTTCCTCTCTACAGCAGTGCAGAAAAGACGGCAAACGACAACAAGCTTTGAGAACTGCAATTGTTGCCCTGTGTGGACTGTAGTAGGTAGTCTCTTTCTTTCTCTTTCTCTCCCTCTCCCTCTCTTGTGGTGATCACGATCTTCCAGCCCAGTAGTGGATACCATCGGCAGTCACGGACCAACAACGTTAGCGGGACTAGGGAAAATTCATTTCTTTTAGTTACTTATTGTATTCTCAACTTTGAGATAGTTATTCAATTTAAATTCAGATTCATTCACTTTAAATCTTGATTTCTTTGGTTTGGTTTACTATTTTCAAAAGGCCACATAGCCATACGGGAGGTGCCCTAGGCAATAGTCTTCTAAAACAAGTTTTCTTTTCTGGTGTTGGTGTGACCAAAATTTATGCATCAACAGTGTTGTTCCATAAATATGCAAGATGGAAAGGTTTGTAAATTGAGCTTTGTGAAGCTCATGTCAAGTTTGAAATTTATTAATTACAAATAAATAAGATAATTGAAAGGGTTATTGGAATCTCAAAATAATTGTAATATAGGTACACCCTAAGATATATAATCCAATTAGAACTTTATAAACAAACATTGCCCCTTCAAATCATACTCAAGAAGCATCCTTAGATTTAAATCCAAACAAAATAAAAGAGGGGATGCACCATTGGATAGTGTTGATGACGTAGAATCTTAATTCTCAACTACTGCGTTGACCATGACTTGTACTACACCAAAACTTTCCTAAATCTTAACCCCCACATGGACGCAGCCATGATATCACATGGAAAAATATCTAAATAGCATGCAGAACTAAAACTTTAAGATGAGCATTTTCATTGTAACGAGAATCGCCGTTGATGTTGGTGAACATCTTACATCATTGACGTGCTTATCTTAGTTTCGTATCCAGATGCAGCTGATTTGATGTTCATTTCACTCATATATTGTACGAAATGTTCCCATGATCAAGCTTTGCAGGCTTTTCACCTTTTCATTCAAATAAGGAAACCCCAGTCTTTCTACGGTATTTTAAAAATGTCAGTTACTGGTCCATCACACGTGAACCCGGATATTTCATGGCAGTAAGCCAAAATCCAAAGCCCAAAGAGCCACCCAACATGCCGTAAATAAATAAAATATCTTCTCAAAGATGGGGACTGTTAATATTGTATTGACATTAACATAAATTTCCGGATCACTAACAACTACCCACCAAAGATCTTGTCTTTAAAATGCAACCGCAACAGACCAAATGCAATGTGCAGACACAGACAAAATCAGACGTGTTCTTAATTTTATTAACCTGCCCAAACACAGAAGAATTAAGGCACAGAGAACCATCATGGCAAGCGGAACGAACCTTCCTACCTCTAATATTAAAGCGAACGGAATCTTCGTGGACCGGCCACAGTTTACCGAATTGGGATTAAATTTTTAAAAGCTTTAAAACAAAAGCCATAATCAAGGCAGACAACCGATGAAATGTCTGCGACATGGACGTGGTCAAATTTTATTTTCCGAAGTTAGTACAGGGAGGTATAGAAATTGAAAGGTTGGACTTGGGACCCAATAAAGAGGAAAATTGGGATGCTGGAACAGCTGCTGTCTTTGAGGGCAAGAAAATGCTATGTGGCAGATTGGGTATAGATGTAGGCCATTTGTTATGAATCAAATCTATTGGCTGTGTCCAAAACCTAATGTCATTTGCCTTTTTTTAAAATTTTTGAATTTCCGACACGCCGCCGACCTTTTGCTGTTGCGTCCATGTGTTGGATGCTTGCATATTCGTGCAGTAATAGTGGTTTGGATTCTTTTTTGAGTGCATCAATTCTCAGCCGTCTTTGTTGCTTTTGCTGGTCTGCTCTGGTTGTTTATTTATCCTTTCTGGGGAGAATTTTCTCTGCGGTTTGTGTGTTCTGTGATTCTGATTTTTTGGCTTTGAATCACAGCAAGATGCAGAGAGTCGTGGACAGCGCGCTTGGTGTTGCCAAAGAGTATGAACCAATCCATTTCTTGGCTTAATTTTGTTCTGTTATTGTTTGTTTTTGCCGAAATGTTTTGGGTTGCAAATAGGTTAAGCTTTGCAATTAGTTCAATTCGTGTTTTTGAGTTTTTGATTCTGATATAGCGTTTAGTTAATTTGATGAACTTGTTCTGCAGAGTATGTTTTCCCCGATTTTTATGATTTAAGATGTTGACTATTGGGTAGCGTTTGTTCGTCGTAGTTGAATGATTTTGTAGCTTCACGCGGTTGTCAATTCAAGGATGTGATGGGAGTTACATGTTACAGAAAATGACATTTTAGCCGATTGATTTCTTTATTATGTTTTGCTTTGAGAATGAAATTACTTTTTGAAAATTATTGTCATTGTAATGCAACCTGATATCAAAGATTTCTTTAACTGGGAACTGTGTTTTCAACTGAGCTTATGAAGTATAGAGGATTTTGTCTTGGAGGCAGTGGTATGTTATTCGATAGTTTTAGTTTTAGTTTTATATTTCGTGTAAGTGACATTTAGTGGTAAGGTGAGAAAACCCCAGTTTTCTCGTTTAAAGAGTATTATGCAAATATTAATGTAAATTTATTCCGTTTATGTCCGTTTATGCCTTATAGAGGATCTCATAAATCTTCTTATATGTATTCCTGATTGCACATCAATACTTATGTAGATGTATGGTTGGATATTTGCGATATTTAAAGAATAACACAGTTAGTTGAGTTGAAGTACACAGGTTGTAGTACACAAACAGTACATCAACACTTCAAGGTTTCATGAGTGAAAAAAAATATACTTGAATAAGAATTGAAATGCACATCTTATATCCTAAAACATTCATACGTGTTAGTTTCCAGATAGCTCAAAGACCAAGGAAAAGTTGAATTTTGAAACTTGCTTTATTTTTTACAGGTTGTCCTCATTGAGGAAATAATCAATGTTAATACATACTTCTGCTCTGTTGTTTATGTCTAAGTTTTGTTTTGGAATGTTCATGACTGTATTGGGTTTCATAGCTTGTTTCAATCACAAAGTTTTTTTCTTGAATGCTTGCAGATCTGTCAAAACATTCACACATGAGTCAATCAACAATGTTGTGAGGTTCATAAATGGCTTTTCTACTCTTCTTCTTTCTATATTACCGGGAAGAACAACCATCTTGGAAGGCATCCATGGATGGGAGTTGAAGCCATCCTTTCAAGCTCCTCGACTCCCTCGCTGGATGGAAGAGTAAGTTCTAAGATTACACAACTTTATATTTACATTAAGGTATTAGTCTAGTGATAAGACTCCTGACATAGAAAACATCGGTTATGGGTTCAAGTACAGTGGGAAACACTGAGTTATAGAAACAAAAAAAGTTAAAAAAAAAGGATGAAAAGAAAACAAAAACAAACAAATTTCTGTAAAAGGAATCTGAAACTACATTCAGTTTCAGTTTCATATTTATGAGCATTTGGCATATAATGAATTTCTATTTTTTACAATTAGATTATCAAAAATAGCACATTGGATGTGCTGTGTGTTTCCATTTAATTCAAACTGTTCTTTATTCATTTTTTGTACCCTTCTAGCATTGCAGATAATATGTAATAAATGCAATTTAGTTCTTATTATGTGTTCTAGAATTCTTGCTGATTGAAGTTAAAATTCTTGATGACAGTGGTGTATCATCCTTCAATGAATTTATCCATGATTTTTCTAGAGAATTTGAATGCTCTTCAGACACAGAAAATGACTCTGGTGTGGAAGATATTGAAGATAATACTATACCTTCTTCACCATGTCGTCAAGCATCACATCTTTCTCGATGCAGCTCTCTGCGATCTGATAAATATCAGAAGTCCTTGTATAAAAGAATTTTTGGATGGATCTTATGGCCTCTTAAATGGGTCTGGCCACTCAAAGTTATTGTTCCACAACATTCATCCCATTCCAGTTTGACAAATTCTACTAAGTTGAATAGGTCAGCATTCAGCGTACCAACCAGTAAAGGAAGCTTCATGCAAATGTCTGGACTAGCAAGTATTAGAGACCATATGGTCCATCGAATAACAGATCGAAGACGTGGTTTAGTTGAGGTCATTTATAGGTGCTTTTAGTTAATTTTTTCTCATTATATTTTTTATTGTCTCCTTATTGTCAACCAGATCAATATATACAAAATTGTTATTGCATATTTTATCTCATTTGTGCTGTAATCACATGAATTGCTGTTACATTATTCTGATCAAAGTATTTATGTTTTAACAGGATGTACAACTTGTCATCGAGGTTGCTATAGAACTTGTGTTTGATTTTGTAAGAAAATTCATGCATTGTGTTCTCTCTCCTCTTGAAACATGCAAATATCAATTACAAAGGTTGATTTTTGGAAAAACAAGGGATGAGCATCAAAATATTGTTGGCGATGCTGTTGATCAACAACATTCAACTCTTGGTGATCCTTATTCTGGATCTGACTCTCAGCAAATAAAATTTCAACCATCTTTGAACACAGATTCGCGAACATGCGAGGATGTTATAACAGAGCTAGGGTACTGTAGTATATCCTTGTTTATATCATATTTGAACTTGCTATTACTGGCATGATTTTGAATGGATAAGTTAATATTGTACTGAGAGATCAAATCTAACAGATACAAAAATTCAAGCTGAAAGAGCTGGCTTATTGACTGATAAGTGTCTTTTAAGTATTATGATTTCTAACTGTCATACTTTTTTAGGTATCCATATGAAGCTATCCGTGTCACTACAGAGGATGGTTATGTTCTTCTTCTTGAAAGAATTCCAAGGTAGATGGGATTTTATACTTACAGATGTCCATTTATAAATTTATATTCTTTTCATTAAGTATTATCCTTGAGCTTGAGATGAAACCTTTTTGCATGTCAAAATAGATGCATGATTGTATCCTTGCTTGCAGTTTTTGAGAAATACGATGGTCTTGTAACTATAGTATAGTCCATCTTGCAGTTTGATCTAGAAACCATAAATTTTGAATTATAAGAGGATTACACCATGATAAAATAGTCTTGTAAAATTTTTAAATTTGTTTCAGTATTAAGTTTCAACATGAAAAATCTGTATCGACAAACTTATGTAATCTTGTTGGTAAAAGTTAAAAACTTTGCTTCAAAACTACTTCTTAAGGCAAAGCATGCTGCTCTCAGTTGTCGAGGTTTATTAACAGTTCGGTTATCAAACCAAATAAACATGTTTTTTAACATAAAAATTCTTGCTAGTGTATATTATTTAAATGAACATGTTTTCTGCTTCTTGCAATCTGAAACCATATTAACACGCAAGTAATCAATGCTTATAGAAATCAAATGGTATTATATCAACAAAAGTCAGAATATCGGTGGCAAAGAACTTTTATATCCTGAATATTCATATTTTTTTCGTAGATATCAGAATTTATTGCAAGCAGAATTTGGAGTGTAATAGGAGTAGCATTCGTAAAGTTGCCTTGATTGCAATATGGTGAAATGAACTGGGTTTGATTAACCTGGGAAGGTTACCTATGGAGTTTTTTTGAGCAAACAAATGATGGGAAATCAACTTTATGTTTATTGGTTGAACATTTAAGAATACTTAGCCAGTTACGTGCTTAGCATCAATAATCTTAGGACAAAGATGCTTGGACCATGCCAATTGACTTTCAGTTCTGAAACACCCTTGGAATACTATATTTAAGCTAGGGAGGGAAAGCTTGTTTGTTGTAGTTGACTGTTGGGAAAATCTGCTTCATTGTACTGTGTAGAAAAATCATTACTGTATGAGATACAATGTAGGATATCAAACTTGTTGGAATCTCTTGTAAAGTTTTGCAATATTAATTAACTTCCGGAACAAGCATTGCAAAAAAGTTGCATCCTATTAATTTTCTAGCCTTCTATAGTAGATATGGAAAATCTGTACTCAACTATAAGAAAGTGACTTATGTGTGTATATTTTATATGAAATCATGGAAGAGATGATAAAGTACTCGCCTTCCCAAAACCAATATGAGGGTTTTCCTTGATCTTAAGTTTTAAATATACTTTCTGCATTACTTAAGTATTTTATTAAATCCACTGGTTGTTGATTAAGTTGTCACTTGTTAGAAGCAGTTTTTGCATGGAGGTTATATGAGACCAATACATTACCCCAATGGTTACATAAAAAATTGTATGCATCCTGAAGCTCATAAGTTGAGTGTTGTAGCTTTCATTGTGGATGTCTGGGTTTTGTTGACTACCGGAAAAATGCTTTCACAAACGTTTAATTATTGTTTTTCAATTTTCACTTGCATTGACCTTTGCAGGTTGTTCCTTGAATGTGTAATGCTTTATATATATATATATATATATATCATAGTTTTGGTTTAATTCCTCTTATCGTTTGGTGAGGACTGTGTTAATAAGTAAGAATAACAACAATGCAGGAATATAAGGATAGTGCAGATCAGTAGGCAGTAAACTGATAACATGCACTATGAGTTTCTTGTGCACTTTCTTTAACTGGTCTTTTGTACCAGCTCCACGAAAATAATTTTTTTATAAGTGTCATTGAGCTGTGAGTTATTTTTGCAAATTTATTGACTAATTTTGGGATGTGTTTGTCTAATTGACGCTGTTAATATGAACAGCCTCAATTAGTGTTCAGAACTGACAAGCCATCTAATTTTTACAAAATTTTCAGGTGTGTTCCCTTTTCAAAATTCTAATTATAGGCAAAGTTTTCAGTTTAGTTGCTTCATTTTAGGTTGCTATATTAATCCACAGTTTAGTGGGCCTAAGGCTGATGACGGGCCTGCTGCTTCTAACACCATTCCTGCATACTTGGATCACTGCCACAAGCAGCAATTCTGCATTGCTGCTGTCAACATGACTACAATTTTTGAATTAACCCAGTAGCTTAGCAGTGCCTTTACATCTGTCATTGAGGCCACTCTACATATTGCAGTGACTCCTACTACTGTTCATGAGACGATTTGACAATTGTTTAGAGACTGCTCCGACTCCTACTCTCTTTCATGAGGTGATTTGACAATTTTTTAGAGTTAGCTGTCTGTTTGGAGAGAACATAGCGGTTACCCCAAGCTTCCCTGTATTAGGACCATCACATTCACCATCAAATCTCAGCTGATGTTTTACTAATGTTAGCTTTTGGTTAGTCTTTAAAAAGAATATTATTTTTGGTGGTTCATGTATGTGTTATGGACAACGTTATCCGAACTTAAAATTGTCTATAAAATACTTATGTGAATACTGATGTCAGAATGTTTCAATTCAATATTTAAGGAATTTGTTTTTCCTGCTTATTTACTTCTTAATTATTTATAATAATTTTAGTGATTAACGATTTATTAGTGGTATTTTGTTTCACAAAATTAACAAGAAGAATAAAAGCATCTTTGACCATTTAAGTGTTAAATTTGCAAGGAGATTTTGAAGTGATATTTTATTTTCCTTGAAAATCCTGATTTTGAAGTTATGTCTGAGTGATTTTATGTTTGTTGAAGGCTTGGAGAATCATTATTCTAGCATAGTTTTTTACATTTGGTGGTAATGTAGCTGTCAAACTATCTAATTAATTTTCCTTTTTTTTTTGTTCTTTTATTTCAGGCGTGATTCCAAGAAGGTTCTTTACTTGCAACATGGACTATTTGACTCATCGCTGGGGTAAGTTGAAATCGGAACTTGTAGCTTAACACAGTTGCTTTATAGTGTAGCAAGCTTTTCCCATGTTAATAAACATAATTACTCCCATCAGAGTCAGGGATAAAGTACATGTTAAAATTATGCTATCTATATAATTCTATCACAGGCTGTTGGGTGAAGCTACACAGCAAAGAGTTGCAATTAAAACCCAAGAACCTATAATTGATCATGCAACATAAATGGTTTCTCATTCTTATTTGGGAATTTTCTAACACACAATTTTTGGGCTTGCAGGTGGGTATCAAATGGAGTTGTTGGCTCCCAAGCATTTGCAGCTTATGATCAAGGTTGGTCTCTCTCTCTCTCTCTCTCTCTCTCTCTTCTCAACATGAAGAACATTGATTCAATACCTGGCTCGCTTTTCTAAGAATACATATTTCAATTCATTGGTGGCAGGCTATGATGTTTTTCTCGGAAATCTGAGAGGTTTAGTTTCAAGGGAGCACATTGATAAGAACATCTCTTCACAAAGGTATAAACTGCTGGTTTCAACAGAAAAGTTATATACAATTACACTGATGCCTTTTTTGGGCAGTTAAATATTTAACATAACAATGGTTTTCTAAGAAATTAAATGGATAACTGATAGCTAACAAATGCAAGCATGCTTTTGACTATAGATTATAAAGCCCTACAGGCTAATTCAGCAATGTTCTATCCCTTGGAAACAATATTTATACTGATAACAATGGGCATACAGAACTCTTACTCTGACCTGTACTGCTTTGACATCAGCTCTTTGCAATCAAAAATTTCATAAACCACAGTATAAATGGTTGATAGTTGATGTGTAGATATCTTGAAGATTGTAATTGGACTTACCAATGTTAAGACATTTTAAATTTTTTGACCTTGGATCAATTGTGTTCTGCTTTGCATATGTTTGAAATACATTGTCACGTATCAAGTGCATAGTATTTTTATTGTATTTTGAAAACATGTATAGATTGTAGTTTGTTATTGGTATTGCTGATTAATTTCAATCTTGTAGGTATTGGAGCTATTCAGTTAACGAACATGCAACTCAAGATATTCCTTCAATGATTGAGAAAATCCACAATATTAAGGTTTCTGAGCTAGGCCATCTAAAGCTAGATATGGAGCTCTCAGATGAAAAACAGTATCTTCCTTACACAATTTGTGCAATTGCTCATAGCCTTGGTGGTGCAGCAATGTTAATGTATATTGTGGCAAAGGGCTTGCAAAACATTCCACATCGACTCTCCAGGATGATATTGTTATCTCCTGCAGGATTCCATGATGATGTTCCAAGATTCTTTAAAGTGTTTGAGCTTTTCTTTCCTACCTTTGCACCAATGTTAGCTCCATTGGTACCAGGAATTTATATACCAACAAAGTTCTTTAGGATGATTTTTAATAAATTGGCCCGAGATCTTCATAATTATCCTGCGGTTGGAGGCCTTGCACAGACCTTGTTTAGTTATTTTGTTGGAGGAGATAGTTCAAATTGGGTTGGGGTTATAGCAACATCACACTACAATATGAATGACATGCCTGGTGTTGCTTACCGGGTTTTTGTACATCTAGCTCAAATGAGATTGGCAAGGAAATTTCAAATGTATGATTTTGGAAGTGCAGATGCAAACAGAGAGGTTTATGGAACAGCTCATCCAACAGACATTGGAGGAAACTATGGAGTCATTGATATCCCAGTTGATCTTGTTGGTGGGGAAAAAGATAAAGTCATTCCTGCTTCCATGGCCAGGAAGCATTACCAAATGATGAAAGATGCAGGTGTTGATGTATCATATGAAGAATTTGAATATGCTCATCTTGACTTCACGTTTTCTCACAAGGAGGAACTTCTAGCTTATGTTATGTCATGCCTCACACAAGGATCCACATCATCAAAGAATGCTTCTCATAACAATGATATGAAGTCAAAATTCTCTGATAATGGCCTTCTAGATTATTATAGACAAAAGAGAGAGAAGAAAAGAGCGAGAAAACGTGTGTCTCGTAAATCATCTGTTCAGGAACTTTCTTCCACAAATCAAAATATGCATGAAGAACAAAGTCAAGTTTCTGGATGCAGTTCCTCATCTGAATAGTGATGAAATCAAGGCACTCTCTCTGCTAAAAGCGGCACTACAAGAATAGACTGCGGTGTCTTTCCGATAAGACACACATACACAATAGAAGGCCAAGATTTGACTTGATATTGTTATTCGTTTTCCCCAACACAGTTTTTTCTATCTTAACAATAGAAATTTGTATGTTCTAACTTGAATGGGGTGTTCTAACCAATAAAATTTGTATGCTGGATTGTGACATGATGGTCTGAGATGCCTTATTTTATATAGACTTCAGGGGAGGTTTGATGAAAACATGCCCTCCTGCAATTAAGCTTTAAGATGTGTAAATAGAAACATCTTTACCAGCGGAATTAGATAAACAGAATTTTTATATGCATATAATGTTGCAATGTAAATATCACATTTTGCATTTAGAGAATCATGTTCAACATTTTGTTGAAGGTGAGAATTTTCTATTTCCAGTGGAAATGACTGTTTTATTACATTTTGCTGGATGGTTCTAAATCAGTATACCAATTCCTCGTTTGAACACTAGAACACAGTTCTTATGGTGCCATTCCTAAAGACAACTTTTGGCCTTTTTTCTTAAATAGCGCTAGATTTTCATTCGAACTATTTGAATTTGTGGTTTTTAATGTCTTAATGTTCCATTTGCATAGACACAAATAAAGCGTGATTAAAAATATTCTTAAGGGGTTGCTGCTCTGGCTACAATTCCCATTATTTAATCGTAATGGCAATCAAAACCATTTGAACAGTAATGAGCAGCTTTCTTGCACCTCACGGAAGTCTTGTTTATAAATTGTTGAAAGATTATGCTTTTACAGTTTAAAATAGTTGAATGGATTCGTTGAATTAAGCCTGTTACTACGTAGAAGCCAAAACGTTTCCTTGTTCATCTCCAAACATTTCCTTGTTCATCTCCATGTGTTACATTTTAGTTTTTCCAGATAGAGGTTTTACATGTTCCTATGATTAACAGATAATGTGATTTGGTAAAGGTTTGGTAACCTTTGACCTGAAACATCATGTTAGATGTTGCAAGTCATTAAAGATGGAATTTCTTTCATCATGTAATTCACTGTTAAAATTTGCCAGTGGGGTTTACAATCCATTGCTTGCAATGTTTTTTAGAGCTTTTAAAGTTTAATATAGCAATGCGTGAGTAAAGCAAGGTTATCTTCATTCGTTAACATTAGGCAACATTTCTAATGATGAGCCAAAAAGGAATTGTATGATTACTAGAAATTTTGCTGGAGTGGATAAACTATTGGTATGGCTTTGAGTCTTTGTTGATGATGTCGTATTACTTGCAAACCAAGGGTTGTAAGAAATATAACAGCAACTTGAAAATTTTTATGAATGTACAATGTTACTTTAGGAACCAATAGAACAAATACAATTAGACAACTTAAGATTTGTATTGATATTTGCAATTTTAATGCTCTCAAAATTTCGAGCATGTATGTTGGACTCAAATAAATATTACTACTATCACATGTTTAATTAATGAGAAAGCTCCACAAACAACATGAAAAGGAATAACTTTCCAATCTTAGGATGTTTACTTAGGTGAATAGTATTAAAATAGATGCTTCAAAGAAACCAGAGAGGAAAATTAATTGCAAGGATGAAGGATAGTTCTAGTCCTAAGAACATTTACATTGTACTCAAACTTAAAATGGCAAAAGGATTTGATGTAGCAATGGAAGACTTTGGCGAAATACCAACTTTTGTAGAAGAAAAAAGTACAAAAGTAAATTTTGGCACATAATGCTGTGACAATTGACTTTACGTCAAATCTCTTTGACATCTTTTATCAACAAAAATATTGGCATCAAATGAAGAATTTGAAAGTAATTTAGAATCTTGCATAGGGAAATTCTAGAAAAATTAAATCCATTGAAGAAAAGTCAAAGAGAAAGAAATTAAATTTATTTGACAAAAATCAAATCTAAAGGAGAAACATCAAATTCAAAGAAAAGACTTTTTGGACAATGAATAACGTATGTATATATTATGGTATTTGAGCTTGAGAAATTTGAAAGGATCTATTTCAAATAATTTTGCAACGTATAAATGTGTAGTTTGGAGTATAGGTGTTAATAAAAAATCTTGTAAGAAAATAGAGAAGCTTTAAAATAAGTTCTTATTAAATGAATTCTAGGTGAATTTGGTGATTAGTTTATTATCTTGTTAAGGAAGAGGTTGCCAATTTGAATCACCTAAAATTTTATATGAATTATTAAGATACTAATTATAGATTATAATGTAGAAGTTTCTAAAACTTTGTATGAATTATTTAAGGTACTAATTATAGATTGTAATGTAGAAGAAGTCTCTAAACTACATGAATATTGGAAAAGTCTATTTTATTTAAGATTTGTGAACAAGGAATTATTGACTTGGTTAGAGTATGTGTTTAGAGTATACTCCTAAGTCAAGGTTCAATCATTAGTTTCTTAAATTAATCATCAGTAACTACAAATGATCGTGATGGTGATGGTTCAGTCAAGAGTTGCAACTCCTTACGAAGGATAAAAGATTGTAAGTTCTCACTTCATGATATGGAGTAATGTTAAGTAATATAGAACAATAAGGAATAACGAGTAACAATGTGGAATAACAGATATATTAAGAAGCAATCAATAACGAGAAGTATGACAACAAGGAAGTCATTACAATCCATAGATTTGTAATGACTATTTAAGAAACCAAAAGATTGATACGTAACTTGTAAGAGAAAAAAGTGAAGTTAGGATTAAGTTTCCTAAATAGGACAAGAAGATCCAAGGTGAGCCATTCGTAATTTGGTCTAGTTTCCTAAAGAAGAAGAGAAGACCATGCAAAAGAAATGAAGAAGTTAACTATGAAGAAGGGATAGGCTATGATTGAGGTAGTAGTCGATAATAGGCCAAGTAGTGGATTTTTGAAGGAGTTCAAGAATGCCCAATCTACATAAGACTTACCAATAGAGAAAATTTCCAACAAGACCTATCACGAGTAACGCAAAGGCAAGCATCATAAAGATGTAGCCAACAAGAAGAATATGTTACACAGAAGTAGTTTGTACAGTCCAATGAAGTTAAGTCAGTAATGACTTAATGAAGTATGAGAAGAGTTTGTAAAGTTAAGTTCATAAGGAACTTAACAAAGTACAGTGAACCAGGTCCAAGTATAACAGTTCGTAATACATTCAATTACAAATAACAATCGTAAGTATATTATATCTTATGATGAAGGAGTAAATACGAACCAAAAGAAGATGCACCACTAGAAAAAGCAACAACATAGAAATACATGAAGTTCTAGCAAGGTAGAACCTAAAGATATAACAAGTCCAAAGATGATGTTACGAACAACTAGAATAAACAAGTTATGGAATTAGTACAATGTAACTCTATTCATCGTAAGAGAATTCATAAGTAGCCAAGACATTAAGACTTATAATACTCAAATTGCTAAGAATTATGAAGAGTAATCATCATTGAGAAGAGAGCTACAATTTTATATCTCCATTATATTCATATTACTATTAGTTATGAAAAGTGAATCTCCCTGTAAAAGATCCTAAGGCACCAACATTGTATTACAAACATAATGAAATGTGAATATATAAAACACCTCAAACAATATGAAACTTGTGGTTTACAAGTCATAGGTTTAATTCCAAAGGGTATGTTGAGACATGTGCCCTATTAAAATTATGTTTATTAACTATGACATCAAGTGACGATAGTAAATTATTGTCAAATCCTTTACCTACTTGATGATCAACCCATCATAGATGGAATAAAGGCACTACAATGAAGATGATAATGCTATATTCAATGAGAGGTGACTTATGTAATTAGCTCATTATCTTCCAAGGATTTGCATGTAAGAGGTTGTCAATTTGAGTTGTACATAGGACATCATTATATTCTTCTACCTAGGATTACTTCTTCAAATGGTGAGGAGACCTGACCTTGGTGGGATGAATATGGAGCCTTTGGATGATGACCCTTTTTATAAGAGATAGGATTAAGACAAGATAGTCAAAATGAAGATACGCTAGTGTTTTATGTGATTAAAGGATCCCAATAAAACTAAAAAGAAAATTTTATATGATCCTAAATGGCCTATTATTTTATATGGTGTTGAATATTAGGTTGTATAAAATAGACATAAACAACAAATTAGTATGCGTAAAAAAAATAGTAATGCTTAAATAGATGAATATTATAAGAAGAGATAATTTGCATAATACAAACATTAAATGAAGGCTTGGATTGTCTTCAATTTCAAATAAGCTATAGGAATGATGTCTTAGATGGTTTGGCCATGTTCAAAGAAAATTAAGTAATGATCCTAACACAAAAGTTTGTCATATTTCCATTCTAGGAAAGCTATTAAAAGGAAGACAAGAAAAACATGGAAAATCAAGTGAAGATAATATGAAAAAATTGCAAATAGATAAGCATCTAGCTCTTCATAGAGTTGAATGACAAATGAAAAGTCATGTAGTAACCTTATTTTGTTAAGATAAGACTAGGATGATGATTATTATGATGGCCTTTAGACTTGAAATATCATGCTAGATGTTCCAAGTCATCAAAAATGTTTTGTGAAGATTTTAAATTTTGATACCTTTTTTTTTAAAAAAATTCTAGGGATTTCTTAAACTTAATTATAACCATAGTAAAAAAAATTTAAACTATGATATTTTAAAACCGGTTAGGGAGTGGAGAGTAGTCCTTACGCCAAACCATATAAACCACAAGTATTCATGTATGACCTATTTGTAATTCGTGGACTATACTAGTAGAATATTTAGATCATTAAGTGTGATTGCAGTTGTTATCTTCTTAGAGTTACTTGTATGACACTTAGTACGTATGGGTAAGTATAATTGAGGCATATGATCATTGATGTTGTTTGGACCATAATTGAAATAGTATTAAAATATTACGATCTAATGTAATTTATCTAAGTGCAAAAAATAAAGTCTAATCTAATCTAAACAATAAGCATTTGTTCAAGTAGAGCATTCAATGAACAATGTGGATGGCTATGGCACAAGTAGTTGAGCATTTCTTTGGCATAGACAATTGCACAGTTGAATGGTGAGAAGCATGCATTCGTAATTCTCTAGTTGTATGGTCGAATTAAGTTTTTATAGTTGTAGAGGTTAAAAATATTTTGCTTGGTTGGGGTTACTCACTTCCTTTTTAGAGGTTGTCTAATGATTTATGGATTTTTCAATGTTAAACCAAGAAAGAATGTAGCTCTTTTTTGATGGAGGTAGATAAGTACTCCAAATGCTAATTCACTTTTTTGGCCTTGGGATTTGGAATGTAAACAATGGAATAATAAGGATTTTTTAGGGCGGGGATGTTGTTTTTCTGTATCACAAGTGGATTTTGATCTATCGGATACCAAGTTTCTCACCTTTGCAATGCAACCATTAGGATTTCTTCTATGATGGAAAACAAATCCATATGCTACGAATCTTAAAATTCATATTTACATAGATGTCAAAGAAATGGTGGATCTCAAAGTAAAATAGCATGATACTTGTACCCTACATTTGTAGCTTGGAAAAAAGAGAATTAAGAGATGGATTCCCAAACTGCAACCCTTTGCAATGGATCCTATTTGGGACATTCAAATAGGGTTTGGAGCAAAAAGCAAGAAGGATGTTCTTCTAGTTTTGATAGAAGAGCCAACACCTATGCCTTTGCTACATGGCCTAGTAGGCAAACCATGACCAATAAATGTTGGTCAAAGGACTTGACCAAGAATTGATTAGAGTAGATTCCACGAACCCGTATGTGTCTCGAATCTCTTTGACAATATCCTGGAGGAGCCTCATCTTCCATGCCCAAATGAGGATCATTTTCTAGAATTTTACGGGTTGCAATAACCTCTCACATCAAGATAACATTAAGCACTGGTGGTGTTCTAAAATTTTTGATATAATGTGTATTCAAGAAACAAAAGTGAATGAAGCACAAATTATCATGTTGTGTAGAAATATTTTAGCGAGGTGGGATATGTTTTTCAAGTAGCATAAGGTTGATTTGGTGGAATTTTGATAGTTTAGCATCCATACTTTAAGGTATGTTTGCTCTTTCAAAATGCTAATATGATAGCTATTAAGGTAGATGAGAATTGGATGCTTGTTAATGTTTATGGCCTTGTGAGGCTACAAGAGAAGAATTATTTTTGCAATAAATTTCCTACTTTCTATGCTCTTATCACTAAACGCTTGTGTGTTTTAGGAGATTTTAATGCCATTTTACATCCTTATGAGAAAAGTGGGGGTGAAAGAACATGGAGTATAGGTAATGAGAATTTTGCAATGGTAAATAATTTGGGTCTTATGGATTTTCTAGTGTTTTAAGGTGAGTATACTTGGATAAACTTGAGGCATGACAATGAATGCATCAAAATCAAGTTAGATTGCATTATGGTGACAAATGCTTGGCTTGAATTATTTCCATTTGTAAGAGATTGAAGACTAACTAGGGCCTCCTCTAATCACTGGCCTCTACTTCTTTGGACTAAAGAATTATAGTGATCAAAGCCTATTTTTAAATGGGAGTAGTATTGAAATGACTTTTCAGATGTGCATCAGATCATTGAATAGCAATGACAGGTGACTATGCAAGGTATTCTTCAATACAAGTTTTGCAAAAATTTTGAAGTTTGAGACAAGAAATCCTTACTTGGGAGTGACTTAATCCCTCAAATTGGAAGCAAAGAAAATAGGAGTGCTTATAGAATATTTAGGAAGCCAAAAGAAATTTGTTTGAGGAAGGGTGGACACAATAGTGATCCCAAATAGAGATGAATCATCTTGAAGAATATTATAACATCCAACATCAAGAAAGAAAATTTTGGGGGCAACAAGTAAAGAAGAATTGGCTTGCTTTTGGAGATGAGGGTTCTAGATTTTTTCATATGTATGCTTTGATGCAACATAAGTAGAATTGTATTGCTACCTTACGAAATAGCAATGGAGAGTTAGTACATGATCTAAAGGGTATTGCAACAATTGCTATTCAATTTTATAAAAATGTTTTTTTAACTTAAATCATGTTCTAAATGAGCAACATTTGGAGGAAATTATACAGAGCATCAATCATTGTTCATCACATGAAGAAATCTTATTGTTGAACCAATACCCTACTATTGAGAAAATTCAAATAGTGTTTTCTTCATGGATTCGTATAAAGCTCCAAGTATGGATGGTTTTTCTTTTGGCTTTTACAAAAAATTTTGGAAAATTATTCAAAAGGATATTTGTGCTACTATTTTTGCATTTTGGAGAATCTGGAGAATCAAATCAAAATGGAATGTTACTTGGATGGTTTTACCATAAAAACAAAAATGCAATTGATGTTAAAGATTATTAGCTTATTAGTTTATGCACTTCTTTTTATAAAATTTGTTCCAAACTTTTGACACTTTGATTAAAAAAGATGATGCCCCATTTAGTTGCTGAAGAGTAAGAAGGTTTTGTATAAGGGAGACACATCTTAGATTAGGTGCTTCTAGTGTAAGAAATTCTTCATTCAGCCTATTTGCAAAAAGAGCCCAACATTGCCTTAAAACTTGATATCTCCAAAGATTATGATATAATTAATTGAAGCTACATGAGAACTGCACTACAGAAGATGGCCTTTCCAAATCTATGGATACAAATGCTTAAGGGGTGTTACCAATGATCTAGATTTTCCATTCTTATTAATGGTTAGTGTTTTTGAGAATTTCTCATCTTTAAATGGGTTATGACAAGGGTATCCTATTTTTCCCTTTCTTTTTATTTTAGCCATAGAGGGTTTGGGATTCCATTTGAGACAAGTAAAAAATGACAACATCTTAAGAGGCATCCAGCTAGCTTTTATTGTAATTCTTTCACACATACTCACTTTGTTGATGATACCTTTTTATTCTATAATGGGAGTCCACATTTTATAACAAACATTCATACAACATCTTAAGTTTTTAAATGACTTTGGTTTAAAGATTAATTTAAATAAAAGTTGTGTGTTCAATTTTAGCATTAAACAAGACCTTTTATAGGCATATATTGATTTATTGGGATGTGAAGTAGACTCATTACCTACTATGTATTTGGGACTTCCTATCTTTATGGGTTGTATAAAGAAAGAACTCTAGTACCCACTTCTCCAAAAGATTGATAATAAATTTGCTAGGTGGAAGACTAAGTTGTTATCATAGGCTAGTCATTTACAATTGGTGAGATCTACTCTTTAGGATTTACCCCTGTATTATCTTTCATGCTTTTATTGTCCTAAAACAATTGTTTTAGAAATAGAGAAAAAGAAATGAACTTTTTTGTGGTTCAATCATTTGAAGAGAACACTTAATATTTTAAATTGAAATACAATATTGATGAGTGGCGAGTATCCCATAGGCCCAACCATACAAATCACAAGCATTCATGTGCAATTTGGTCGAATTCTATGGATGGAACTAATGTGGTATCTAGATTGTTAAGCATTGATTGTAGGTCACTGTCTTCCCACTTAAACTAGTGGTAGCTTTGTCATGTATGGTTTATTTCAAAGTGAGGCATATGATTATGATGTTGTGTAGCCCTTAAACTAGCTAAATAATAACATAAAAATTAATTAATTAATGTAATTAATAATAAAATGAATCCTAAACTATCCTAATGGCAATAAGTGTTTGTTCTAAGCTTGTTGTACACATCTTGAACTCACATACCCACCACTGGGATTATCAAGTGTTATGCTACTAGGTGAACCAAATAATAACATTGCTAGTATTACCAAGCAAATATGTATTTACACTTAAAATTAGTCGTGCTCATTCCACCAATTGATTAACATGCATGAAAATGTAAATACTAACTAAGTACATCAAAAGTAAATTGCATTAAAATTAAGTCTATTCTATGTCAAAGTGTTGTAATGAATATGAATCAATCTCAATCTTATTGTTGTTCATGGAATGTGTCTAGGTACAATGCCACTCAAATAAGACTTTGTACAACTAACTCAAATCTACATTATAGGCACTCACTGACTGTTTGCTAAGATTATGAAATAAAACTACAAGAGTTTGGCTACACTATTGACCAAATGATGTTTAATACGTGGCAGGTGCTTGCATATTTATAGACAAATACAAGCATTATGTTGATGGAGAAGCGTTAATGCATTTAGCAACATTGACAGGGATGCATCAATGGGGATGCTTCAACACATCTAAGATGTGTTGCCCATTAATGCATCAACACATTTTCATCCACACATATGTGGCGATGCATCTAAGGTGCGTCAATGGGGATGCGTTGATGAGGCTTCATCAACGGGGATGCATCATTGAGGCTTCATCAACAGGAATGCATCGATGAAGTTGCCCAACATATCATGTCTCATCATACCCCCATGACTGACTAAAAACTCATCTTTGAGTTATATATAAATGGATGAAGTTTCATTACAAAAATTATGGGGTGACCAAGACTAGATTAGCTACCATTACAAAATTAGAGTGTCGTATTACAAAATTTTATACAAGTGGATGTATTACAAAATGATGAAAAGACTGGATAGACATCAAAGTTTGCAAAATTGCAAAGTTCTTCAAAATTTTGCTAAAGATGAATCTTCTTGTTGTTGCTAGTAGTGGCAAATTTTTCAACCTTGATTGTTATGTTGATGCTTCTCTTTTTATGAAAAAAATTCTTGAAGGATGGACTAAAATTTCTTCTCATTGTCCTATGGATCCAACACACATGTGATGTTTAAGCTTTTAATCCCTATATGTGCTACTATTTATCCATGGGCATAGCCTCCATTGTTCTCCTCTTAGCCTCATTTCCTTTACTTTTACAAGACCTTCAACCTTATGGATTCCATTTGGCATCATCTGAAATCACCAAAGAATCAACATTAGTTTTGATAATTTTTCATTAATTATTAACCCTTCTTGAATCCTTAGTTAGCTCAAACTTTGAAAAAAATTTAGCATGTAAGCTCAAGATGATTTCATAATAATGTTTTCCAAGGTCCTAAGGTAACTAAAATCATCAAGTTGTTCAAGTTATTTTGATTATTTTTACTATTAGTTGCCATACTATTTAAAAATGGGATGTTAGAAAAATTTCAAAAAGTACATCCTTAACCCCTCCATGATAAATGAGCTTAACTCTAAAAGCACACAAGTTTTTGAATAATTAAAAGCTTTGGCTCACAACATGACCAAGGAATATTGAATTTGAATGATATTTTAATAGAAAAGTAGTAAAAATTAATCAAAATTGATGAGAAGTAGTCCCAAAATCATGCATAAATTCAAAAAATTTGTCAATGATGTTCTTGAAGATGTGAGGTTTGGTTCAAAGCCATGATCAACAAAAGTTATGCAAGTGGATCCTTCCCAAAGCAGGCTAATACTACAATGCCCTTGCATAACCACTTCTATAGATGTCTGATGAGACGCGACCTGCATGTGCCGCGATATCGCGTATGCGATATCGC
>MNCI01035238.1:139314-204165 GCA_015680685.1 Gnetum montanum
GCAAATTGGACACTCTGGAGTACGTTTGATATTTGTTGTTGAACAGTTCAAGCATCGTACTCCACCTCCTAATGGTTTCCGGTTCTAAGGACCAGTACCAGCTCTCTGCTTCTTTGATGAGTGTCCTTGGGAACAACTTAAGCTTCTGTCACTCACTATCAATATTTTGCAAGGCACAGGCATCGTGGAATGCCTGCAAACGATTTTGCAGATCAACATTGTATCCCCCTTCAAATCGTGGGATATTGTTCATGTCTAATCGCTTGATCCGACTCTCCTTTAAATGCCTTGTGGGAATCCTAACTGCCTCTATTATGTTAAGCATACTTCGGGTTGCAAGCAGGGGCTCATCATGATCATCTCTTTCATGACGTCTGTGATGTCTTCGTGGTGGTTCCCTACTCTCCCTACGTCCTTGCCCTTGTCCTATCTCCTCTCGACCTTCTTGTCGAGGTATTTCATCTTCCCTTTTACTTTTACTCTCTCCGTTATGCTCACAATGATTGCACCCAGATGTGGAAGGAGAGTGTGAATGGTGAGATGAAGGATAAGAGGAAGGGAATCCATCACCATGGCGATGTTTCTTACCTTCTCTTTGGCTGCTTTGGCCCCGATCGTTGTGACGATCTAAGTGTCCGTCCTTAGTGTGAGTAGTTGTTCCTGCCATGAACAGTTGGTGCTCACGGGGATCAGAGCCTGTAGCATGTGCAGTTGATCGAAGGCCTTGATGCTTTACCTCTTCACCAGAGTGAGGAGGAGGAACATCATTTTCTAAGAAACCCATTGTGAGGGGTTCCTCATCTCCTATTTCACTAATGACATGGGGGACCTTGCCCTTCAACAATGAATGTTGGCTCTCCTGCCTTTCGTCCCGAATACGTTGGGCATTTGTGGGATGATAATCCCTCATGTCATAATCATCCAGAACGTATTCTACAAACAGTTCTTGCATGCCAATCTATGCTAAGGCACGGAAAAGCATGTTAGGGGCAGATCTATCCGGGGGTAACACAATGTTACCTTGCAAATCTCTCCATCGCAGTTGCTCATCCTGATGGAGAATAAAAGTAAAGTCTGAGGCATACTCATTAGAATGAGTATATGTGACCTTAGATTGTTTAGGACATGGCTGATTTGAGTTATGCGTATGATGCTGACCATCTCCTGTGTTGTCCTTAGGTGATGAGAAGAAGCCATCCTAATGGTGTGCTATTTTACCGTTATTTATGTTCTTAATTAACTGATTAACTTGAAGGTTCGTTAAAGCTCACAACGATGTGAGTGATATCCCTTATGTTCAATTGGCGTTAAAACACTTAGTCCCTGGCAACGACGCCAATGATGAGTGGCGAGGTACCCCTACACTCAACCATACGAATACGAGCGTGTACGCGCGATCTGGTCGAACTCCGCAGACTAAATGCCTTAACGCCACAAGAAACACTTGGGGTTAATCGTTCGTTGTCTTCCCAGGCTTGCTTGTATGTGTCATGGTGTATGGTTAAGCAAGTCTGAGGTATATGATTTTTTTGGTATTTTTCAGTTTATCTCCTAAGCTATGAGGGAAAGGGTTGAGAAACTAACTAACTCTAACTAATGTCCTAAGTCTAAATTAACTAGCGTCAGCATCCGTTCCCACTTACCGGACACACCCTGAACTATGCAACTGTGGCTACCAAACGCTAATCGTTACTGGGATCACCACACGTAACGCAAGTGCTCGAAGTGGTCGTACTGAGGCACCTATTTAGCCTAAGTGTGATAAGCAGCCGATTCCTTGGCTAGCCGTACACACCCGTGGGTGCTCGTAGCCAAGTCGTACTTATCACACGTTCTAGCCTAGTGATGAGTAGCCGATTCCTTGACCAGCAGTACACATTGGACTACCACTGGGATTACCAAGCGCAGATCCTGGAATACGCTACTGGGTTACCAAGAAGTCCAATGCTTGTAATCAAGTCGTACTCACGCGTTGCAACGAGCAGCTGATTCCTTGATTAGCCGTACACACCCGTAGATGCTCATAATCAAGTCGTACTCTTGCACACTAGGAAAGCAATAAATAACAACAAAATAAAACCATGTACTGCAAGGTTTATCCAATCAAGTTCGTCTTTATTGCCATACACAACTTGTGTTCAGGTTACAAAGTTGCTCGAATAAAGAGCCGTTCACTCTAGGACTCCTACTGCGGGCACATGGGAAATTAATCTAACTCTGGAGTGTTCAAACTGCCAGAGCTTCGCTACTTCTAGCCAGGATTGGGAAATGAAGGGAGTGCCACCTCTTATTTATAAATATGGTAGCAGACCACGATATCGCGTATGCGATATCGCATGGAGAGACGCGATATCGCGTACGCAATATCGTAGGGGATGTGATATCGCGGCGGCCGCGATATCACGGCTTGTGCAATCTGCGTCTCATCACCAACCAAGGGACAAGTGACCTAGAACTAGAAGGGGCTAGTAAGAGTAGCCCTAGGATCAGGGAGTAGAGACACATGCAATGGGACCTCTTTGTAAGAATCACGAATTGGAATATGTTTGATAGATTGGGAAAGCTGAAATGAAGCAGTCCCACCGAGATGAGACACTTGGACCTAGACCTAACCTTGAGGTCACTCTAATGGAGACCTTTCTGAGGCCAATCGAGTCTAGGAAGATCCAAAAAATAGTTCTTCCTAAACTAAACTATGGATCTTTCTTGGACTTTACCCTAGAAGATATTAAAGCACAACTCCAGACTTTCCCCATGTGGCCCATTCTCACTTCTAATAGAGAATGGTACATGGGAGAAACATACCTATTTTGGAACAATAGGCAAGGTGATGCCACAATGAAGATCAAGGACATCTCTGTATCCTACTCAGTGAAGGTCATTTCTAAGGTTCTTAGGTTTTCAAAAACTAGGGCAACCTTGGTAGAGATTTTAATGTAAGAGGACCCTGAGGTCAAAAAGGAGTGGATCTAACGGTGCTACGGTGTTGACCATAAGGAGTTTGGTGCACTCACAATGGAAGAGCATGCATATTTTAAGATGGTAGCCTACCACCTCAATTTGATGGCGAGGCCTAGTAAGATAACAACCTTCTTTGCTTGTGCGTGCATCGCTCTAAGCAGAAAATTTTTGATCAACCTCCCATAGTTGATCTATCTAGAGATGGAGAAGTGTTTTAAGGAAAATGAACATGGGAGGAAGGAACTCCCCTTTCCATGTCTCATCTAAAAATTATGAAAAAGGGGAGGAATAGCCTAATACTCCAACAAAACTATCAGACATGCTCCTTCTACCTCTTGGATGAAAATGATGAAAGACAAAGTGCCTGCCAAGGTGATAGAAGAGGAGTAGTAGACACCACCACCCATTCATGAACAAACAATGCCAGAGTCCCACATTTTTGTTGAGAATATGCATGAACTCCATGAACAACTCCTACTACAACAGTCAGCAAGACCAAGTGGTGGTGAACTCTTTGTCTATAAGCTAGCATTGAGTCATCTCAATAAGGTGGCAAGATCAATTAGCAAGATGGGGTGTTTGGTGCCAATTTTTTCTAATAAAATAATGTAAGTGCCCACAAGATCAAATCCTAATGCCTGAGAGGTAACAATGTCCTTCTTTCAATAGCAGCCATTCCTAGAAATCTCTAGGAATGTCGCTACCTTTTTGATGCATTTGGAGGAGGACAAGGAGGTAACTATTTTGGTGATGTAGTACTAAGGGCAAGATACGGTGGTAGAGGTGGTTTCTAACAAAGTGACTAATGCACTTAACATCTATACCAGATGTTGCTACACTTAGAAATGTGCAAGTGTTTGCAAGAGCCGAAAGTGAAAAATTCAGTGCCGCCTAGTGCAAAGAGTTGCTAGACCAACTAGTAGGAATTAGGCAACCAATTTTGGATATCTTTGATATCTCAAAAACCATTTTAAAAAATTAATCAAAGCTTCTTGAGGCTAAGGGTAAAGTTCTCATTACCAATGCCTAACTTGAAATAGTCTGCGCTAAGATTCAATGCTTGGCTGCAAAAGTTGGAAAATTTAGAGCCTGCCTTGTTGATCCCATTGTACTCAACAAACCAATCTCAAGAGATGAAGCTTTTCATCAACTTCAAAAAAAATCCCAATAGGTTGAGTACGCAAAGGAGTTGATGATCTTTGACAAGTCCTTAGCTAATTCCACCACCTACAATATTCAAAAGGACTTGTTAGAGGTTCGTCAAGAGAACATAATGTTGATCCAGAAAAATCATCACCTACAAAATATCAAGATGTAGAAAGGACAAATGGCTTAATTCATTTGAAAATAGTAGAAGCAGCTTGCTAGGGTGAACATCAAATTAAAGAGGTTGGCTGTAGAGAATTGAAATATCTCGATGGAGGAGGTGCATGCCCTTCACTAGAAGTCTGCCACTAAAATCACCACCTAGAAAAATAAGGCCCTCAAATTTAAAAGGGTTAAGAATCATTACAGGAATCAAGTCATCTTGCAGAAGGGGTAAATGAAAAACACATCCAACTGGTAAAGATGAAGCTAAATGAGGCCCCAATAGCTCCAGCAAGGTGGTGATGTTTGGCAGCCCATCTTTGATGGACTAAATGAATATAAAAAAGCTAAAATCTACCTCAAGGAGCTACAAATCAAGGAGATGATGGAGTACATGGAGCTTTCCAACCTCCATTAATCAAACTTGGTAATGTTAACTACTGAAGGGCCATGGTCAAATTTAGAGAAGTAAGTGACCAGCTTGTACCTTCTGTACAAGGTAGAGTTTAAGCACCATAAAGAGACCAAGTAGAAGCTTAAGATAGTAAATGCAAAACTCAAGGTTCTCAAGGTAAAGTTCATTGATAAAAAATCAATAGCATAGAACCTAGCCAAAGGAATGAATGACTACCAAGAGCTGCAAAATGCACTCAGGGCATTCAACATTGAACATAAATAGTTCACTGCTTGGTTTGTCAATGTTAAGGAGTTATTTCCTACAATGCCCTATCCTTGGGATGTTCCCATATCAGCCCACATTGGTGATGCTGCGTGGACTATGTATGATCCTAGAAGTAAGGACAAGAAGATGAAATCATTGTTAGATGCTTTTTGTCTTCCAGCAGAAGTCATAACTATAGCCAAAAGACGACAACCATTGCCTCAACAACTACATGCACCCAAAGAAAGAGAAGGCCCTTCGACACCTTAAGAGCCTCCACCACTTTTGACCATCTAATTTTCTTCCTCATCTTCAAGCCATCAGAGGAGTTGTGTCGTTAATTTTTATCATGATGTTCAATTTTGTTGTCCTAAATACCAAATTTTTGTAATGATTGTAAATCCATACACTTAGGTACTTAGTGTTTATTTGTGTTAGTTTGTATGCTAGTAGTTAGTTAATAACCACATACCTTCCCAAAATTTTATAAGGGACTTATTCCTCCTTTTGTTCATTCAAGGAAGAATTTTCATTCAATTGTGGAGGTATGATGAGTCATGTTCATGGGCTATGTTGACAGGATCCCATTGATGTGATTGTGTTGACGCATTGACTTGACCCTATCAATGCAGTGTTTATTTTTTCCTATAAATACATGCTCACTAGTCACATTTGTGGCATTCCATAGTTAGTATCCTAGCAAAGCTCTTACATTTTGTTCATTTGATAGTTATACTATTTTCTAAGTGTTCGCAGTAGGAGTGAGAAGTATACTGATCTTTATTCGAACACTGATATACCTGAGCACCTTAGTGTGACTAGCAATAAAGATGAGCTTTCTTCACAAATCTTGCAACATTTGGAAATAGTTTAATGTTTACTTTAAATGCATTTATTATTTGAGAAATTTACTTTAATGCATCAAGATTAATTAATTAAATAGTGATTCATTAATACACATAAGTATGACCATTTTGAGCATACATTAACATTTGGTAATCCCAGTAGTGCTTAACACTTGGTAACCCAGTAACATTATAATGTGGTTCAAGATGTGTACAGTAAATGCGAATAAATGCTTATGTTAGGATTAGCTAAGATATCAATCAATTACTAGATTGCCTAAATATTCAATTACTTCATTTTTGGCACTAAGGCGATTTAAGCAATAAAACATAAATGATAAAAATCATATGCCTTAATTACACTAAACCATACACTTGCATTCACAAGTGAAACTAAGAAGACAACAATCATGTCCTTGATATTCACTGCATAGATCTAGTGTACTTGGAGAGGTAAATTCTACAAAATTTGACTAGATCACTTAGTGAATGATAGTGATTCATATGATTGGGTGTAGGGTATACTCATTGGTCATCAATAACATATTTAACATTAATGATAATCACAATTCCATCATTTAAAGATATATATTTAGCTAAACTAGAAATGTTTTCTTTTTAAGTGGTCCAAACATGTTTCCTTTTTTATTTTATATTTTAGTTCTTATGTCTCCTTGTTTAACATCTTCTTTTGGTGTATAGTCAGAGTGTGAGATATTTTATAAGTTCTCTATTTTGTTCACTTTATTAGAACTAGAACTAATAAGTGAATTAGTTATTTTCATCCATCTTTTAAATGGTTTTGTATTCTCATTTTCAAGTCACTAGGTGTCTTTTGGTTTAGTGGTTATTGTGTAGACTTGGTTTTGCACACACACTTGTTCTTTAAGTTTGTTGTCATTTGGTATAAGGATTGTGTTAATACGTTGAACTTCTGGCCCACAAGTGCATCCCTTATCATTATTAGTAATGCATGGAATTCTCTATCTCTCCACAGTGATAGGTTCACCTTTTATGTTTTGTGTCAGAGTGGTAATGATTTTTGGCTTTTGCATAGAATTAGGAGACATTGTTTTTGGGAGGAAGGGAATTGCACTAGATTATCCTTATGCTAGTTTAGATGAGCTAGTAGATCTATTATTCTTATTCACAGGTCTAGAAAATATCCTAAAGAAAGAATTTTTTTCAGACTTTTGCTAAGATCTAATAACATTATCATTCACTTGTATGTTCACAACACAGCTGACATTCTTTTGTTGAGACTGTGGTGCCAATCCTTCCTACATTTTTTGTGGTGATATATGTTGAAGGGAAGTATGAGAGTATTGATGATGTGATGGATGATAAGAGGCATGAGATGGTGATCTCATGGGAGATGTTGTTGGTTGATGGTATTTAGGAGAGTAGTAGTAGTGATTTGAGGTAGGGGAAGTAGAACCATTTAGAGAAATAGGTTATTGAACATAGTATTCATAAGGGTCTAGCTAGTGATAGTTATATTATTGGTTTGTTGATAGCATCTCCCATGACTATGGGTTTTGCCATTGTGGTTGATAGTAGTCTTGAGGTTGTTCAAAAGTCCCACTAGGATAGTACTATTGATTATAAGACTATCTATAATCACCTTGTGGGTAATGCAATCTCCTAGGCATTTTCTTTTCTACAAACTTAGGATTCAAAGTGAAAGCCCCAAACTCTTGTAGATGTAACATAACTAGGTAGTAGCTCTTTGGATGTTCATATTGGCAGATGTCACATCCATTATCCTCTTCTATATATGAGTTTGTAACCTCTTCTACTACAACTATCTTTCCTTTTTGTCGATAAGTGTCCTTACCTGTTTCTTTGTTCTTTTTCCGCTTCTTATGTTGATCACATAATTCTTTTTACTTTACCTTCTCCTCTATAATTTTCAAATTGGTTGTAACTTTTCATTCATCAACTCCCACATCTTATATTCCCATGCTTCAATCTTAGTAATGGACTTTTGTATTAGCAAGGTCTTGTGTGAAATCAACTCATCAACAGTTGCCTCTTTTTCCTAATCATAAATATGGATCTCATTTTTGTGAAGAGTTGGATCCTAGTTATATTCCTCTAAAATCTTCCTTTTACACAACTCTCCTTTCTTTTACCACTTGTTCGACTAGCCTTTGTATCTGATGGGCTCTCAGTTCTAATAATTGTCCTTAGGCATAGATCCTAAGGGTCCCTCTTATTTTGTTACAAAGCCCATCTATGATGTGGAGAAGCTACTCTTTTTGAGAAAAACCATGACCTAAACATATATGTAGTAGAGAATAGTATCTAGTCAAGGATACATCTAAGGGTTCATGATTTTCTTGCTTCCATCATTGGATTTGTTTTCTTAGATTAGACACTCTTTGATAGGTTTGGTATTTTTTATTGAAGAGCTCAAGCATTGTGGATCACCAATGGATTGAATCTAGTTCCAATGATCTATACCAACTTTCAACTTCTTTTATTAATGTCCTAGGAAAGAGCTTATGCTTTTTCCACTTACTTTCGATGTTTTGCAAGGTGCAAGCATCATGGAAGGCTTGTAAATGATGTTGTGGATTAAAATTATAGCCTCCCTCAAATTTAGAAATGTTATTCATATCACGTATTTTGATGTAGCTTTATGTTTGATGCCTATGGGTATTCTAACAGCCTCCCTAATTTTTATCATGCTCCTAGTAACCAACAAGGGTCCATCTTCATCAAACATGTCATGGTCATAATCTCTATTTGTATTTGTCTAATAGTGATGATCTCATCTATGCTCACTTTGATGTCTTTCATCTTGCTTTTGTGTATAGTTTCTATCTTCATCTTGACCCTTTAATGTATCTCTATCTCTATACCTATGTTCATCTTTTTCAAAACTAGACGTTAAATAGGAAGAGGAAGATGATAAACTAGGAGAATCGCCATGGCTCCTATATCACAACCTATGGTTTCTTGATTTATCTCTTCTAGGTTTGGAGGAGGTCCTAGGCCTTGAGTCCCTCCTTATTCTATGACTTGCTCCATTCCCTCTAAGATTTTTTTCATTAGTTAAATGTAGTCTTTAAATGTAACAAGAGTCTAAATGAGCATATGAGATCCTTGTGTTTAGTAATTCACTCCAATTCTCTTCAATATCGATCCTACCATTTTTTCTAGCTAGTGCTCTTATCATGTGATGGATTATCAACTCTATGTGAAGAAGACATGTTTTTAATTAATAATGTGTGTGACTTAATATATTTATTTTTTAAAAAGCTAAGTCATTAATGCTTTTATAGTGATTGTTTATAATATAACTAATCTAAATAACTAGCATTGTCCCTAGCAATGATGCCAATGATGAGCAGTGGGTATTTGCTATGCCCAACCATATGAATCACAAGCGTTCATGTGCAATCTAATCAAATTTTGTGGATGGAACTAGTGTGGTATCTAGATTGTTAAGAATTGATCATAGGTCGTTGTCTTCTCACTTAGACTAGTGGCAACTTTATCACATATGGTTTAGTCCAAAGTGAAGCATATGATTATGATGTTATGTGATCCTTAAACTAACTAGATAATAACACATAAATTAATTAATTAATGTAATTAATAATAAAATAAAATATTAAACTATCCTAAGGGCAATGAGTCTTTGTTCCCAACTTACTGTACATGTCTTGAACTCATGTACTCACTACTAGGATTACCAAGTGTTATGTGACTGGGTGAACCAAGGAATAACGCTGCTACGATTACCAAGTGAATACATATTTACGCTTGAAACTAGCCACACTTATTCCACCAATTAATTAATGTGCATGAAAATGCAAATACTAACTAAGTACATCAAAAGTAAATTGCATTAAAAGTAAATTTATTCTAGGTCAAAGTGTTGTAATGAATATGAATCAATCTCAATATTATTGTTGTACATGAAACGTATCCATGAAAAATGCTACTCAAATAAGAATTTTTTCAATTGACTAAAATCCACACTGTAGGTAATCACTGACTGTTTGCTAAGATTACGAAATAAAACTACAAGAATTTAGCTACACTATTGACCAAATGGTGTCCAATACGTAGTGGATGCTCACATATTTATAGGCAAACACATGCATTGCATCTACAAGGATGAATTAACCCATTTAGTTGCATCAACATGGATGTGTTGACGAGGATGCATCAATGGGGATGCATTGATCGGGATGCATCAACACATCTAAGATGTCTTTCCTATTAATACATCAACACATTTTCATCCATACATATGGAGCAATGCATCTAAGATGTGTTGACAAGGATGCGTCAACAAGGATTCTTCAATGGGGATGCATCGACAAAGTTGCCCGACATATCACATCTCATCAAATATGTAAATCATGGGCATGTGATGGATTTAATCCTAAATACGTATAGGACATCAAGTATGTTTTATTAAGGAAGATTACTTGGCAATTGTGTACATCAAATAAACCATGGGGTCTAGTGATGAAAGGCAAGTATCTGTATAATGGTTTCCACTTTGTTATTGCTCCTAATATCACCAATCCCTCCCCAATTTGGAAAGGGCTTCAATCTTTAAATCATTGGTTTTGTCAACATGCTTCTTTTCATAATTAACAATATAAGTGGTGTGATTCAGAATATTCTACAAAGAAGGCTTATACCACTTTATGCCCTATGGAAAGAGTGCATTATTCAATAGATATCAAAAGTTCCATTTTTACTCCTCACCTACATCTCTTTGCTAGTAAGCTACTTCATGGAAAATTATCCACTGGTTAGTATCTTGCATAGAAGAATATTATGGAGGATCTAGGTTGTATGCTTTGTTCTTCAACTTTAGAAACAACTAATCATCTTTTTATAAATTTTCCATTTATTCAAGATATTTGGAATCATTTAAGGAAAAATCCTAAAACTTCACCACCCATAACTAATTCAGGGAATTATTTTTTAATGGCTTGGAAGCAACATCAAATCAATGGACAACAAGGAAATGTGTGGACAACACTTCCATGGTTTATTTGGTTTGTAATTTGGCAAGAACGAAATTTTAGAGTTTTTCAATAGCAGTCAAGAAGCCCAACATTAATGTGGATTTCTACTTTGGATTTTTGGAGGGATGCTACAAAATTTTGAATAAATTATAATTGGAAAAATGATGTTGTTTAGTTATATGAGCATTATGGATGACAATTTTATGTTTTTTTGTTTGATATTAGTCCTTTATTAGTATTTTATTTTCATGACCCAGCCACTATAGATCCAAGATGTCTGCTTAATCAAGAAAAAAAGTTAGAGCATTCAATAGCAAGTTTCTAGGTGGATATATAAGCCCATTAAACATCATTAAGTTTCTTTCTCTAATTCTTCCTATACTTACTAATTGTTCATGTTTGTATATGAGATATTTTATAGTTTTTGGCTTTAGCTTGTCCATTGGATTGGAGGTGGTATGATGTAGTTAGCTTATATTCTACGCCTAAATGTTGTATAACCTTTTTGAAAGTTAGAGCTATAAAGTGTATGCCATTGTTTGATATGAATTCTCACGACACAAAAAATCTACTTACCACACGTTGCTTAATAATTTTAGTAGTAATTATTATAGTGTAATTAGTTACTATAGCTAATTCAACCCACTTTGTGCAATAGTCTACAATGATAATGTAAGAGTTGTCATTTAAAGTAGTGATAAGACCCATGATGTTAATTTCACATAGATCAAAAGGCTCCAATGGTTATTTCCACTACGATGTTTCCTCAAAACATATTGATACCCCACCATCTTATTGATAGTATTCATAAGATTTAGCAAAGTGATGCATGTTGTGGAAGAGCGTTGGCTAGTAGTAATCGAACATCAAGATCTTAATAGTTATTGATGAGCATCAAAGTGTCACATTGATGGGCCCTCATTGATGTAGCTTCGTTGATCAGCCCTCATTCACATGGCCTAGTTGATGGACCCTCATCTACGTGGTGTTGCCCCATCAATGGGGCCAGGTCAATGTAGCATTTGCTATGTCTCTAGGGCCCCTTTGAAGTAGTTCTATAGCAAAAACTATAAATACAAGCTCCCAACCATGTTTATGGGCATTCAAGTCATAGTAATAGCTAAACTCTTGTAGTTTTTACATTTGAAATTTAGAATATTTTCCCAAGTGCCTGCAATAGGATTCATTGAGTGTACAAATCTTTATTCAAGCACAATTATACCTGAGCATGACAGTGTATGCAACAATAAAGATGAGCTTCTTTATAAACCTTGCATCATTTCAAATATTTTAAATATTTTATTCATGCATTTAATGTTTTCAGTTATTTATTCAATGTTTCTCAGTAATTAAGCTAATTAAGTGATTAAGTAAGATAAGCTAAATAGATTAAATACATAAGTACAACTACTTCAAGTGTAAACATGTATTCACTTGGTAATCCCAATAACATTATTGCTTGGTGCACCCAATTAGCATAGCACTTAGTAACCCAGTAGTGGATATGTGGGTTTAGGACATGTACAGAAAGTGGGACTAGGTGCTTATGTTAGGTCTAGTTAGAGATTAGTTAAATAGTTAAATTAAATTAGTTCTCAATTTACTTCATCTCTCTCTTTAAGCATTAAAACCATAAAACATAAAATTACAAAAATCATAAGCCTTGATTACACTTAGTCATACCTTTGTACTTCACAAGTGTAATTAGGAAGATAATGAATGACCATTAGGACAAGGTTCACTTCCTAGAGGACTAGTGTACCAAAAACTAGAGAGTCCATGGAATTTGACTAGATCACACATGAACACTTCATGATTTGTATGATTGAGCATAGGGGTACCTTTACTGCTCATCATTGGCACCATTGATAGGAACTCTGTTTGTTAAAACGTGCACTATCTAGGATTAGTGAACATTATTAATATTATTGGATGAACCTAAAGTCAACATCACTCTCACACAACATATAATTACAAAAGCATACTAATATTTTATTTGTTTGCAAAATTTCTTCTTCTTCTTGCAAGCATGAACATGTCAAACCACCAGTTCCACAACAACACAAAGTGTTATATACTCATCCCAATGAGTATGTTCCTAATCTCACCTTCATCCTACACCAGGATGAGCAACTGCAATGGTGTGATATGGAAGGCAATGTTGTAATGCCTCCCAATCAATCTGTGCTCATGATGTAGCTTCAAACTCTTAAGAAGGTAGGCATTCATGATCTTCAAGAAGAATATGTTATGCATAACTATGACTACCAGGACTATCATCCCACTGAAACACAACACGGGTGAGATTGACACCAAGAAAAGCATCATGAGTTTGCAAAGGGGAAACACTTCACCAATCCTTTATTCCTGCTAAACCAAACCAACAATGAGGATCCTCCCTCTAGGGGTTCTCAACGTGAAGAATCTCCATTCCTTGTTATTGGTGATGAGGGTGTGGCCCTAAACCTATGGTCTACTATTAACAAATCAAGTTCAGGAAAAAGTGGCAATCAAGGTAGGGACTTAGGCAAGCATCACAAAGACAAGAAATCTAAGGATCATGATCATGAAAAGTGAGGAGGTGGTGGCAGATACCGTGATGATGGTCGTGGTCCACCTTCCTCTTCATTTAATTCTAAACATTCCTCTTCATCTTTTGGTTCTGATAGAAGCCACCAAAGAAATAATTGTCATGAAGATGATCAACGAGATAATAATGATCGTAGAGCCTTTCAAGAATGAAGGGATTGTAGAAATCATCATCAACACAATGATGATGAAGAACCTCTGTTGGCAACTTGAAGCATGGTTAACATTATAGAGGCAGTGATGATTCCAACTTGGCATGTGAAAGATAGTCAAATCAAGCACTTAAACATGAACAATATTCCAAGATTTAAGGAGGGATATAACTCTAATATGCAAAACCATCTACAAGCCTTTGATGATGCCTGTGCTTTACAGCACATTCAAAATGATTGGCAAAAACTCAAGCTATTCCCCAGGACACTCATCAAGGAAGCTGAAAGCTAGTATCGGTCCTTAGACCTAGAATCCATTCACAAATGGAGTACCATGCTAGAACTATTTAATGAAAAATACCAGACATACTCCATAGTGTCTAATCTAAGAAGGTAAATTCAAGGCTAGAGATAGGAAATACATGAACCCTTGGATGCCACCATGGGTAGATATTATTCTATTTTACATCGATGGCTTGGCCATGGTTATTCTCAGAGGGAATAACTCCATCACATCATAGACGGGCTCAAAGTAGAAACCAAAAGAACTCTTGGGGTTTATGCCCAAGGGAGACTATCTGAACTAAGAGCTGATCAGATACAAAGGCTAATAGAGCAAATATCAAAAGAAGAAGGTGAGTTGGGAAAAAGGAAAAGTGTAGAAGAATATAATAAGAGCCCTTCCATCAAGAAAAGGGAGGTTCGATTTTGTAACAAGGAGGAGTCACCACTTGACGAAGAGGTGAATAGGAAAACCTTGTCCATAGTATTTTTGATATTTCAATAAAGGTTAACAAACTATGGGACTCTTTGGATGAAAAATTCCAAACCATTATGAAGATTGTTGAAGAATCCAAAGAGAAGAATAGTGATCATGATCATAGAAGACAAAAAGAAGCTGAACGTTCCTACTAGAAAGGTAAGGATAAAGTTGCTATAGTAGAAGAAGTTGTGGAGATAGACTCCAAAGATGATGGTGGTTGTGAAATTTTTCAATATAACCATCCTAAGGGATGTTGCCTTGTGGTGTCACACTTACAAGAGTCTAGGGTGTACACATTGAATCCTCTACTACCATGAAGACAAGCACCCAGATGACTACTATATGAGAAATACTAGCAGTGGCACCAACCACAGTCATGGGGAATATCACCACCAAGATAGTGGTACCTTTATAGGCAACTGGATCCATATGGATACTATGTTTAGCAACCCATCTCTCCATGAAGTTCTACCATCCATGCCTCATTCCAACTTCACTATAACCCTCCAAACTAAAATCGAACTAATTCACCATCTACTTGAGGGAAGCACCCATATCCTTACCACCCCTACATCCATCTACACATGTCCCTCTGCCCTCAACCCAGTTACCTCCTACTCCATCCACGCAAGCCAAAATTCCTCCATAGTTACAAAAAAAAAATGCTACAAGGGTTATACATTTACAACCAACTTTCTAGCTGAGTGGTTCAGATAATTGATTTAGGAAATGACCATTTTTCTAACTCAATAGTCCTCCCAAACCCTCACAACCTAATGCGACTAGTTTCCCTGTATCTCCAACACCCTCATCCTTTGCATCAAACACATTTGAGAGCCCTACAAACCAAATTTTTCCTCAGGTCCACACTATGATGTTAACCCATGCTATTTGCAATTGGATTAAGGTTTGTAATCTTCCCATAAAAAGATCTAACCCAGGAAGTCTTCTTATTTACTTACAAATTGCTAGACATGAGCCATGAAAGGCCCTTCTTGATTTTGGTTCTGGTGTTAATCTCATCTCCAATGACATGTACAAGGCCTAGAACCTACCACCTCTCAAGAAGAACAACATCCATTTGGAATTGATAGATCAGTCAATCATTGTTCCTTTGGGGTTACTAAAGGACATTGTAACCATAGTTTGTGGGTGGTCCTATCCTATCAATCTTTTGTTGATTAAGGTTGAAAACTACAAAGGAGACTTCCCCATCATTATGGGAAGGGCTTGGTTAATCATAGTTGATACACAAATGGGCATAAGGGACATCTCCTTAGAAATATCCAAGGAGAATGAAGTTGGATGACTAGAGAAGAAGCATGCTCCATGCATCACGTACAATGATAATAAATGTAATTGTATGCAAAAGCTTTGGTCCATTCAAAGTACATAAATTAAAGCATGTAATCAGTGTGCACATGAAATTGATATCCAAAGGTGCATGTACACAGTAGCCACAAAACAAGAGGGAACCCAGTGGTTGATAGCTGACTTTGAAAGCAATACACTATGCATGGAACCTACTGAGTACTTGACATACACTTATGTTGCAAGTATGGATGAACTTGAGCATGTTCGTCATCAACTCTCTAATGATGAAGAAGATGATGATACCTATTGGGAAGAGTTGGAAATCCCTAATAATTTTAAGTAGGATCCCTTAGAGTTAAAAACTCTATCAGCTGGCATGGAGTATGTATTTTTAAACAATGACAAGTTGGTTATAATCAATGCGAATCTTGCTCCTAAACAAAAAGAAAAGCTATTGCAGGTGGTCAATAAATGGCCAAAAACCTTCACTTGATCATATCCCAAACTAACTGGGATTGATCCAAGGATATGCTAGCATCATATCTACATTGAATTGACCATGAAGCCAAGAAGATAGCTATAAAGACAGCTAAACCCCAAATTGAAGCAGATCATTAAAGAGGAAATTGTACAACTCCTCAAGGTGGGGTTCATTTATCCCATCATGGATAGTGAGTGGATTAGCCCACTCATAATTGTGCCAAAGAAAGGTGACAAGTGATGGGTCTTCATTGACTTTAGACTATTGAATATGACAACATTTAAAGATCATTTTCCATTTCCATTTGTGGACCAAGTGTTGGACACCATTTCTAGACATTACTATTATAGCTTCTTGGATGGTTATAGTGGCTATAACCAAATCCAAATTGCACCAGAATATTAGTTAAAAACAATATCCACGAGTCCTTTGGGAACTTTTTCATATTGTAAGTCGTCATTCAGGTTATCCAATGCCCCTACAAAATTTCAATACCTAGTCCTTAGCATTTCTCAACAATAGATTAATAGCAGGGTAGAAGCCTTTCTGGATGATATCTCTACCTATGGGGCTACATTTGAGCAAGCCCTAGATTGCCTTGAGTAGGTATTAAAAAGATGTGTTAAAATAAAACTCAGGTTCAATTTGTAGAAAAGTCATTTAATGGTTCAAGAAGGCATAGTACTAGGGTACAAAATTACCCATGCAGGGATTGAGGTAGACTTGGAAAAGATAAAGTTCATCTAAGGAATTGCACATCAACCAAAGGCAATTAAAGACATCCAATCATTCCTTGGACACACTGGCTACTACTAGCAATTCATAGAGAATTTTTCTAGGATTGGAAAGTCATTGGTCAAGCTTACAAAGAAAGATGCTCCATTTGTCTAAACCAAGGAGTGAGAACATGCATTCCAACTACTAAAGGGAAAACTCATAGAAACTCCAATTCTATGAGCACCAAACTAGTCTAGGCCATTTCGTATAATGACATTTGCATCTAATTATGCCTTGGGAGAAGTGCTTACACAGTTGGATGATAAGAAACGTCCATATTACATCCACTATGTAAACCAAAGCATTGTGAATGCATAGTTAAATTACACCAAAACTAAGAAAGAACTAATGATAGTGGTGTATTCTCTCAAAGAGTTTAGGCACTATGTGCTTGAATACAAAGTATTTATGCACACAGATCACAGTGCCATTTGCTTCCTAATGAACAAGCCAATGGTAAGTCTTGGTATGATACGGTGGCTCATGATCTTGTAGGAATTCGATCTTACAATGGTAGATTAGAAATGAACTGAGAATGTGGTTACTGACCATCTCTCTTAGTTAAGATGAAATAATAAAGAGGAGGAGAGTCCACTCTTTGACCAATTTCTAGAAGAACTCCTCTGATCAAGTGCTCACTAAATTAAAATGGTGTGATGAAATCCTCACTTACCTTCTTACTTAAGAGATTCCATAAGATCTGGACTTTAAGAAGAAATAACAATTTCTTCATAGGGCAAAGTACTTCATGGAAATCAATGAACACCTTTACAAGGTATGCATCGATGACCTAGTTCATTGGTGTGTCCCTAATGCAGATCAACTATGCATTCTCCAAGATGCTCATGAAGGTCCTTGCAGAGGCCACTATGCAAGGAGATGCATGACCATAAAAATTCTGATGGCAGGATACTATTGGCCTACAATCCTCAAGGATGCCCACCAAATTTGTCTAATCTTTTCAATGCTATTAAAGAGATGGTGGGATGACTGCATGAATGCAGCATCCTCAATAGTGGATTTAACTACTGAAACCCTTTGACATATGGGGCATTGACTTCATGAGCCCCATCACACCCATGTCTAATGGAAAGGCATATATCATCATATCAATCAACTACTACACCAAATGGATAGACGTAACAATCGTCACTAATTGTACATCATTCACCACTGCTTGATTCATATAAAAAAATGTTGTAAACAGGTTTGGGATGCCACATATACTAATTTATGATAATGGAACCCATTTTACATGTTCCACTTTTCAAAAACTCATGCAACACATGGGGGTTGAACATAAATTAGCAACATCCTATCATTCCCAAGCCAACAATCAAGCAGAGGTAACTAACAAGGAGATCACAAAGATTCTCATAGGAACTATCAACAAATATAGGAGAGACTAAAGCATAAAACTCATGATGCCCTTTGGGCCTACCGTTCAACATGAAAACTTCCTATTGGCTACTCTTCCTATGAGGTAGCGTATGAAAAACTTCCAACGCTCCCAATTCAATCTAAGCTCCATACACTTTCAACGACCTGTGAACTAAATCTTGACCTAATTCTAGTACAAAAATAAAGACTGATCAACCTCAATGTGCTAGAAAAAAATCAATTAGTAGCCCTATCTTTGAATGAAGTGCACAAGGCACTCAACAAACAATGACATGACCTTAGTTTATGGAAAGTGAAATTTCAACTAGGACATACAATTCTTTACTAGAATCCCACACACGTACCTCAGAAAACCAAATTCCAAATGTTGTGGAAGGGAACTTATATAATTGATGAAACCTTTCCTTCTAGGGCCATGACCATATACAAACTTGAAAGCCCAAATAAAAAATAGTTGATCAACATCCAACAAGTAATACTTTTTCATGAGCCCGAGTAAGTCAGTGCAACAAATACATTAATAGATGGACAACCATGCTTAATGTTTTAGATCTCCTCCTTCCAACTCAATTATGAAGGAGATGGCCATCTATGCTAATCATCCATATGGCTCCTCAGTTTTCTATTTTTTGTTTTCCATGTTTTTGATTTTGCAAATTATTTATTTTATACCTTTTTTGATTTTCAAATTTTTTTCTAGTTTCATACAATTTTTTGTTTTACATCATCATTAGTACATTTGAATCTTTCTTGAATATTTTACACTTTCTTATATATTTTACTTTGTTTTATTTGAGCGTGGCTTTCAAATTTTTGCTAATAAATGTGCTTTGTACCAATAGGACACAATGGTGTTATAGCTGCTACTAATGGTGGTTTGTGCTTAATGTTTTGTTTGCTAATGTCTAGTTTTTATTTTTGAGTTTTTTGTACTGATGGTTTAGTCGTGGTTTCTTTTTCATGGAACAAAAAATGGGTCCACAACATTCGCCAATTCACAAACTCTATGGTTTTCCTTATTTTGGAAGTTTGAGGTCCCTTTTCATTCAATCAAGTTAAATAAACTCATGAACTTGGTAGTTTCTAGAATTGGGAAGGATTCAAAGGTTTCCATAGGATGTGACTTCAAGGGAACTCATTACTCTTTCTATTCTTGTACTTAATTGGGTGCTTAAGTGTTTTCATCAAGGTGTTATCATTCCATGTCAACCAATAATAGGAAGTTAAATAAAGTCTTTGCATGGTGTGGTTCTCATCCAAAAAAAAGAGAAAAATAAAAAAATAAAAATAAATAAAAACATGATGGGAATTCAAAGCACACCCCTTAGATAAATAAATGGGCTACAAGCACTAGTTATGGGACTAGAAAGACATGTTATCCATGCCTAAAGGTCCCCTCTAGCTAAGGCCCTCTCTCACTTTCTATTTCTCTTTATCTCTATTTATGGAAGAGATGGATCAGTCTTGGAGTGATGATGTGAAGTTACTGAAAGAGGTTGGTTTTGGTCTGGACTAAGGATGGATCTTCTTAGGTCATTTTAAACACAATTTCCATAAGGAACTTCTTATGACGTCAATTCAAAATTCCATTCCACCTTCTTCATCATCCATCTCTACTGACTATAACTCACCTCACTACCAAAGTCCATGTTCTTGATTCCATGTCTTAGTCTAATGTATTTGAATTCCTAGGTAGAATCTTTCAGGTTTTAATTCTTAACTTCCATTCACCATTAGTCACATATGGAGCCCATGGACTCCTTAGGTTGAGGTTATGCAAGGGCAAACAAGGCATGTGCCTGCTATGGGAAGGATCCACTTGTATATTCTTTATTTGGGTTTGTTAAGCACCTTATCCCTAAGCATTCTTACAATCAGAATCTTTTGTACATCCATCTTCTGCACCAAACCATGTGCTCCTTTACATATTTTGTCCATTAAACACATTTTTCATCAAATTTTTCAATTTTTAAGCCTTCAAAGATCCTCTTTAATGATTTCATCATATTCTTGGCTTTTCTAGGATTCTATGGACCCCAAATTCATTGAAAATTTATTTATATTTTTTGGGATATTCAAGTCTTAAAATTTTTCCTATGGGCCCTATCGACAAAGCAAACCTATATACGAGGCCCTGTGTACAAGGCCCCATCAACATAAGGGAAAATTTCTATATTTATGCATGACCCCAGTTGAAAATTTTACATTTTCTCACAAATTCCAAGGGAGTTTTTCAACTTTTCAAAGTCCATAACTTCCACACTGTTTATCCAAAACACTCCGTTCCTCAACCTTGCAACTACCGAAGGTAAGCTCTTCATTATGGGGGCCACAAATGTACCATTTTTGATAGAAACATTTTCACCATTTTTCTAACTCCCACAAAGGTTTAACTAAGAAATCAACCATTAAACATTAAATTACAAGAGTTAAACCTTTTCAATAAGCCTTAGAGATAATTATAATTAATAATTAATAAAATAATCAATCTACCATGGTCTAACCTTAGCTAAGGTGTAACTAACGAACAAGAAAAGGTATTTAAAACTTTAAAGTTACACATGATAAATACTAATCCATGGATGTGTTATGACCGTAGATGACACCAAAAGAAAAGCACATGCAAGAAGCAAGACTATTTAAACCAAGGAAGAAATGGCCTAGAATGAGAAGGGGCCAAGAACATGCCTAAGAAGAACTACTAGCAACCCATGCCATAGGTCCTCTTAGGGAAGAGACAGAGGTGGAATCTATCCAAAAAATTCAAGAACCAGATATAACAATAAAACACTTCCATCAGGACAATGCACCAGCACAACAAACCAATCTCTAGGTAACCTTAAGAAAAGCTTACCTAAATCAAATTAGATCATAGGAGGTCTAGAAAAAAATGCTCCAAGAGTTAAACTTTGGCCCTTTCCTAGAGCAAGCACTAAAGAAAGTACAGGACCAACTAAAGGCCTTTCCCATGTGGCCAATCATCACTTCCACTAGGGAGTGGTACATGGGAGAGACATTCCTATTTTGGAAAATAGGTAAATTAGATTAACAGTAAAAATCAAGAACATCTCGGTGTCCTACTCAATGTAAGCCATTGCACAAGCACTTGGGTTGCCTGAGATAGGGGTAAGTCTTACTAAGATTCCAATACATGCAAATCCTAGCATCAAGAAAGAATGGATGCATTGATGCTATGGTGTCAACCACAAGGAGTATAGTGTGCTCACACTAGTAGAGAGGATTCACTACAAGATTTCTACCTTCCACCTAAATCCCATGGTGAGGCCAAGCAAAATCATTACCTTCTCACCTAAGCATGCATCGCTCTGAGTGGGAGATCACTGGTCAACCTTCTATAATTGATCTATCTAGAGATGGAGAAGTAGTTTAAAGAAAATGAACGTGGAAGGAAGGAATTCCTCTTCTCACGCCTCATTAGGAAACTTTTTCAAATTGGAGGACTAGTCCATTACACTAATGACATTGTTAGGCATGTTCTAGCTACTAACTAGGTAGAAATGATAAAAGACAAGATGCCTGCAACAACTATCTAAGAAGAGGAGTAGCAACCACCACCACCACCTGCCACTCTAACAACTGTGCTAGACATCATTGCAATCATTCAACAATTGTGCAAATATAGAGAATGGCTCTTGAGTGAATAGGAACAACAAGCAGGCACAAGTGGCAGGGACCCATCTATGTATAGACTAGTCATGAGTTATCTCAATGAGGTCACCTGAACAATCAACTTGATGGGTGGAGGTGGATCCATTTTCTCAACCCAAAGAACACAGTTGCCTGCAAGGTTCAATCTAAGCACCAAAGAGGTCACGATATTTCTCACAAAACAATGGTCACTCCTATAAGTCTTTGGAAACACTATGATCTTTTTGATGCACTTGGAGGAGGATGAGGAGGCAACAGTTTTGATGATGCAGCACCAAGGATAGGAGACTATAGCAGAGGTGGTTGTTGACGAGATTGCCAAAATTCTCAATGCATCTATAGAATTTGTACCAAATGTCACTACACTCAAGGATGTGTAGATGTCTACAAGAACCACAAGTGGCATAACAAATGTAGCACAGCATGAAGAATTGTTGGACTGACTCATGAAAATTGCGCAACCACTTTCAGATGTCTTTAACCTTCCAAAAAATATCACTACAACCCAATAGAAGCTACTTGAGGTAAGGGGAAAGAAAATCATTTTGGAGGGCCAACTCAAAATATCCAAGGAACCAAATGAATGCTTCACTACTAAGGTTGCTGAATTAAGAGTCCAGATTGCCGACCCCGCACTTCACAACTCGACATTGACAAGGGATGAAGCTATGGAAAAGCTTCCCAACAAATTAAAAGGGGTTGAGGGTGCAATGGAGACAACGAAGTTCTATCGATCCTTAGTAGACGTCACTCAGCATAAGATTCAAAAGGCCTTGGATCAGACTCACCAGGAAAATGTACAACTGACCGTAGAGAAAAATCACTTGCAAAATGTTGATGAGCACAAGCAACAATTAACTTATTTCATCCATTAACAACAAGAGAAATTAGCTAGAATAAACACAAAATAGATTATATTATCAATCAAAAATAGAAATCTCACCATGAAGGAGGTCCACGCCCTTCATTAGAAAACTATAATCAAGGTAGCTACCTAGAAATTGAAGGATCTCAAATTTAAGAGAGTTAAGGATCATTACAGAGAACAGGTTGGTCTACAAAAGGAAGTAAATAAAAAACACATCTAGTTGTTGATGGAAAAATTAAACAAAACCCTCCAACAAATCTAGCAAGGAAAAGAGTTGTGGCAACCTATTGTTAATGGGATAGACACCTACAACAAAGCAAAAATCTATATGAGGGAGTTGCAAATTGAGAGGATGACAGAGTACATAGAGCTTTCCAATCTCTGTTATGCAAATTTGGCAATGTTAACTACAAGATGATCATGGTCAGAGCTCGAGAAACAAGTGGCCAACTTGTACCTATTGTACAAGGTCGAGTTTTAGCATCATAAGGAGACTAAGTAGAAGCTTGTAGTGGCAAATGCTAAACTTGAAGTACTTAAGGCACAATTCATTGATCAACAATCAACTACCAAGAACCTAGCCAGGAGGATGAATGACTACCAAGACCTATAGAATGCAATCAAGGTGTTCAACATCAAACACAAATAGTTCACTGCTTGGTTTGTTAATGTAAAGTAAATGTTCCCAATAATTCCCTATTCATGGGATATCCCCATTCTAGCCCACATTGGTGATGTAGCATGGACTATGAATGATCCCCGGAGTAAAGAGGAGAAGATGAAGGCATTGCTAGATGCCTTTTGCCTTCCACTAGAGGTTATAGTTGCAGTAGGATAGTCATAGCCACCTCAACTACCACACCTACCTAAAGCCAATGAAGATCCTGTAGAACCTCAGGAGCCTTCACCGCTTGGGACTGTTTAATCTTCTCCATCGTCTTCATGTCACTAGAGGATGTGTTGTCCAATTTTTTGTAGTCATGTCATGGTGTTCAATTTTGTGTCATGAACACCATAATTTTTTATAATTTGTTGATTCATACACTCAAGCACTTAGTTTTGTCAAGTCAGTTTATTTTGTTAAGAGTTAATCAATAATCCCATGCCTTCCCAATTTTGTAAGGGAACTCAAGGATGAGTTTTCACTCAATCATGGGGATATGATGAGAGTCAAAGTGTTGCATTGATAGGCCCCCATTGACATGGCCTCATTGACAAGGCCTTGTCTACGTGGTGTTGCCCCATCAACGAGGCTACATCGACGTAGCATTTGCTATGTCTATGGGGCCCTGTCAACATAGTTCTATAGCAAAAACTATAAATACGAGCTCCCAACTATGTTTATTTGCATTCAAGTCATAGTAGTTTCTGAAATCTTTCAGTTTTTACATTTGAAAGTTAGAAAATTTTCCAGAGTACCCGCAATAGAAGTCATTAAGTGTACGGATCTTTATTCGAGCACTATTATACCTGAGTGCAATAGTGTGTGCGACAATAAAGATGAGCTTCTTGATAAACCTTGCAGCATTTTAGATAGTTTAAATGTTTTATTCATGCATTTAATGTTTTTAGTTATTTATTCAATGTTTCTCAATAATTAAGCTAATTAAGTGATTAAGTAAGATAAGCTAAATAGATTAAATACATAATTACGACCGCTTTGAGCATAAACATATATTCACTTGGTAATCCCAATAGCATTATTGCTTGGTGTGCCCAGTAGCATAGCGCTTGGTAACCCAACAATGGATACGTGGGTTCAGGACGTGTACGAAAAGTGGAACCAGATGCTTATGTTAGGACTAGTTCAAGATTAGTTAAATAGTTAAATTAAATTAGTTCTAAATTTACTTCATCTCTCTCTTTAAGCATAAAAACCATAAAACATAAAATGACAAAAACCATATGCCTCAATTACACTTAACCATACCTTTGTACTTCACAAGTGTAATTGGGAAGACAACGAATGACCATTAGCACAGGTTCACTTCCTAAAGGACTAGTGTACCAGAAACTAGAGAGTTCATGGAATTCAACCGGATTGCAAGTGAATGCTTCCTAATTCCTATGGTTGAGTGTAGGGGCACCTTTCGCCACTCGTAAGCTATTTACCTTCCCATGTAGTGGTCTTTTCATGCATCTTTAACACAACATAAAACTACATAAAGGCCAACCATATCACACTAGGATAATTAACTTAAAATTCATACAAAATTATGTGGGTAGTCATCAAAAGAAAAATGCTTCATACAACTTGAAATGTGTAACTAATGCATTAAAACTTATTTATTAACAAGCTCTTGGGAAGACGATTAGTCAATAACAAACAATTTGCATAAATCACTCCTAGATATCACTAATAGACAGAATGTAAAAATATTATGAACTAGTACAATTTAATGGATTTCCTTACACAGAATCAGCAATTTTGATTCTTTTGTTGTACCAATTGCTGATCCATTCACTCCATGAAATCTTCTGCTAACTATTTTACATCAGTCCTCTCCACTTGAGAAGAACTTTTCCACAAGTTAATACCAAGATAGAGAGGCCTGTCTTACAAATGATACTCACATAAGTCTATCAAATTAAAAGTGATGAAATCCCTGTATCCATTGGTAAATCAATGCAATAGGCATTAAAATTGATATTTTTCATACTTCTTATGCTTCAGCTTCATGTAGGTGCTAGTAAGAAATCTCTCTTTTTAGAAAAAGATCATTACCACATCTTTCACATTAAATACCTTACGTCACCTATGCTTATCAAAAACTACTTTATATTTTGTATTAGTCTCTTCTAACTTTTTTCTTACTTCTAATTGCACTACTTGGACTTGCTCAACCATGATTTATGTCATAAAACTACTTCCAAAATTTTTTGGCAAGTTCACAAAATCCATGACATGCTTTGACACCTTCATATGCACCACTACAAAAGATGATTTTCTATTCGCACCATGAACTATACTATTATATGAAACTTCTGTCTATGCCAAAGTAAAGTTCATTACTTAGGTTTATCACCACATATATAGCAAATTAAATTAGTCAAAGTTATATTAAATGACTTGGTCTATGTTTTGGGGATGTGCAATGCTACTAAAATTTAGAGATGCATGAAACATCTTCCATAGAGTTCTTTAGAAGTGACTAAGAAATTTAGAATCTTAATCTAAAGTGATAGATACAAGAACACCATGTAGCCAAACAACTTTATGAAAAAACAAAAAAGCTACATGGGAGCTCTAAAATGCCTTTTGGAAAATAATAACCCATTTTAGAAAATATATCAACAACAATAAGAATGGAATCTACTCCTCTTTGAGTGCATGATAGACCTAAAACAAAATCCATAGACAAATCTTCTCAAATTCCATTAGGAATAGACAAAGGTAGTTAAAGTTTATTATTCTAGAACTAACCTTTACTAGTTTGGCAAATGTAGCATTTTCTTATAAAATTACCAATATATTTTTTCAATTAAAGCTAATAATATCACTCCTTACACCCAAGGAACTAGGACAAGTGTTTAGGACACTCATCTCTCGATTGGAAAGTTGTGGGTTCAATTCCCACCTCCACTTATAAGTGTGGCAATAGTAGAGTAGCCTTGTGGTGGAAACCTTTTCATTAGCCAGCCACGTATACCTTGTTATGTGGATAGGGGTTATACTACCATCCATGAGTTATCTTCCCTAAAAAAATAATAATAATATCACTCCTTTATGGTACATATAGTTTTATCTTTGCCCTAAGTATCCACCCAATGCACCATCATGCAAGTCATGAATAAGCTTTTCACACAAAGACATCCATGAAATACATAGTTAGTTTCCGATAGAATAAAAATCCATCAAAAACATGGAATTCACTTATCATCACTACATTTGATACAAGCCTCTTTAAATTCCTTATCATCAACATATAAGTCTTTTAAGCTTTCAAATCCAACAAATTTATTATTCATAGTTACCAATAAAGAAGCTCAATGACTTAGAGCAGCAACAACTTGATTTAGAGTTCCAAACTTATGGAAAATGATGAAAGGAGATTTTGGCAAAAACATTAACCACCTAGCATTCATGTTATCAAAATGCTTTTGACTATTAAAAATTTTTAATGCCTAATGATCAAAAATATAAAATAAATTATTTATGGATCAAATAGTGTTCCTAATATTCTAAAGCTCTTAGCACTACATAAAATTATTGATCTCATAGGTGCTCCATTTTCTTCTAACCTCACTCAACTTCTCATTAAAAAATGCAACCAGTCGACCTTTGTAGGAAAGAACAGCTCCATTGCCAACATCATAAGCATCACATTCCACTTCAAATAACTTTTCAAATATTACTAGATCTAAAACAAGTGTTGTGCATACTTTTTCTTTAATTATAGGAAAAAAATTTTATCCTTCTTCATCCCAAACAAATTTTTTCTTCTTGAGATAGATACCATTATGGAACTAAAACTTTGGATGAATCTTTGGTAAAGTGTATCTAGGCCATAAAAGCTTTGAATTTCATTTAAACTTTGATAAATTTTTCCTCATCTACGTGGATCCATTTAAAAGTAATCGCATAACCAAGAAATGCTAATTTATTGGTAATGAGCTTACACTTCTTCAAATGAATAAAAAATTTATTTTCTCATAATACTACTAATATTTGCTGCAAGTGCTAAAAATTCTCTGCTTGATACTAAGTATGAATAAAAATGTCATCAAAATAGATAATAATAAAGTTCCCAATGAAATATTTTTATACTTGATTCATCATTTGCATAAAAGTGCTTGGCACATTTGATTAGCCAAAAGGCATAACTACCCATTCATATAATCCCTCCTTCATCTTAAAGGTTATTTTCACTTCTCTCCTAACTATATTTAAACTTGATGATATCTACTCTACAACTATAATTTTGAAAATATTTTTAAGCCACTTAATTGATCAAACATATCATCCAAACATGAAATAGGAAACCTATGTTTCATGTAATCTTATTTATTGCTTGCCTATCAACACACATTTGCTAGCCATCATCTTTCTTTTAGGGTTAATAGAGTTGGAACAACACATGGACTCATTTTTTCACTAATAAATCCCTTCCATAATAGTTCTACTTTTTCTATTAAAATTTCACTCTCCCTTGGGTTCATACAATAATGCAGTAAATTTAGTAAACTTACTCCTAAAATCAAATCTATTTGATGTTGAATATCTCTCAAAGTTGGCAAATCATGTGGTAAATCTTCAAACATGATATCATTGAACTCTTCCAATAATAGCAATAATATGCTTGGCACTTCTCCTTCTAACTTCTCTTCCCATTCAATTACTAAAGCCTTAATAATTAAGACATGAGCTTTTTATGTGCTCGGAGCATTTGCTTCAAAATCATGTATAGAGCTGCACTGGTTAAGAAAGATTCCTCCTTTACTTTTAGAGCTTTCAAAGATTCTGTTTAGTTTGTGATAAATTTCATTGTAATTTTATGACCATGCTATGTAAAAAAATAAATGTTAGCTCTTCCCTTATAAGTAGCATCAACATCATATTGCCATGATCTACCTAATAAACTATGGCTAGCATCCATATCAATAACACAAACTACTACATCATTATAATGTTGGCCAATGGAAACAAAAACTCTACAAATTTAAGTTACCTTCACTACAGGGTCTTTTTTTATCTAGTCAATAAAATATGTGTGGTATGGCTTTTTGTACATAATTTCAAACACCAATCTCTTAGCTTCAATATTGTCAACACTACCATTATCTATTATGAAATGATAAAGCTTATTTTTGATAGAACAAAATAATCAAAAAATGCTACAACATTGTGGAGACTCAAATTTTTTGTATAAGTGCAATAGCTAGTGCATCACATAAGAAACTTTCTCTCCATCTTTCTTTGCCTTATATGAAAATTCAACTCCCTTGAGGTCATCATCCCCTGCAAGCTTAACTTCTTCCTCTATCCTGGCTACAATTCCATGTTCAACTAATTTTGTTTATTTTTTATTACGGTATTGATTAGATATATGTTGGATCTTTCTACACTCAAAACATTTAACAACTATTGGCCTAATATAATTATTTAAGTTCTTGGATACCTAGTTTCTAGATGTTGTTGCTTACCTTAAAATGTTGTTATCAAATTACTTGAATTATGATTGAAACTGAGATGTTGATTAAATTGACTTGCCCTTACCAATATAAGATGAATCATAATTGGTTTTGCATGTGGACTCTAATTCGCCAATAGAGTTCTTCATTAACATAGCTTTAAGAGCTAGGTTGTGAGCCTCTTCTACAAACTACAAAATTTGAATGTCAATTTTCTCTCTGATTGATGGCCTTAAACCATTAAGATACTTGGTCATCCATTGAGCTTTTGTTTTTAATAAATCATTACATGTAGCTAACCTTGAAAATTTAGCAGTATAATTAAACACTGTTCAAGTACCTTGCTTCCAATTTTTATAAAGCTAAAAAAATACTACTTCTAATTTGAAGTCAAAATTCTTGCCATCAAAAGTCACTTCATTTTTCACCATGATTGAACAAGATCTTTCCTTTATCATTAACTCTCTTTGTAATTGATCCCACCAAACCATAGTGTCACTTTTAGTCAAAATGCAACCAACCTTTCCATTCATTCTTCAAAAACCTCCATCATTTCGAAAAATTGCTATACTTCAAAGATCCAATAAAAAAATATTTAATATGTAAGTTTCCATTGAAGGTTCGGATGTATGCCTTCATTTGATATTCTTCATGTTCCTTATTACACCTTGCAAATGGTTGTTAGTACAAGCCATACTTATCATCGTCATCCTCATCATCAAATTCATCCATGAGGGTAGCTTGCTAAAGTTGATGCAGAGGAGCATTTCTTTAATGAATGTGCTTACCAAGAATAGGTTGATCAATGGGTTGGATTGGGGCAAATTTTTTACCTCTAATCCTATTAATAACTTATTCTATGATGGCATTGAGCACTATTTGGCAAATTTGATTAAGAATCTAATAGTTCCTCTTAACACTAAATTACTTCCTTATGTAACTCCAACATAGACCATAAGACATTAATTTCACAATCACCATCACAAAAGTTCCTAGCATTGGCTTCATTATGAATCATTAGGCCACGTAAATCTTAATCTGATACCATCTAACATAGTGTGAAGCTACACAAAGATCAAGCATGTCAAGCCAAAAGAATTAAAATTAAAATTCACACAAAATTTTATAGGTAATCATTAAAAGGAAAATGCTTCATACAACTTGAGATTTGTAACTAATGCATTACAAATTATTTATTAGCCAACTCTTGACAAGACTAACAATCAACAACAAACAATTTACATAAATCATTTCTAGATATCATTGATAGACAAAACATAAAAATATTGTTAACTACTACAATTTAATATATTTTCTTTCATCCATACAATCAAGAATTTTAATTCTTTTTTTTTTCCAATTATTGATCTATCTCTCCACAAAAGCTTTTTCTAACCATTCTACATCATTCTTCATGCACATCTTGAAGAACTCTCAATTGTTTCTCCTAAGAAACATACTAGCATATTAAGCCATCAACATAGATTTTGTAGAGGTTCTTTCTATCTCCATGAAGTATTTGACCTAGTGTAGGAAATTACAAATTCCTTTATTTGTCCCATTTAGAAGAGAGTTTATGCTCCTTTAGGTACATGAGGTAATCAACAAACCAAGAAATAATCATTAATGAGGACATTGTGGTAGCCTTTCCAAATAAAGGCTCATTAGAAAATTGATATAATAAAGACTCTTTGTTAGACTTATTGTCCCATCTCAATCTAGATAGATGATTTTCTATAATGTTTTTATTCCCTTCTTATCAATCATCATGATATTAAATTCTTGTATGATCATCAACCACAAAATGATTCAAGGGCTCACCATTGCCTTTTTTGTAAGGAACCTAATTACACTGTGATTAGTATGCACAAAGACTAGATATCCAAGAACATAGTACCTGATGAGCAGTGAAGGTACCCCTATGCCTAACAACACATCTCACAAAGCATTCATACATGATCCAGTTGAATTCCGTGGACTCTCTAGTTTTCGATGCACTAGTCTTCTAGGAAGTGAATCTTGCCCTAAGGTCATTCGTTGTCTTCCCAATTACACGTGTGAAGTACAAAGGTATGGTTAAGTGTAATTAAGGCATATGATTTTTATTGTTTCATGTTTTATGTTTTTGATGCTTAAATAAAGAGATGAAGTAATTTAATAACTAATTTAATTTAACTAACTAACTGGTCCCTAGCTAGTCCTAACATAAGCATCTACTCCCGCTTTCTATACACATCCTAAACACACATATCCACTGCGAGGTTACCAAGCACTACGCTATTGGGCACACCAAGCAATGATGCTGCTAGGATTACCAAGCGAATATGTGTTATGCTTGAAGCAGTTGTACTTATGTATTTAATCTATCTAGCTTATCTTGCTTAATTACTTAACTAGCTTAATTACCAAAAAATATCAAATACATAACTAAAAGCATTAAATGCATGAATAAAACATCTAAGCTATCCAGAATGTTACAAGGTTTATCAAGAAGCTCATATTTATTGTTGTACACATTGTTGTGCTTAAGTACAACAATGCTCGAATAAAGATCCATACATTAAATGACTCCTGCTGCGGGCACTCGGGAAAAATATTCTAAATTTCAAATAGAAAAATTGCAAGAGCTCTACTACTACTATGAATATGATGCTCATAAACACAACTAGAAGCTTGTATTTATAGTTTTTGCTCTAGGGCTGCATCAACGAGGACCCATAAACGTAGCAAATACTACATCGACACAACCCCATCGACAGGGCAACATCACATAAATGGGTCCCCATCAATGGGGTCTCGTCAACATGACACTTTGACACTCATCAGTACCTTATCTTCTTTAGTGCATACACCACCTCTAGTAGCTACTTTGCTATAGTGGTGTAGCTAAGTTATGCACTAGCAATGCTCCTCCTTGCATAGTGGATGTGGAAAAGACACTTCTAATCATTCAACTATGTAAGCACAACTTCCAAGGCATAATTGGATGCATTTGTCATTATGTAAAAAGATTGTAACCAACTAGGTTCTTGTAGAATTTTAGTTTTTATAAGTCTTTATTTGAAAGCTTAAATGCCTTCTCACAATCATTTAACCAAATAAAGGCCACCTCCTTCTTTGTAAGGTCTACCAACGACTTTGCAATCTTTGAGAAATTTTTAGATGATCTAGTACCTATTTGAAGTCTAACTTGTAGGAGGAGAAGTTGTCCATAAAGACATTAATACTATTATTGATTTGCTTTTGGAATATGTATAAGACCAAGCATTGAGAAGGTAGTAGGATTATCACTCAAGCTAAATGATATCTTTTTGTAGACAAAAGTCCCCTAGGCATATGTAAAAGTTATTTTTTCTTGGTCATCAAGTGTGATCTGGATTTGGGTATAGTTTCCATAACCATCAAATAAGCTATAATATTTATGTCCTACTATGGTATCCAATGCTTGATTAATGAATGATAACAAAAAATGATCTTTAAATGTCATCTTGTTCAATAGCCTAAAGTTAATCTAGATCCACCATAGGGCTCCCTTTTTAAGCATAATAACAAGTGAGGTTCCCACTCATAATCCATCATAGGATAAATAAGTCCAACTTTTAGGAATTCTCAATTTCATGCTTGACTACTTGCTTAAGCTTTGGAGACGTATGTTGTGGTTGGCATTTAGACTTAATGATAAGATCTATGTAAATTTTGTATTGGCACATTGTGGATCTATCCCAATTATCTCATCATATGACTAAGAAAATGTTTTTGACCATTTATTTACAACTTCCAACAACTTTTTTTCTACTTCTCTTTCATCTCAACATTGGCAATTACTAATTTTTCATTCTCAAGAAAAACATACTCCAATGAATTTAGTAATGTCCTTTGTTCAATTGGTTCTAGTATATGTTCTTTTGAAATTTCCAACTCTCCCTAATCATTATCTTCTTCTTATATATGCTCTACTTGGAAAAGCTATGACCATACTTTTTTCATCTCATCCAACTTCTCTACCTATGAGCTAGTAAGTATTTCTTCCTATTTCATGTAGATTGATGATTGGCAGCTTTCATTTACTATCAGCCACTGCCTATCTTCTTATTTAGTGGTTGATAATTATAGGCACTTTTGCATGTACATTTGTTCTTCACATGAACTACATGTTGTGATGCTTCTTTATCTAACTATTTAGGCTCTCTAAATGTAGTTGCACCTCATATTAATGTATGTGATGTACAAAAACCTCTTCTTCTCAATGTATAAATGTTCATTTTCTTTGGATATTTCCAAGGATAAGTCCTTGATTCCAAGCTTAACATCAATGATGCTTAGTCAAGTCCTTATGATAATGATGAGAAATTCCCCCTTGCAGTTCTCTACATGGATTACCAAGAAATCTGTTGGCTAAGATCACCCATTGATGGCGGTCACAATGTCCTCTACTTATCTGAAAGAAATAGTGATGCATTGGTTTGCAAGCTCTATCTTGATGTTGCACTTTTTAAGCATCAGCAAGTTTCATGCTTTATACATCTCTTGAGATGTCAAATTAACTCTAAAATCTGAGTCTAACAAAGCCTTGCATAGTGCATTTCCTATAATTTATAAATAAATTAAGAGGCTTGTAGAATCTATTCTCTTTCTATGAAGGTTACCTTCTTTAAGTTAATCAATAAAAACATGAGTTAACATGACCATTTGTAAATTTGAGCTTTGTTTTGAAAGCGACTCATGTGTATGATTTTAGGTTGTTGGCATTGAGGTGGGATCCATAGCCATTGATGCTTACATACGTTTAGATAGACTAACAAGTTTAAAGAAAAGATGCTTCTAAGGATTGCACTTTAGGCCACTTGAATTGTCATCCACTTGCATATTTATGACTCTAATAGCATTTTTTGATATGGTTGAGGAGATATCTTACCTTGCATTTCTGTAGCTGATGTTGGAGGAAGAGTTTGTGATGGTTGATAATGTTCAAAAGGTGGGTGCAAAGGGTAGGGATGTGATTCAACACCTGGTGTGAAAGGCCTATGGTATTCTGGTGGATAACAATAGTGGAAGAAAAGAGTTTGAGTAGTTGCATCACTTGGAGAAATAGGTTATTTGACATAATAGTCATATGGATTTAGTTGCCTATAAGGGTACTACTGCCTTGGTGGTGGCATCCCCTACAATTGTGGGTTTTGCCATTGTTGATAATATTTCTCATAAGGTTAAGGTGAAGCTCCACTTAGATAGTATCATTGATTATGGAATTTCTTATAATTGCCTTGTGGAAAAAGTAATCTTCTAGGCATCTGCTTTTTGACACACTTTGGATTTAATGCATATGCTCCTAGCTCTTTAAGATATGACATAATAGAACAAAATTTCTTAGAATGTTCATATTGATAGAAGTCACATCCATTATCTTCTATTAAATTTAATTCAACAAATCCTTCGCTACATTAGCTTTGCCTATTTGTACATGGCATTGCTTACTTATTTTTTCTCTTTCTTGTCTTTATCCTGTATAAGGAGTTACTTCATATTCTTTTCCAATATTTTGAGTGTAGTTGTAAATTTTTCATTCACTAAATCCCACACTGTTTTTACTTTTTTGCAAGGAAACTAATTTTTGGATTAGCAAAGTATTTCGCTTAATCACCTCCTCCATAGGATCTCTGTCTTCCCTTATGTTGCAAGCACATATATATCTTTTACAAAGAGAGGAATCTCTATTGTATTCTTTTGTATTTTCCCTCTTCTTTAATTCTTCTTACTCTCTAGCTACCTAGTCAATTAACCTTTAGATCCAATGGACCCTCATCTCTAAAAGTCTCCCATGGGCATAGACCCCAAGATTTTCTCTTATTTTATTTTTGAGCCCATCTATGATATGTCTTAACTGCTTCCATTAAGAGAGGTCATTGCATAGGCATCTATGCATCAAATAATAACATTTACCTAGTGTTGCATTGGATTCATGATTGTTATATTTCTAACTTTGAGTTTGTTTCCTTAAGTTAGGAATTCTAGAGTAGATTTGATAATTATTATTGAATAACTCCATAATTGTACTCCATCTCCTAATAGATTCCAGTTCCAAGGATCAATACTAACTCTTTAATTCTTTTATGAGTGTCTTGAGAAATAGCTTGAGATTTTACCAATCATTCTCTATGGTTTGTAAGGCAAAAACATTATGGAAGGCTTGTGAATGATGTTGCAAATTAGCATTATAATCTCCCTTGATATATTCCTTTGATGCCTAATTAAGATATAAATAGTTTTCTTAGTATTAATCATGCCCTTGGTAAGAAGTAAGAATTCATTATGATCATCACGTTCATCATAGTCTTTGTCATGACGACAACCTCTTTTGTGTTGCTTACAATGCCTTCTTCCATGTATGTGTGCATGACCTCTGTATCTATCATGATCATGATCAACATTCCTACCTTCATCCTATTTTAATTTATCCTATTATCTTTACTAGACCATCTTTAATTATCCCTTCTTCCTTGACCATGCTCATTCTTGTCAAATCTTGATGATGGCAATGACAATGATGATGGAAAACTAGAAGAAATAACTTCCTCCCATACTCCCTTTAATTATCTATGAATGGATTGCTAAAAGATTTAGGTATGATATTCCTCCTAGTATTGGGTCATGTTTACTCTTTCCTTGGCTTCTTACCAAGGCTAAATGTAGGCACGAGTTTGTCATATCATTTGCATTGAAGGAAGAATGATTTCAACAATATGATCTACCTAAGTAGTAATTTGTAATCTCGTTTTATGACTATGACATAAATAGATAGTAGTCCTCTTCTCCTTTTCTACCTCATGATAGGTTTCCATAAAACACTCTTTATGAAATTAGGCCTTAATGGGTTGGTAGCATCTACATATTTCATTAGCTACCTTGTAGTTAACGGAAAATGCTTTTAATTCAACTTTCATTGATGAAGCTGAATGATTAGGTGGTAACACAATGTTGCCTTCTAGGTCCTTCCATCTTGCTTATTTATCCTAGTGAAGGATGAAGGCAAAGTCTAGATAATAAGTATCTAAATGATGGTAGACTATCTTGACTTAATAAGATACATTGTCTTTGCTTTTAGTTATTCTATCACATCCCCTAGTAGAATCATTAACAAGTGGAGAATCAACTTTGGAAGAAGAAGAAATTTTAAATTACTATATGTGCCTTAATAAAATAATATTATTTTCTCATGATAAATCATAAAGTTCCAAGAGTAATCATAAATGATTTAAACTAATTCAAATCACTAGCACCAATCCCCAATAATGACACCAATGATGAGCATGTAAGTAGTTCCTACACCTAACCATATAAATCACAAACATTTATGTGTGACCTAATCATAATCCATGGACTAAACTAGTAGAGTATCTAAATTGTTAAGTCTCATGATAGGTCATTGTCTTTCTAGTTATACTTATATAGCTCTTAGTGCATATGGTTAAGTATAACTAAGACATATAATCATTGATGTTGTTTGAAGCATGATTAAAATAGTATTAAAATATTAAGATTTAATCTAATTTATTTAAGGGCAAAAATAGAGTCTAATTTAGTCTAAGTGATAATCATATGTTCCCAATTTGTTGTATATATCTTGAAGTTATGCTACAATTACTGGGTTACTAAGTGCTCCATTGTGGAGCATACCAAGTGGTAACATTGCTAGAGTTATCAAAGGTTAACATATTTATGTTTAATGTTGGTCATACCCATTTCACATGAATAACATGCATTTTAGAATTCAAATATTAACTAAACACATGTGAAAGTAAACATTACACTATGTGCACGAGGAAATAAATTTCATTACAATAAATTTTAGGTTAAGTTAGAGCATTGCAATGGCATGAAATAACCTTGGTCTTTATTACTAGTCATGCCATGTGTCTAGGTACATGGCACTTAAATAAGGACTTTGTACAATCACTTCACAATGTGCTACAAGCACTAGCTAACTAATACTAATTTTTATAGTTACAAATTGATAAATTTTTGCTACAATAATTGACAAAATGATGTCATAAATGATGTACATAGTGCATTTATATAGACAAGACTAATTAGTGCGTCAATACTAATGCATTAATGTAGCCTTCCCTATGTTGACATAGTTAACTTTTCTATTGTTTATGACTACTTATATTCATAAAGAAAATTTTTAAAATATGAGATGATAAAAACTATAGTATTAGATTTTTGTTTTACACCTTCTCTAAGCAACTCTAATATACTAAGATCTAAATTAAGCACATAAGGAGTTATCGTAACCTTTACTAATAAGTAATTGTAGTTAGTAATTTTTCGTATAGTTCTCTGAGTATTGTAAGTCTTATGATTGCTTATGAATATTTTGTTGGTACACAAAGTCATAAATAATCTACTTTGTAAATTAGTATTAATCATAGATTATTATAGACAAAGTATAAGTAGTAAGAATTGTGGTTTTGCTTCATCTTCATAATTCTTTATTATCATTTTTGGACTATTTTTAACGCTAAGCTAAGTTCATGGGAATTTCTTATGTTTCAATAATGTTGCTCTTTCCTCTAGTAATGCTAGAACTTTTTGCATTGTCTAAGAGTATTTTGGGATCATGGGTTCTCTTTCACACTTATGATGCTTGGATAAACTTCCTATGCTTAGTCTTATGTAGGTTGGGCCACTCTAGGCTCCTTCAATGACCCATAGCTAAGTTGCAATAACTGTTTTCAGTTTTCTTCTTTGTCTGTGCTTACTTTGTAGGTCCTTACTCCTGTACAAACTCACTATGCTAGTTTCTTCAATCTTTGGCCCTTGATGCTACAATACTTCTTTTGGTGTTGGGCATATTTAGGACTTACTTAGCTTTACCAACCTTTACAAACTAAGACTAATCTTTTAGTGTTAGGCATATTAAAAACTTAATTAGCTTTACTAACCTTAATAAACTAGGATTGATCTTTTGGTGTTGGGCATATTCAGGACTTACTTGGATTCAAAAGAAAGCTAGGAGTCTTTCTTTTGAAATATACATTATGGGTATCCCTTCTTCTTCTTCTATTTGTTATTCTTATGATGTGGAGCTCTCATCTTTTTTTGGTCTTACAAACCATTTTATTAATTTTTTTCTTGGATTATGATTACATCTCTTATTTTTTTATGATGTCTTCTCATTAGTTTTTTTTTTTTTGAGGGGTGATCAAGATTCCTTTATATCTTGTGAGCAATTGTGACTCTTTATGGATCATAGTAACCTTTTGTAATTTCTTTTTCTTATGTTAAGAACCTAATGATTGTATCTTAATAAGAAGATATATTCTACAATATAGAATATGTGTTAATATCATAATAGTTGATCAAGTCCTTATTTTGTTGAGTCAAAACCTATAAATGGAGAAGTGTATTTTTTGTAGTTGTGCTTATGTGTTGGCAAGGAGTAATTTGGGACATTTAAAAGTTGAGTTAGAATGAGGAATAAGGCATTTGGAGGCTCCATTGAAAGTCCATGATCTTAGAAAAGTTCAAGTAGGAAGCCCAATCAAAGTATGGAAAGTTCTAATTGAAGATTCAAGGGGATCAAGATAGCATCAAGGTAAAGACCTAGGGTTTGAAGATTTGATGTTGCTAAAGATCATCATAGAAATTCCAAGAGACTTGAAGAGAGTTTTGTTAGAAATAGTCTAGGGTGCTTTTGTGTTTCATGATCTATATAGCATCAAGGGATTAAGATCAATAAAGATGTAAGCAATAGACATGAAAATCAAGAATTGAATGCCAAAGAAACAAATATTCTGAAGTTGATAGAGGATCTTAATACTCCTCTTCTTATCTTGTGTTTAAGTCCATAAGTCATGTACCTTGCCTATATAGTTAAGAGTTATATTTTATAACAATATGTTGTAAATTATGTGCACACCCATGTGCTTAAATTGGTAGTTAAACTTGCACACTTATGTGCTCAAGGTAGTGGGTTGGTATGTTGACTTTGGAAACACCTACTCATCTTAATCATAACCTAACCAAGACCTAACTTGGATCAAGAACCCTAACCAAGGTTATGTTAACCACCATCCAAGAGCTATATAAGGAGGTGTGTGAACATCCAAGAGGTATCCAAGAGGGATCCAAGAGGGTAATTTGTTGAGAAGAAGAGAGAGTTGTGAGTGAGAAGTGATCTCCCCAAGAGATGGAGGATGCTCTTTAGCACCTCCACCTCCAAGCCCTTGCTTTATTGTTATTTTTCTCCTCCAAATATGTTAAAGTATTAGATATCGTAGTAGCAAACTTGAGCATTGTAGAGAAGATGAGGAACTCCTCCATTGTGAGGTAGAGTAAAGAGTACCTTGGTAGCACCTCCTTAAAGAGGCAAAACAAGGAACTCCTCCATCATGTGGAGTTGAGTAAAGTGTGCTTTGGTAGCACCTCTTCTAGTGGCAATTTGTGTTTTGCATCCTCTTTTGTTGTGTATCTCTATCAAAGCTACTTAATGTTGTTGTTGGCTACATATGAACATTTTGTGCTATTCTTGGGTATAGCTAGAAATTTAACATGTTTCAATTTTGTGTATTTCAGGAGTTTCAATTATTTCAATGTTTCATGGTTTTAGTTATTTCAAATCATATGCATTTTAGTTAGTTTCAATCTATCCCATTTCAATTTTTGCTTATTTGATTTCAATTCCCAATGCATTTTCAATATGTTTCAAAGTGTTTGTTGAAATTCCTTCAAAGCTTGTTTCAGACACCTAAATTAATTGACTAATTTTTCTCAAAGTATGATGATCCAAAGTATGTGTAGAGGAAAGCTCATTGAATTCTCTACATGTTAGAATCAAGAAACCTAAAGAAAGAGTTCAAGAAAATTGAGTTGTTTTAGGTTTGGTCACTCCTATCAAAAATTGGGGAAATCCGGACTACATAGAAAGATTGGTCTATAATACAATTTTCCAAAGAGATTTTCCCATCTATTTTTATATATTTTATCATATCTTTCATAATCTTTCCAATGGTGGATCATATGAAGTCTAATTCATTGCTATTTGAGAGAGACGACTTTTTTAGTGTTAGTGTCCAAAAAAGAGAAAACTTGAAGGTTTCATTCACTCTAAGCCTTCCACTACACCAACTCTGACAAGTTCAAATTTACAAGAATATTCAGGTGGAAAGTTCAAAGTCCTCTTGGGAATTCCTAGTTGAAGCTATGGAAAGTTCTAGTCAACTAATCCAAAAGCACCTTATTTGCAAAGTGGACATCTTTGCTAGAGGGTGGACATCCCAAGCACTAGGGTGGATGCCTTAATAGAGAAGGACTTGTGCTCAGGGTGGACATTCTAATATAGGTGGATGTCCTACCATAGAAGGAAAACATTGTATGAATTATTTAAGCTTATTGTTTTAGGTCATTATATCAAAGTGTTTAAATTATTTGAATATTAAATGCATTTATTATAATGAAGAGCTATTTGTATTTGTATATTTTATAGGAATTATACTATTTGCAAATTGTTAAAGTATAAATATGTAATTAAACTATAGTGGTAAGAGTGTGCTTGGTAACTCGTGACTAGAAGTTCATTTCCATTAGGCAACACTAAATTATAAATTTTAAAATATCTATATATATATATATATATAAGGAATTCTAAAACTAGTTTGATAGATCCAAGGAGTTTTAGTGGATATAAGTAAAAAAAAAAAATTAGTTTCAAATTCAAGAAGATTATCATTGTTGCAATCATCATGGTTATCTTTATCCATGGTAGGTTAGCCCATTAAAGTAGACCAATGATTGGTTGTGTTTTTTATAGCCAACTATCCACGTAATGCCCTTGAAGGTGCATTATTACAATATTCACACATATTCAAGGGCATTATTACAATATTCACACATATCAATCTAGCTGGTTGAGAATTAAACTTAAGAGACCGAAAGTGTTTTTTATTATGTCTATGTCTTTTAAATTCATTCCACCAACTACCTTTAATAATTTTTGCATAATTCTTATATATCTCGGCATGTAACCTTATCTTAACTTATAATGTGCAAATGATATAACTTAACCAATTAAAGTATGCCCAATTACCTATTAATACAACTAAGCCAAAGTAAAATAATAACCAAAAACATGTATTTAACCATCCAAACCATTGTAGCCCCTTAGCCATTCCAACCATGGTAACTCTTGAGTTTGTTTCAAATTGTAGGATCTTCTTGGTCCGAGCTTCAAGGAAAGATGCTATTTAAGCCTATGTTGGGAAACAGGAATACGCAGGGTTGTTGACACACTTCATTTTGATACCTAAATTTAAAGTGGCGGAGCCGGCTATGCTATGACAGGACCAGGTGACTCGTATTTGACAGGCGAACAAAGCTCCATAATCCTATCCAAAATGAGAAGAAAAAGAACGTACATTAAAGGAATGAAAATATCTTTGCTTAAAAACATGCAACCTTTGACATCAAAATCGGTTTCCATCGTTATCTCTCCTTAATAGAATGTATATCCATACGGAAACAAAACAAGAACAATAAAGAGCCATGAAAATCAAGCCACTTTCAAGCATTTCTGGGCCGAAAGGCAAGTCATTCATATAGAAACAAAATGTTGGGGGGTTGATCCCTCTAGCATGATCAATCTGACCTACGCCATAAGGAGCCTATATCACAAAAAAAATTATAATGAGACCCAATTATACAAAGGCCCATCACACCAAAGCAAATCACACAGACCCACAATTGGCAACAATCAATACAAATTGATAAGAGGATTCTAGCCACCCTGGTGACCATGATTATTATGGTAAAACATGCCCCACAAACAATAAAAATACTAAGCATCATCCCTTTCAATGATTGTAACTTAAAATCCACTCAAAAACCAAGAATACCCCACATGGCCTAGCTAGCACCAACAAGGCAACATTCTCATCCCAGAGGTATTTGCATGGTACAAGGAATCCAAAACATATGGTTTAGAAAAAAGTGGGTTGCGTGAAGACGGAGGCCAACCTTATTTTAATAATAGCCGATGTTTGTATTCTCCAACCTTAAGAAAACTAATTAAAGAGTTAAAAAAAAACCCCCATTTTCCATGATGCTCTTCCGACTTTGCGAGATGAAAGGAAATATTTATGCCACGTGGCGGCCTGGCACCCGCACCTGAGACCGCTGCGCAATAAAATATCATTTGACTTATTGAGCCGAATGATGATGACGTGACAAAGACGGGAGCGGGCCCCACGGCCATGCAACGAATCCCGGAACGCCACGTGTGCAACGGATGAGCATGAACATGAAAAAGCGTCCATCGTTAACGGATACGTCGATGGCGATGCTGATAGCGCCGTGGGGCCCGGTTTGCAGACGTGGCAGAGCGGCGGGCCCCACTGCTGCCGCGGACGCGGAATGTTACAATGTGGTCCCACATTTTGTCCCGGTCACACGCAAAGTCCATCGTTTGGGAGTGGGTGGGGGCCACCCACCCACGTGACCGTGGGGCCAGGGACTGGGGCCCATGCTTATTCCCGTGACAGGGCACCGGCGCAAAGGTTTTGGAGGTTGCATAGAAAAAGCTTGGATTTGCTAGCCCCCAGGACCATGCCATGCCATTATTATATTGAAGACTGGGGCTTATTCATAGGCCCAAGGGCGGTGCTTTTGAGATTGTTTAGGTTGGTGTGCCCTCATTCCCAAGGGGAAATTTCATTGGAGAGTTGGTGCCTCCATCCATCTGGATGTGTGTTGGGAAAATTTCATTGGAGAGTCAGGGCCCCCCTCCATTTGGATGTGTGTTGTGGATGAGCTCACATGATTTGCTAGTGCCTTGGGTAGGTGAGCGGTTGTTTTTGTCCCCATGGGTTCCACGCTCTTGGGCTCTTCCTTTTGCTTGTGAGAGGCAACATGGCTGTGGTTAGTAAGTTTTGGCATAACATCCCAAGTTTCTTCTTCTTTAGTAGGGAGAGAGAAAAGATGCATGGTTATGTGGGGGTAGTCTTTGCTTGTAGGAACGAGTGTAGTGGTTGGCAAAGCTTGACATAGACCCCAAGTTTCCCCAATGGTGAGAGGGAGAGAAAAAAATGCATGATCATGGTTAGTTTAACTATTCTTTACCTTTTAGTTAGGATTGGTTGGATTCGTTGATATGCTTATTTTTTTAATTAGACATGTTTATTGACTTTTGACAAATGCACGAGAAACCTACGAAAAATTAATTACATGGATAAAGTAAGCTTTCTTGAGTTGAAGTAGGCATTGCTTGCGAGTTTGAGAGGTTTTAGCATCAAACAAGGAACAATGCATTTACTCTCATTTTCTTATAGAATTTGTAGAATTTGTAAGAAGTGTATCAATGATCTTATATTTTTGTAAAGGAGAATTCTAAGACAAAGTTAAAAAATATATTCTTTTTTCTCTTCTCTTGAGATTATTTGTAATTAATAATGAATATACTATAATTTGAAACATTTACAAAAATTTATACATGCAAATATAGAGTTTGGCATAAAATGAATCTTTGATCTTAACACTAAAATGTATGTTTTACATAAATGTTCATTACATAATAACCTTAGTGATGACAACTATGACATAATAATCTTCGAATGATATACAAACGATGTTAATGCATGTCTTTTGGAATGATTACATATGAAAGTAAAACTAAATGTATGTAATTATGTTCACTAAGACATTCTAGATTTGTTAGATCATACTAGTTTTAGAAATTCCTTTTATAAAAATTCTCTATTACTCAATATTTCACATTGCTTCATTTGTTCAAAGTTAACTCCACCAAATACACATTTCCAAAATGTATCATTATCATCATTCCTCCTCATCATCATCCTAGGCTTATCCCAATAAAATGAGATCAACTACATGAGTTCATTTACTTCTATGAAGAGCTAGATTCTTATCTACTTGCAATTTCTTAATATCATCTTCAATTATTTTTTTCCATGTCTTTTTTTAATCTTACTTTCAATGGCTTTCTTATAATAGTTATGTTGCAATCTTTTTTAATAGGCTCATTCCGTGATCTTCTTTATACACATCTAAACCATGTAAGATATAAATCCTGTGTAACTTAAAAGAAACCACTATTTCAAGACTTCCTCTAATGTTTATATTGTGCAATTTATCCTTTTTTGTAATATTCAACACCCATACAAGAATTTGCATTTTCGCTCCACTTGTTCATGCCTTCTTTTTGCAACCCAATATAAGATAGCAAGCCTAATTATTGTCTTATAAAATGTATGTATTTTCTAAAAGTAATGAAAATCATCTACCCATGTTATATTACGATAGAAAAGATAAAATATTTAAAACTATTATTAAAACCACTATTTTATGGCCAATATTTCTGAAGTCATCTCTTATAATTTTAGTCATTTACAATATGGGGTTGTCTATATGAGTTAATTTTAGTCATTCACCTTTATCAAAAGCTAAAAGCTTAATCTATGTGCAATTTTTATCATATCTATTTTAACCATTTATTTCCATATCTTTTTTTTTTAATCTTCCTCTCTACAAGCTTTTTGAAATAGTAAAGTGAAAACCTTCTTTGAAAGGTTCATTATTTGATTTTTTGAACACGATCAAACCATCTAGCATGCCATTCTAATGACTTAGTTATTTAGAATAGAAGTTATTCCAAGTCTTTTAATATTTGTATTGTGTCATTTGTCTCATCTTATAACATTCAACATCCATCAATAACTATACATATTTTTGTCATACTAATTTATTGCTTATTATTATCCCATGATTTAATGCCCTTTCTATTGGCTTATTTTGATGAGTTTATTATGCTTAGAAGATAATTATTTGAAGAACATGACTTGTAGTCCATTCATAGCTAATTGCAACAAAGGTGCGACTTGCACCAAACAATCTTGTAGTCATTTTATCAATTTTCCTCATGAAATGCTAGTTGTAATGAATTAGCAGAAATTTCTCATACTATAGTTGCAACATTATGGTAGTAGATTGCCAAGAAACTATGAGTTGCAGTAAGCTTGTAGTTAGAAACCTATGATCAAGCTAACTCTTAATATGAGAAAGCTACAAGACACATTCATTTCTTAACCAAAAGTTTATAAGGTATAACTCATAACTTATTCGTAGTCATCATCGAATTAGTAATTTGAAGATCACTGGAGTTTAAACTAAAGGTCATTTGTAATGGTATTAGTCTAAGATCAAGCTAACTCTTAGTATGAGAAAGCTACAAGACATATCCATTTCATAACCAAATTTTTATGTGTCGTAACTCATAACTTATTCATAGTCATTATCAAATTAGCAATTTGAAGATCATTGGAGTTTAAGCTAAAGCTCATTTATAATGGTATTAACCTACGTTAAATCACATATAGTTTGCAACATCTTAATTAGGCTTAATTGAATATTTTGTGATTATCACTGAAGGATTGCAAGTTGATTGCAACTCATAGCTAATCTATACTCACTAATCCAACCACCAAAATGTAATTATTTATAGCTAGAATTAAATTGTTCTTGAAGCTATTAATGCTTAGCATTTATCTAATAGTTGGGATCATTAAAATTAAAAAAATTATAGTAGAATAAAAGTCAAATAGAAAGTTAGGATTTAATTCAATAGTGAACTTTACATTAAGAGTCGCATTCAACTTTGATGCTTTAATGAATGTTGTTTCTTTATTTCCTTTTCATGTTCAATTGATTTTATGTTCCCTTATTATTATTTCTATTAATAATTCAATTCAATTGAATTAATTAATGTTAGTGATTTGAAATCAATCAATTCCCATATCTCACACTTTACATAAGTGCTTAAACCTTGATCATTCACGCAAATCTCTTATTATAATGGTTATAGCTTAAAATCACTTAGCACACATGTTACTTTTTATGGCATAGATCAACATTTAACATTATATAATATATTTCTCTTAACCATCACTTAGAGTGATAATAACGTAATTCTTTCTTAAGTCATAAGATTTAAGTTTAAGCTTGGGTAGTATCAAAGTGCACAATGATGATAAGGTTCTTTTATATTTTCTAGATCAAAAAAATGACATCTCAAAATTCAATAAAAAGGTTAACCACCACTAGACCACTAGTTATGCTACCTGCTAGTGGTCATTTTCTAGTAAAAATAGAGCCTCGTATTGAAAGATTTACAGAAATTAAATGGCAACAATAAGCAATATTTGAATGCACAACATAAATAAGGTCCCTTTAAACCTTCAAAATAATCAAGCATTACTTCAAAATTCACTAAAAAGTTGACCACTATCAAACCACTAGTTAATGTTGTTGTCAGTGGTGAAAACTTGAAATACCATAAGTTAACAACAAGTTGTGGTTAAGTTAACAAAGTATACCACAAGTCATGGTGAGGTTGTAGTATCCAAAAAAACATTAGAAATGAAGACCACAAGTCATGGTAAAGTTTTGATGGCCTAACCATGGGCCATGATGGCCTCAAAAGATGTCATTCTATTGTACGTTGCCTCTAAGTCAATTTTGTGAAGACCACCAGTTGTGGGGAGGTTGTGCTATAATACCACAAATTGTGGTGAAGTCATGGTAGCTTAAAAAGCTAAAAAATAGGAGCATTTGAACTTTGTGTGTTGTACAAGTTGACCATGGATCATGATCTAAATTCTTTGTAGACCACGCATCATGGTTTGGTTGTGGTTTAACCAACAAATTAGATAAGAAGTCATAGCTCGAATTTTATGGAGGATTTAACAAATGTAATGGTAGAGTTGACTAGGAAATAATGTTTAGACCTAAGATCTAGTGTTGCATGGGCTAGATTTTACAAACAAACGTGATAATGGGTGAGATAACATGAATTTAAAGAGATAAGAGGTCTCTAACATGGTTGGGTAGCTTAGCTTCAGATTTGGACAATATTTTCATCATACAAATGCACATAAAGGACTCAAACCACAACTTTAAGAGAATTCTCTTAGACTCATTTAGAGGCCAATCCCATGCAGTTTAACATCAAATTTCACATGTCCTTCACATATACAAAAGAGGGATTCACAAACATGAACTATGCCTATGCTTTGACACAAATCTATGACATAATTAAGGTTGAGATTATATAAAAAGTGCTAAGAAATGTGAAGCAATATGACCTCAAGCATGTATAAGGGTTGGGCTTAACATTTAGCATAATAAACATAAGAAATTGAGGGACAAATTGACCGTTCATAGCTACCTCTTTTTCACAATGAACACAACCCTAAATGCCTACAAAAAATGTCTACAAAACAACTATATAAACTTTTAGACTTTAAAGATGCTTCAAATACATGAAGTGGAGGAAAAAACATGAAATTCTACTTCATATAAAGTGGCATTCATGTCATTCAACATAGCTAGACATTTCATCAAACACTTGAAAATAGAACATTCATAATGAAACTTCAATTACAAAACATATGCACAAAATATAAACATAGAAGCACAAAAATGTAGCATCTCTTGGATGCATCTTCATAGATATTTCTTTACCTAAAAGTCATCGGATTTGTGAGAAATGAGAATACATGAGAATGCATTAAGAAAATAAAAGAATTAGAGCAAATGTGAGAGAATTATGAGAAAGTTGGTGAGGTATTGACAAAAATTTGCAACTAGGGCTTACCTTAGATGGAAGAGCTTTCAAATGAAAGAGACATTATTACAAGATTCCAAGAAGGATGAAGAGTATTGTTTATTGGAGCTTCAAACTAGGATTAGAAAATGGAGCATGAAAGGAGAAAGAAAATCTTGAGAAGACTCATCCTCACTTCATTATATAATGCTCCATTGTGCTTTACATGGAGGCCATTGGCCTCAATTTATAACTTGAGAAGGGGGAGAATTTTTCCAAGTTTAACATGCTTCTCATAAATCCTCTATTAATCCCTTCTTTTTCTTTTGGGATATTTCCTCCTATTATGCTTTTTTAGCTATATTTATTTAGCTTTCTAGCCTTCTTTAACACTTAACTTTAAAGAATAAAAACTCTAATAACATTGGAGGACTAAAAAAATAACAAAGACAAAAGTTTGGCATTACTCAAAATCATGACAAACATAGCTACTCAAAAGAGATTAGGCTTTTGTTCATCTGCTAACCCTCCCAAGATCCTACCTTGGTAGGCTAAGCATTAAGCCTCTAGTTGATATTCCATTATTTTTCTTTATCATTGTTACAGAAAATTTTCCTTTTAGAATGGTGTTGAATCTCAAAAATAATATTAATGATAAAAAAAACATCAAAGTATATTATACGTTAAGCATTGAGAAGAGGTTAAACTTCAACAACATATAAATAAAGGTGCGACAATTATGAAGATGTCTTATTAGATGTACAATCTTAAAATTGACTTTGAAAAATGAAGAAAATAAATTTAGTTTTTAGTAGGAAAGTTGGTTTTCATCTTAATAATCTTTATATCACTTTCAAAATCCATCCTCGAAGTTAAATAGCAAAATGATTTGAGATAAAAATAGAAGATTGTAATAAAGTAGTAACCTTTTAAAAAAAGGTAAATTCATTTATAAATAAAGGTGTCTATTTTCACCATTAGTTTTTCCCTTCAAAAAAACACTACATTCATAACTTTTACCATAATCTATAGGCTACTTATTAACACTATTTATGATCTTTAAGTTAACATTGTTCTTTCTGAATGAGAATGAATTTTTTAGATGAACTCCTTCTTTGGTTTCTATGCTACTACATAATTTTTGTATCTTTTGCTTCTTCTTGTTTTTTCATATGCTTGCCTTATACATATTTTTTCTATTCTCAGTATTTTTTCATAAACCTCAAAAGTTAAGAGGCTGTTAGTCCGAGTTACACTTAAGAAGACCTTTCTTGGTCATAGTAAATAATTTCTTTTGGACATAATACCAAAGGGAAGCTTCCCAATCATAGTAAATAATATAAATAGATAGTATCAGAGAGGAGATGAGGGAAAGCTATATAATCATGGAAAATCATAAATATTGGTTGTACCATTCTTTTTTGTAGCTTTCACTTAGAAAAAATCTAGCATCTCACTTAATTTTCTTTCACCATGCATCTTCCTTTTAGATAGGAAATTTCAAAACTAGTTTGATAGATCCAAAAGGGTCTTAGTGGGTGTAAGTAAAAATTTTCATTTCAATTTTGGAGCTAAGAAAACTCTGTATTATTATAAATGATTTTATTTGCATTAATAAATTTTATATTTAGAATCTTTAATTTCTTGTAAAGGGAAAAGATCCTCTAGGCCAATATTTATGTATGTATGTATATAATAAACAAATAGTTAAGTTATTTTCATCACATGTTTTAAGGCATTTAATTTGTAACACTATCATTGGTAAAATTTTGATTATAAGGTAGGTAACCCAAAATTTCAATAAGCACCAATCATAATGTAAAATTAGTAAGTAAAGACTCATATACTTAAAGGTTGGTAGACATCTTATTTGCAATGAATAAAAATGAGGTGTTTGCCTAGTAGTACAAGTCTTGGCTTGGTGACCCCATGTCATAGGTTCAATTCAACTAGGTAGCACTAAGTTATAAACTTCTATAAATCTTGGGATGTACCTATGTTTCAATTATTTCAGGTTCCAACATCCCTTATTTGCAACAAAATCCCTTTTTCTGCTTAGTGTGACATCATTTAATAGCTCATGCTTTAGCTATAGTTCTAAATGCATATATCATTCTTTTTTCTTTTTTGTTTATAAGAAACCTTTAGTACCAAGTGAAAATCTAAGAGGGTGCTTCTCAAAGAGGGCAAGGCTTGATCATTTTCCTACTTAGAAGGGAGGCTTTTCAGGATTGGTTACAAGGATGAAAACCTAAAATTGAGTTTCTAAAATCATTAGGCTATACCTTTTATATTTTGTTAAGTTTCACCATTCTTTGATGCTTCTCTACAGTTATACTTTGAATTTTGTTTATAACATATTTTTTTGGGGTCCAACGCCCCTCAACCTTGTTTGCAAAAACATTACTAGGAATGAGCTATCACAAATTCTTTTTTTGTATCATACTAAATTTATAAAATTATTTTCTAAGTTTAAAATGAGGTGCTAGTTTTATGGTAAGAGTTTAGGTATCATAGGTTTAATTCCTGAAAAAAATAGTTTAAAAAATAAAGAGAAAAACATCAAATCAATGACTTATATAAGCAAATTTGTGAAGCCTTGGATGAAATAATAAAATGAATTATTTCCACAATGAATTGAATTATTTTTCTAAGATTTGTTTGACTAATTCAATTCTAGCCAATATGTGTTGCATGATGTCTATATTTCTTAGTGTAACTCATTGGGATCAAAAATAAAGAGAAAAAAATATCAAATAAATGACTCATGTAAGCAAATTTGTGAAGGCTTGGATGAAATGAATTATTTCCATGTTAAATTGAATTATTTTACAGAAATTTCTTTGGCTAATTCAACTCTAGCACTCTTGTTGCATGATGTCTATATTTCTTAGTGTAACTCATTGGGATTGAAAATAATGTCCTAGATCCTATGAAATCTATTTGACTAATTCAACTATAGCTAATATGTATTGCACAATTATTATATTTCCTAGCATAACTCATTAGGATTGAACATCTGAATCATAAGAGGTAGGTCATAAGCCTTAAATAAGAAGTTAGACCTTATTGATTATTAACACTAGGTAAGGGAGCTACACATCTATCTAAAAACTACACAAGGGATCTATGATTTTTTTTTTTTTATTTTTTTACAAAAACTTGAGTTCAAATTTAATTTAATACATTGAGCATTAATTCTAACTTTTAGTAGTAATTTTGAAAACTATCATTGCATATATAGGAAGGCAAATTATGTTGAAGACTACTTGATGTAAAAGTTAACAAAATCATTCAACGATTTTGCAATAATTATTATTTAATTTTTTACAATGTTACCTAAGATCAATACTTTAATTAGATGGTGAGATTAATAAGGTATAAGAAATAGGGGGTTGTTAGAACTTGAAGTGGATGATTATATAAACCTTTAGGATGTATAGCCAACATGAAATTTTATAACTCAACATTACTCACATCCATAACTTGGAGTTTTTAAATCAAGAGTCTTATCACTAGGCTAACTCTTCATTGTTTATAAGGTATAAGAAATAGAATTGAAGCAAACTTTGTTTAAAAAATACATTACTTAGGAAGAGGGATAGGGGATATAGACTTCCATTAGGGGATGGATAGGGTAGTCACATAAATCAAATCCAATCATTTAGGCTTGTAAATGTGTTCTCTAATGTATCTAATCAAATGGTTTCACTCTTGCCTTGGAACCCTCTAGTGCTACTTACACGGTGCATCTATATTTTTTTAGTAAAATTTTTTCAAAGATGAAGGTAAATTGAAGAAATTTGTAACAACTCAATAAATCATAAATAGTTTTTTGAGGGTAAGGAAATATATATGCCTAGAATAATGCCTCCAGGCTAATGTGTTATAAAATGTGATATTTTTAAGGGTAAGAACCATATTACTTTCATGCAAATACCTCATTTTTCCAATGAAACAAAAAGAAGAAAGTATATAGAATACTGGTTGTAGGTTAGATGATTAGCTTGCATAAAGCTGTATTTGCAAATATTTGTTCAAAGCTCATTACTACGACACCCATTTACACTTAATTTATTGCTGGCCTAAAGAATAACAGCACCGCTATGCACTCCCTTTGTTACTAATTTAAGGGGTATCCTTGGCATTGCTATATCTTAAATACCATACACCTATATAGAAATGAGTAGGATACATTCCTCGTTTAAATATTGTTAAAATAGAGCACATTTTCATTGTTACATGGATCTTAAACTCAATTCAATGTTATTTCTTTAGCACATTGGTAAAGCAATATGGGTCTTAAATGCAACTCTTTCCCGAGTAAGATTCCAAAAATATTCAAAACTGAGATTTTTTTTTCTTTTCCTTTCTAATAACAAGAACCATTACTGCAGCACATTATCATCGAAGTCGGCTAAATCGTAAATGTTAAAGGCCGCATTAACAAGCGACAAAGACAGAGTTAATGCCAACCTTATTTCATTTGCCAGGGTTATCAAAACAACATGGGAACGAGACAAAAGCTCAAATCTGTGAAGATAACGCTCCACGCCCAATCAACGCTGCCAACTGCCTCATAAATCCAAATATCCACTTCAGAAGTCATAACAGTCGGCACAAGAAATTACCGTTTATTTAACTGTTAAGAAAAAACATATTAAAACAAGTGGAAAATTTCCAACCCAAAAGCTCTGGCAGCATAAGTCCAAACTGCAAATTGCAGCCAATGGGTAGAACACAGAAAACAATTTACATGAACGTTCTTACTGACATAAGCTTTGAACCTGTCCGAAACAGACTAAATTGTTATTGTTCAGAAAATCAGGAAACTGAGTTAACAGTATTGACTTGACCAAGGCAAAAATGGGTTTTGAAAAAGCAGAATCCACCTGCTGCTGGAGTCACAGCTGCACGAGTAATGACCAATCACGCTCACTAGATCAAGTGCTGCCAGCGAACTTCCCCACAAAATAATTTGACCTGAAAATATGGAAACATGCAAAGTTGCTGATTTCGTTTATCTCTGTAACTTTCCTTGCATGCCGACACTGAAAATTTTGCCCCTGTAAAAGAGCAGAAATTTTGTTGGTGAGACGATCATGCCCCCTAAAAAAATATGGCCGGAAAAGTGTAATAACGGCTAAGATATAAAAGACAAGAGCCACGGTCAGAAAACAACGGTCATGTTGCAGGAAAAAAAAAGCATTAAAAAAATAGAGATAACATAGCAAACACGTTTCCTGACGGAGGTGGTGTTTTGATCCACAAGAATTTAACCTCCGGCCAGCCAACCCACAAACGAGAAGAAGCAGCAGCAAGTTACCCATGACTGAAAAAGCTTTTTCTGGCCTAGAAAATCAGTGGATTTTGTTTTTTTTGGAACTCAGTTTGCTGGCTTTTGGTTAGCTTGCAGAAGGGGATATTGCTTGCTGTTATCTGAAATCGAAGTTTTTTTTTTTTTACTTAAAAAGCTGTGAGGCGCCGCCAGGTCACGGACGGTGGCTTCTTCTTGAGTGGTTAGTGGTGTTGGTATTTATGTGCACCGAATCTGCTACTGTGTGTTGTGAGCAAATTCAGTGGGAAATAGGAAAAAAGACATGGCTCTGTGCAGAACTGCAAATTGAGTTCTTCCTGTGACAAGTTTTTGTGGAAGCCTTCACAGCTTGAATCCGTCTGGTCTGATTGATTTGGATTGAGTTGTCGGATTCTGAGGGCTCGGATAAAGCTGCTGCCTATTTGAAGCAGGATTTTTGCAGTGTCTTGGCAAGGTTTGAGTCTGGGGTTAGGCAGAAAGCTATGGGGATGCTCTGGGTTGCAGGATTTTTGGTGGTTTTGGTTTTTGGATTTGGAAAGGTTGAATGCAGAGAGCAGTATCATCATCAGCCTCCAAAGAATATCAGGGTTGCTAAGCCCTGGGAGGGATTGGCAGGAGCCCTGAAATATGGAGATGCTTATGAAAATCTTTTTGGGGATGGTAACATCAAGGCTTCCAAGGATGGAAGCAGCGTTTCTCTGCACATGACCAAGAGCTCTGGTTTGTGATAATAATTCTGTTCAGCTGTTGATTTTCTTTAATTTTCTCTCCTAAGTGTTTTTTCGTGTGTCCTGTTTTCAATGGAGATTGATGTTCTTTTTTTGGTTTTTTCTCAACTAGGGATGAATTCATAGGTCCATGTTTCTGTCAGGCTTGAATTCAGGGTATATATGCAGGGAATGATTGGAATTTCGGTATCTGAGTTATTATCTGCTGTGATGTTTTTGATTTTTTTGGCAGGTTCTGGAATACTGTCCCAGGATGTTTTTATGCATGGGTTTTTCAGCGCCTCAATCAAGCTGCCAGAGGATTACACAGCAGGGATCGTGGCCGCTTTTTATGTAAGCAACAGAGCATGAAATTCTGATTTCGTACATGGGTTGGGTTTTTTATTTTGCCCACTTGAATTCTTGCAATTCATATTATACAATTTTAATTTCTGTTTCTTCTTTGTTTGATTCTTCTTTCCCAGAACCAATTTCTGGGTCGGTTTCCTGGCTTCAATTCAGTCTTGCAGTTCTGCAATCTCTGCAAGTTACAGTCTCATGGGGCCAAAAAGAAGTCTTTTCTGGATTTTTCCTTTTTGCATACATCAAGGTCTAAAATTTTGTAACCAGCCTGATTCTTGAATCTTGGGTCATGTTCTGCTGGTAATAGCTTTATCAGCTCTGCTGCTAATGTCTGAGACTTTTAGTGGGCTTAACTTATGTCCTGATCCTGTAATCTGAGTCAGTGTGGTGATGGGTTCTTTACTGTGGCTGGGTTGATTCTTCAAACTTGGGTCAAATCCTCTAATGATTTTGTTACTCCTTGTTATGATTTTTACTTTTACCCTGATTCTCTGGACCTGGTTACGGGGGTAACGGCAGGATCTCAAAAGTTTAATCGACAGGTAAAAGTTTCTCTATGTACTCTGGAATCTGATTCCTGACGGTTTTAGCTCCACTTTTAGAGTTTGGCCGTTTAAAGCCTCTATGGGTGGTTATCTTTATGTCTGTCCTCGCCCTTTCGCGTTTGCTTTTAGCCTTTCAATAATTGAAATCGTGGTAGAATTATTCTTGATCCACCACGGCCGTTTCAATTTCTCCATCTACAGTCTTCTTCTTACATCAAGAAACATCTCTTCGTGCCTTTTCCAAAAACTCTGTTTTGAATGGCCCGAAAAATCTCTTAGGGGAGTAGGGGACCTTATTTCCAATGTTTGACTCAGATATTTTTGCATGCCAGCCTAACTCTGTGTTCTAGCTGTATATTTGTTCATGTCTATGGTTTTTTTAGACATCAAATGGAGGCATGTTCCCGGGCATCCATGACGAATTGGACTTTGAGTTCCTTGGAAACATCAGAGGCCAGGAATGGAGAATGCAGACCAATATCTACGGGAATGGCAGCACAGAGTCGGGCAGGGAAGAACGCTACACTCTCTGGTTTGACCCCTCTGAAGATTTCCACCAGTACTCAATCCTCTGGACCTCCAAATCTATCATGTAAGGGAAAAAAAACTGATTAAAAATCCATGATTATCCATGATTTTGTAGTCATACAGAATTAATCCCAAAATTTTGCCACCACAGTTTAGGATGAATTTAGACCTTAGAGAAGATTCCATCCTATTACAGCAGTTTTATTTATGATGTAATCATGTAAGAAACAAAAAAAGGTTGAAATTTGAGAGATTGCATATGTGTTTTGCAGATTCTTCGTAGATGAAGTACCCATCAGGGAGGTACTCAAAACAGAATCCATGGGCCTGCAATACCCATCAAAGCCCATGTCAGTGTATGCTACCATTTGGGATGGTTCCACATGGGCCACTAAAGGGGGCAGATTCAAGGTGAATTACAGATATGCACCCTTCATCATGACTCTGAGCAACCTGATCCTGGAGGGAAATGCAATAGAGCCAATAATTCATCAGAACATCCCCTTTTCTTCTTCCTCAGAATACATGTCAGTTATCACAGACAAATCAACCAAGTCCACAAGTTTTGAGAGCATCACAGAGCTTTCAGAGCACCAGAGAGCTCTCATGGCCTGGTTCAGGAGCAAATACATTACATATTCTTACTGTGATGATGAGGTAAGGTACCCGGTAGCTCTGGCAGAATGCCCACCAAGAATTCCAGGCAAGAAAATTGCAACTGAGAGGATCAGGTATCATGGTCATGGGCATGGCAGTCACCGCAGCAGAAACAGACATCACAGTCCTCGTGCCTCTGCAGCGGCAGCAGCGGCCACTATTGCATAATGAATAAAAACAATATTTCCCCAAATTTCAATGCCTCTTTTCTCTGCAACCCTTTTTTCCTTTTCGTTTTCCCTCGGGTATTGATGCTAGGTCTTGGCAGCCATTCCTTCGTCGTTATTTCCTGTATAAAGATTCCATTAGCAGCAGTTAGCACCAATATCGATCTATTGTTTTGCCAACTCCCTACATTACATTCCTTCTTCCAAAGCAGCTGCAGCAGGAGCAGCAGTCATGCTGCATTATATATCATTATTACCAGTCTTATTGTTTCTTAATAAGTGGCCTTCTGCTGCTGCCTGCTCAGAGATCGTATTTTACTATTTGTTATTCCACACATAATGCAACAACATCATGGAAGATGAATGCCACTGATTGCAGCAGCTTTTAAGTTCCAACCAGAAGACCCAAAACAAATCTTGCAGTGAAATGCAATATATGAATATGCACTGTTGCATGTATTTGATCTATCATTGATATGATTCATCCTCATTTGATATTACAGCCTAGCATAGCATATTGTGCAATAAAATCCAAGTTTGTTTCTTCTGTTTTTTTCTCCTTTATAATTATTACTTCAGCTGTTGGTGATAGCAGCATGCCCAAACAAACAAAAGAAAACAAGTTCATCCATTCTTGTAACCCACAACTAAATTACACACCGTAGTCACAATCCATTGATGGGTGCCTTAAAATATATTCATGTCTTCAACTGCATCCAGCTTTTGCCCAACCATTTTGGCCAACTTTCCCGTAATAACTCATGAAAGCAAAGTATTCCTGTTGTGTACATGGAATGGCAACATGGGTATGAGTATGTTTGGTATATATCTCTTTCTCATGTAACCAACTGTATATAGTTGCAACATACAAGGCTAAGATGACGATGTATGGTTAATAAGATATCCAGAGACTCAATGTTCTAAGAGTTCATCCCAGTAAATAAAAGTTCTAACACTTTCGGTAGATGAGCAAAAGTTTGATCTTTTTTAGTAACTCAGGCTCGAGCCCAGCCCTTTGAACCTCAAACAAGAATACCTTACCATCGCTCTAGAGGAGAATTTTAGTTTTTGCTGTTCCGGGGTTTCAAGGCTCCATTTTCATGGGGTCCGCTGCGCTGAAGCTGAAGATGAATCTGCAGAGAATATGGAGTATTCTAATATCGGATTTGGCATGCCCACGAATAAAATTTGTTTTACACGTAACAGCAATCCAAACCAGTCATGTGACTGAAACATGCATGACTGACCCTTGATTAAGAAAAAAAAGCTTTCCCCCATATTCAAGCACACCAGCAGGAGTAACTTGCTCTGCAGATCAAAACAAATACCAACTGAATCTTGGACTTTTTTGCCGCAAAATTCCGCTGTTACCAATAAGGATTTGCGATTTAATGCAACCAAGGACAAATGCATTGCTTTTCTTTTTTAACGTTGAGCAATTTTCAATGTCTGAAGAGACCAGAGGAGAGAGATGGGAATCAAAGATATTCCACATGGCAGGATGAGAATGGGGAATACTGGTCCACTAAATAAAGGCTCCAAAGGGCATCAAAAACTAAAGGACAAGAAAGAAAGAGAAATTAAAAAGCAAAGGTTCTTTGGAACGAAAGAGGCATAAGTTGATAATAAATATGTGGAAGAGGGTGGAATATGTGAAATCCTTGAGGCACCCCATACCTTCCTGTTCTACCACTGCTGCACATGTCTTGGCAAACGCTGTAATACCATGGTTAGCATCAAAGATGCCCATCTATTTAGTACCCATGATGATGTGTACCAAATATAGAGTTTGACGAGGAAGTGAGTGATCATGTTTTTATGTATAAAAATGGATATTTTTTTTAAAGAAGAATAATAATTATATCCCCATATCATGACGAGTACATTGAATTATTTTTTTTCTAAATTATAGAACCTAGGCCCCGGTTTTCCTTGCGTATGGTCTTTTTTTTTTCGGGTTAAGTTTTGTAGCATTCTTCTTAGGGTTGGGGGTTGGACGTTGAAGGTAGGACTTGAACTTTGAGGAAATTGCAATGGCTTGATCATAGTTTGCATACGTAATTTGTTGATTGACAAATCAATATAATTACTAGTTGAAGATTAAAGATATACATTTAGGTGGTTGTTAAATATAAAAACGAAAACTTTTTAATGAAACACATTTATATTATAGTTCATTTTATTTTGGACTTAGCTATGAGTTTTGAAAGTATTATTAGGAAAATGATTAAGAGTTATTAGTAATAGTTGGAATAAATTAACCAAATTTGTAATTGAAATAGTATGCTTATGTTTAATATGCTTAAATGTAAGACATTGTAGGAAAATGTGGTGTTCATCTTCAATGTTACTTGAATTGCACAATTGAGATATTCACTTTTCAAAGGCAAACTATTTATTTGTTGCTATCCTTTACCATTTGAAATACAAAATAAATAAAGTATGCACAAGTAAAAGTGATTTATATGTAAATTTAGCCTAAGGTTGCATGCACATATACATGAATAAACCTACCAGAATTCATAAGCATTTCTTCATTTATAAAGTATATTTTTAACTTTTGATCATTTTCAATTATTAAATATATTCTAAAAAATATATAATTTTCTTTTGTAATAGTCTATCAATTTAATGATTTTCCCTAGCTTTTACTTACTTTCATTTTTATTATTATCTTACATTAACTTCATTATTTTTATTGGTAACTTGATTAACTGGTAATTTATTGCCTCATTAATCACTAAGTTACAAGTTCACATTACAACTAAAGAAACATTATAGCTATGTTATGTCTTTGCCTTTTGGGATACAAGAATGTTCTATATTGTATGAAATTAGCTTCTTATATGCTTAAGGATTAAAAAGATTAGCTTGAAATATGTGGTTCTTAGATACCTCAAGTAATCCCCTCTTTTCTTTGTTTTTGATTTGAAGCTTTTGTATTTATTTTAGCAATGAATTTAACTTGGCATGTGTTGAACTCCAAATAAGCCTAATACAAAGTTAAAATCCAAGTGATCCAAGTCTAAGGTATAATAATGAAATTGTAATTTATATCTTATAATAAGCATAGTTTAAAATTGATTATTGAATGCCATATGAAACTTAATTTTTTGCATAGAAATTGATAAAGGTATGTCACCATGGTAATTTCAACCATATTCATATAATTTCAACCATATTCATAATGTCTACCTTGCAACACTAATAAAGGTCTCATGCAATTTGATGTCCCAATTTCAAAAAGTGCATAACTACAATTAACTTAGGTGTTGTAATTATTTTCTTCATTTATTTATCAACATTTCAGTTTTCTTAAAATTATAAGGATCATCACTGATGAGTGGCGAGGTACCCCTACACTCAACCATACGAATACGAGCGTTTCACGCACGATCTAGTTGAACTCCGCAGATAGACTAGTTGTGGTATCTAGACAGTTACTCATAGATTGCAGTTCGCTATCTTCCCGCCTAGACTAGTATTAGCTTTTTCACATATGGTTTAGTCCAGAGTTAGGTGTCTGATGTGTTCCTACACTAATGCTACTCCTGGGTATGATGGGAAATAATATCAACTAAGCTAGGAGAGAGGATGAGAAAATCTAAACTAGCCTAAGTGTGATGAGCATCCGTTCCTTAATCATCTGTACACATCTTGGACCTCGTGCATGACTACCACTGGGATTCCCAAGTGTATGGCCTAGGTACACTACTAGGTTACCAAGTAGTCACAATTAAATGCTCGTGATTCAGTCGTACTCATTCCACGTTACTAGGAGATAAGGGTAGAGAGATATTAACTAAGAAAGCAATAAATAACACTAACAATTAAATAATTAAGCTAAGTGGATGTTGCAATGATGAGGTAATCTCGATCTTTATTGCCGATCATGTGCATGTCCAAGTACGTCACACTCGAATAAGAATGCCGTACGATTACAATCATCACACTGCGGGCATGCACTGGGAGAAAAGGGTTGAGAGGAAAAATTGACAAAAAGTCCCTACCTTAGTAATAAAAACTAAAACTCCCCTTTACCAAATCTACCTGCCTCTTATTTATAGATGAGAAGACAGGCTACGATATTGCGTACGTGATATCGTGTCTAGGCTGTGATATCGCGTACGCGATATCATGGGTGCGATATCGCAGCCAACAATTCATGACTAATTGATGAGTGGCGAGGTACCCCTACACTCAACCATACGAAACGAGCGTAGCACGTGCGATCCGGTTGAACTCCGCAGACTAAATGCCTACACGCCCCATGGAACAATTAGGGTTAATAATTTATTTTCTTCCCAGACTTACTTGTGTTTGTCACAGTGTATGGTTAAGTAAGTCCGAGGTATATGATTTTTATGGTCTTTTATGGTTTTTCTCCTATGCTAATGGGTGAAGGGTTGAGAAAGCTAACTAACTCTAACTAATGTCCTAAGTCTAAATTAACTAGCGTCAACATCCGTTCCCACTTACCGTACACACCCTGAACCGATGCAACTATGGCTACCAAACGCTAATCGTTATTGGGATCACCACACGTAACGCACGTGCTTGAAGTGGTCGTACTGAGGCACCTAACTAGGAGGAAAGGGTTGAGAGAGCCTAACTAGCCTAAGTGCGATGAGCAGCCGATTCCTTGACTAACCATACACATCTGGGACTACCACTGGGATTACCAAGCGTAGATCCTGGAATACGCCACTGGATTACCAAATAGTCACAATGCTCGTCATCAAGTCGTACTCATACCGCATGCGACGAGCAGTCGATTCCTTGACTAGCCGTACACATCCTTAGATGCTCGTAATCAAGTCGTACTCGTACCACATTCTAGGAAAGCAATAAATAACAATAAATAAAATCCTATCCATGCACTGCAAGGTTTATCCAATCAAGTTCGTCTTTATTGTCGTACACAACATATGTTCAGGTACAATGTTGCTAGAATAAAGATCCGTTCACTCTAGGACTCCTACTGCGGGCACATGGGAAATTAATCTATCTCTGGAGTGATCAAACTACTAGAGTTTCGCTACTTCTAGCTAGGATTGGGAAATAAGGGGAGTGCTGCCTCTTATTTATAGATTTGGCGGCAGACCGCGATATCGCGTACACGATATCGCATGGGATGCGCTCATGCAATATCGTGTTCCATCATACCCTCATGACTGAATGAAAACTCGTCCTCGAGTTCCTTACAATAATATCGGGAAGGTATGAAATTATTGAGGGAAATGGAGCTAATGGGATGACATGAGAATGGATCATTGTTACAAGACTTGACAAAAATGGTGTTCATGACAACGAGGATGAACACCTTATTACAATGACATTAGGCCTTTGTTGGAAGCTGAGAAAGAGAAAGAGAGAGAGAGAGAAAGAAGTGTTGCTGCTGCCAACGCCAAGATTGCACCTTCGTTGTCCATCTATAAGCATGCCATCGATCTTGCTCCTTACATAGCTGTTTCAGCGCTACTCCATTCCAAGTGTTTGCTCCAGATCCAATCCGTTATTGCATGATCGCCATCTGCACACACAACACAATCTTATATTAGCAAGGGTAAATGAATCATCATGTAATTGATACCAAGTTGCGGTGAGGGTCCATTGGCTAGGTTGTGGTATGGCTAATACGGATCAAGAGATATATTACTGATGACTATCGAAGGTGTAGGGGTTAGGAAGAAAATCAAAAATTTCTAGGCTAAGAGAAAATCAAAAAAATCAGGCCCTGTACCCCCATGACTAATCGCGAACCTCCGGTAGTGTTAGAATGGAGAAAGGAAAGGAGTAAGAAAGATAGATAAAAAGGGACAAGTGTAGGATTGATGAAATGGATGTCAAGATGGTAATGAACAAAAGAAAGTTAATTGCAAGAATGTTAGGGAAGAGAAGTTAATGGATGCTCCAAATAGGAATGTCAGTGGGTCCTCCCCAAAGCAGGCTCATGCCCTTAATGCCCTGACAAACCCACATTCAAAGAGTCTGTAGGCTTCGAGAATGTCCTTTGGAACAAGAGTTAAAGTCTTAACTGCAAGAATTTACCTAAAAGAAAATAATGCATCTACCAAAATATATACACTAATGATACAACCGGTAATGAGGTGAACAATGGAGAGAAGGATGGAGATAAGAGAATGGAATGGAATATCAAGAACAAGGTGGTGTACAGCCCCTTGTGTGTTTTATGATTAATGTGACTTGGCAAATCTCATTCCAACTCCAGCCTCAAACCAACCACATCCAGTGACTTTGCATCAATGCATTTGGCTAAACCATCCACTTGGGTAACATGAATGCATCCTCCAAGAGCCACCACCATTTTGACAAAACAAAGGAAAGAATGGGAAGCAAGAAGGTCCTTAGTTAGAGGGAACACTTTTGGTTCCATAACCAGTGCTTGTAGCCCAAGTTTATTCGTCTAAGGGATGTGCTTTGAATTCTCACTTTTTTTTTTAATTTTTTGTGTTTTGTATTTTTATGCGTGAGAACCACACCATGCAAAGACTTTTTATTTTTATTGTCTCAGCTTCCGATAATTGGGTAACATCGGAACGGTGAGAAAACTCAAAAAGAAAACATCCAAGCACCCAAGAGAATGACCAACACAAAAGCATCAAGTTCCCTTGAAGTCACACCCTTTTCAATCCTTGAGTCCTTCCTTAGTTTGAGAAATACCTAGTCGCCGATTCGTTAAAGTTCTTATTAAGAAAGAGACTGTACATTTCCAAGCCAAGAGAGACCATAGAACTTGGTGGGTGGATGGATGAAGTGGACTCATTGCCTGCCATATCAAAAGAAACATACCTTAGTATCAACATTGTGACTTAAAGGTAAAAACCAAACATTAGCAATCAATATGAAAGTAATTCATACCATTAGTCCAAACACTTATTGGGTGACAAACTTACAGGTTGGATACACACACACACTCACACAAAAAATGGAAAAGTATAATGATGTTGTAAAACAAAAACAAGAAAAGTTAAAGAAATTTGTAAAACAAAAACGTGTAAAACAAAAACGTGTAAAACAAAACGTGTGAAACAAAAACTTGTAAAACAAAAACGTGTAAAACAAAAATCGAAAAAGAACCAAGGGCCCCATATGGTTAGCATAAGTGGCCATCTCCCCCATGACTGAGTTGTAAGGGAGAGATCTGAAATAATGAACGTCTGTTTGAATTTCTTAGAAGTGCCCAACTTCTCCCAATTGATGATTTTAGATTCAGGGGTGGAATTTGGCAACACTCATGTTCCAATGTATATATGCTTTCATTGTTAGCATGAGTTTTCTCAGTTCATTCCATGCATATTTGTTTGCTCCTTCGAGTAGTTGTCAACCACGGGGTATCTACTACTTCTTGTGTGGTTGCTACATACAGGCATATTTGTTGCAAAGTTTCGTGGGCACACCTGTTACATGGAGACATTTCCTCCATGTCATCACCCGATGAATCACTGTATGTGATGCATGGAACTTTCCTCTTCTCGATCTTTCCACATATGTTGATCTTGGAAATTTCCAAGGAAAGATCGCGAATCCTAAGGCATGCATCTACTGTACTTAGCCATGCCCTTCCCATTATAATTGGGAAGTCCCCTTCGTTATTGTTAACTTCGATCACTAGAAAATCAGTTGGGTAAGACCAACCACACACAGTGGTAATAATGTCCTCCACCAATCCCAAGGGACTGGTGATGGACTGGTCTGCCAGCTCTAATTGAATGTTGCTCTTCTTAAGTTGGGGTAGGTTCCAGGCGTGATACATCTGCTAGCTCTAATTAAGTTAACTCCAGAACCTGAGTTAAGAAGAGCCTTATGTGGTTTATTTCCGGCGATATGGAGATAGATTAAGGGACTCCCAGGGTTAGTTAGTTTCCTAGGAAGGTGGCCTACCTTGATCCAGTCAGTTACGGTATGCGTTAACATAACCGTATGCGTTAAGCTTTATTGGACTGAAGGGTGCTCCGAAGTGTTAGATGGTGGAGGAGTGTACATGGCCTCAACCGCTTGTTGTTGCGAGATTTTTTCTGGGATTTTGGTTCTGAAGTAGGGTCTTCTCTTTTTACAGTTTTTAGAACTAGCATCAGGTTGAATATTTACAGCTCTTGCCGCGTGACGTTGCTGCAATTGAAGAGGAAGTTCCCCTTGCATTGTTGGAGTAGGAGGTGTTATGGGAACTACTACTGGTGGAAGAGGTGCAGATGGATTAGGAGGATGGTGTGGGTATGGAGTGTCTCTTGGAGGAGAAGGAGCCCTTTTGAAGTACTCCCAAACTTGGTAGTGACGGTTGGGGATTGTGTGACCCATTGAGTCACTTGGTGAAATCGGCTGCTGCACATAATATCCATAAGGGTCAGGCTTCCGGTAAGGGTACTGATGTTTCAGCGATGGCATCCCCCATGACTGTGGGTATTGCCACTGCTGATGCTGTCCGATGGGCTATGGTGGAGTTCCACTTGGATAATACGTTAAGAGTTGGTGGAACTGCCTTGGGTTACCTTGTGGATAAGGTAACCTTCAGGGTGTTTGCCGTTGGTTGAGTCTTGGATTTAGTGCATACACCCCAGACTCCTGTAGATGTGAGATGATGGGACAACATCCCTTAGGATGGTCATAGTGGCAAATCTCACCTCCATCGTCATCGTCTGTGTCAGAATCCATAGCCACATCAGAGTTAGTGATTTTTCCCTTACCCTGGTTATGTGCAAGGCTTAAATCTCTCCACTTTTTCTTACCTTTGTCACTACTTTGTTCAACCTTAGACTCTTTTACAATTTTTAAGACAGTTTCAATTTTAGAGTCTAAGGAACTCCATACGTCGTCTACCTTAGTTGCTATTTTTGTTGTGAGTTTTTGGATTGGCAAGGTTTTCCGATTCACCAAATCTTTGAGTGGTGACTCATCCTCTTCATCACAAAATTTCACTCCCTTCTTTCGAAGAGAGGGATCACGGTTGTACTCTTCCGCACTTTCCCTTTTGCGTAGCTCACCTTCTTCATTTGCTACTTGCTCCAACAAGCT
>MNCI01035238.1:205213-240593 GCA_015680685.1 Gnetum montanum
GGAATATACTCATCGGGATGAGTATAAACTATCTTGTATTGTTTAGGACTTGGCTGATTTGGGTTATTTTTTTTATGTTGCCGACTGTCTCGTGTATGGTCCTTAGGTGGTGAGTTGCTCTTATGAGAAGAAGGCATTTTTATTGGTGTGCTATTTCACTGTTATATAATTTTTCTCTTTTGATTAACCCGAAGGTTCGTTTAGGCTCACAACGATGTGAGTGATATCCCTTATGTTCTATTTGGCGTACAAACACTTAGTTCTTGGCAACGGTGCCAATGATGAGTGGCGAGGTACCCCTACACTCAACCATACAAAATGAGCGTAGCACGTGTGATCCGGTTGAACTCCACAGACTAAATGCCTAAACGCCCCATGGAACACTTGGGGTTAATCATTTGTTGTCTTCCTGGACTTACTTGTGTTTGTCATGGTGTATGGTTAAGTAAGTCCAAGGTATATGATTTTTATGGTCTTTTCTGGTTTTTCTCCTATGTTAAAGGATGAAGGGTTGAGAAAGCTAACTAACTCTAACTAATGTCCTAAGTTTAAATTAACTAGCGTCAGCATCCGTTCCCACTTACCGTACACACCCTGAACCGATGCAACTGTGGCTACCAAACGCTAATCATTACTGGGATCACCACACGTAATGCACGTGCTCGAAGTGGTCATTTTGAGGCACCTAACTAGGAGGAAAGGGTTGAGAGAGCCTAACTAGCCTAAGTGCGATGAGCAGTCGATTCCTTGATTAACCGTACACATCTGGGACTACCACTAGGATTACCAAGTGTAGATCCTAGAATACGCCACTGGGTTACCAAGTAGTCACAATGCTCGTAATCAAGTCGTACTCATACCGCATGCGATGAGCAGCCGATTCCTTGACTAGCCGTACACATCCTTAGATGCTCATAATCAAGTCGTACTCGTACCGCATTCTAGGAAAGCAATAAATAACAATAAATAAAATCCTATCCATGTACTGCAAGGTTTATCTAATCAAGTTCATCTTTATTGTCGTACACAACTTGTGTTCAGGTACAATGTTGCTCGAATAAAGATTCGTTCACTCTAGGACTCCTACTGCAGACACATGGTAAATTAATCTATCTATGGAGTGATCAAACTGCCAGAGTTTTGTTACTTCTAGCCAGGATTGGGAAATAAGGGGAGTGCCACCTCTTATTTATAGATTTGGCGACGGACCGCGATATTGTGGCTCATGCGATATTGCGTCCCATCACTAATCAATCACCTAGAGCCACAGTGCTCATCCCACGAAGTGGGATCCTGGAAGGATTGGTAGATGAGTGAAAGTGTAACCTCTTTGAGTGGTTACACCCAAGCTCAAACCCAGGTCTTTGACTTTAGAAATGAGCACCTTACCATCACTCCAAATGATAGTTCCTTTTTCTTAACATTACATTTGATGAAAAAAATGTAGCTTGCATTTATATGGATACTTCCAAATATAATTAAGCATTTTTGAAACCAATCATGCATTTAGTATTTCCACTATATTCTTTCAATTTCTATAAGAAAAGTTATGTTCACAGGGAAACCTTTCTTATTGATTAAAATTTCCTTATGAAGTGTTCATGCACATTTTCATTGAATTTGAAATCACTGCCTAGTTTCCATAAATAAGCAAGCATAAAGTATGGAAAATCACAAATCCATGATAGAATAAAAGATTAATAGAAAACATTGTTACTCATAAGTAGCATTTCATTGAATTTGTAGTTATCGCCTAGTTTCCATAAATAAGTAAGCATAAATTATGGACAATTACAAATCCATGAATGATAACCATGTCTTAAATTTTCATTCAAGCTAACGAATCAAGAGTCCATGTCATTTTCAAACCATGTAAAAATACTTGCTAACAATATCTATCATATCTTGCAATTGGTAAGTTTTTTTATTTTTATATCATAGACATTTTGATATTAACATTAGGAAAATAGCATGGTTTTTAATTTCATGTTTTGTCTTTAATATTGGAAGGCTAAGGCAAGGTCAAGAACGCCCTCTCATGTAATGTATCAACCAAAGAGTTCTTAAGGGTTTAAGAAAATGAAAATGCTTTATTACATCTTCAAAAAATAGATATTAGATTTGTTTACTGTCACTTATATTTAGAAACCATTCCATTCACTTTATGGTTTCCAGGAGAATCATGGCCAATACAACATCATCTATCATATACCTCATTGTGAGTTGAACCATACATCTCAACTTTACTAGCTCACTTGGGAAGACAATGATCATGAATTCTAACCAATTACTTGGATAATTACATTACCTTGTCCACTGAATTTGCTCGGGATCATGTGTGAACACTTGTATCTCGTATGGTTGGGTGTTGGATACTCCACCACTCATCAGTTTTCAAGATTGATTATATGGATAAAAACATAAAAAGATATCCCCAAAATATTTAGGCCTCTTCTTCACTTTGTCTCTCTTTTATGTTGATGATCTAATATACTTATAATTTTTTAAATTATTATTTATTTTTTGGGATTTGATAACCCCCTTCTAATATATCATGTTGGCTAGGCTCTAGGTTTTAGGATGGGTTTATAGTGAAATTATTTATGGTTTTGAAAACTTTCCCCTCTTTAAAAAGAAATTTTACATGAGCATAAGAAACAAATAACGTACTGTTATTTCCTAATTGAGTAGATAAAGGACTTGATTAAAAGTAGAAGGTCCAAGGTTCAAATTTGTAGGTGATGCATATAATCATATTTGATGTGAGTGTTATAAATCTTGGTCAAAATCATGTGTTAATGAAATAAAAATAATGACAATAAAGGTGAGCACTATAATGAATTTGTAATTGAATTTTTACTTATATCTATTGAGATCATATTAGATTTATTAAATAGAGAAATTCTAAAATTCATTTTACAAAATATTTAAATTCGTAACTCAATGTTGCTTGCAAGTATCAAACTTGTGATTTAGGGTTTCCATGTCAAGGCTATTTCATTATGTTAACACTTCATTGGATTTATTTTTATTTGATGCAACACTCTTATGGGTTCTTGAGATCACACTAGTGTCATAATTTCTTTTATTGGACAATGAGGTGTTAGTTTAGTGGTACAAGTCTTAGCATGGTAACCCCAAGTCATAGGTTCACTCCTATTAGGTAGCACTGAGTTATAAGCTTTTAAAATTTTGTGGGTGTACTTATGTTTCAATTATTTTAAGTTCTAATATCCCATAATTTCATTTATTAACTAAGGTTATATTTCATTTATAAATTAGCATTACTTATTGAAATTGAACATATAGCTTAGATTTTCATATTAAAAATTTTAACACATTGTTAAATGGTAGAGGCTCATAATTAGCGATCACACCAAATGAAAGTAACCATTCAAATTGCAAGCATAACATGTTTAACTTAGTTTGGCTGCTTTAGCCCAAGTTTATGGTATAAGGTGGTGTAAATATACAATCTCTTGACCTTTTAAGAACGGTGATAAGACTCGCAAGTTAAGATGACCCATAGTCAAAGTCCAAGAAATCCTCGCTTTACTATTGAACATCTAATTGATAGATTAGCTCAAGATCTTTTCAACACTCATGTTCACAACAATTTAGCTAGAGCCTGGTTAGCCTTCCAATAATGGGATGTGTACAGAGCACAAAGTACCTTAACAAAAAGTAGACTCACTTGGTTAAATATTCAAGATGAACATTGTAAGGAATTTTTCAAGTATCTAAATAGCTCTTCTCCTTTGCATTCTTTAGACAAAATTTCCAATGATGGTACCATAATCACTAACCACAATAGTATCCTCTTATATCTTAAGAAGCATTTTGAAACCTTATTTGTTACTACCCCAATGGATATCTCATCATTTGAGGCTGCTACCCTTAATTATCCTAGCCTTATTAATTCTACAATGTTGTAAAGTTTAGAATTCGATATTACTAAGGAGGAGCTTCAAGAGGCTTGTTCCAAGTTGAGTCTTAGGAAGGCTCCTAGTTATGATGGTTTCCTTGTTGAATTTTTCCAAATTCATTGGGATTTAGTGGAAAATGATCTCTTCCAGGTTATCAGAGAGGCTATCCTTACTGGTTCCCTTGGGCCCAATTTAAATCAAGGGATTATTAATCTCTTTCCTAAGTCTGGGGATCCTACTCGTATCTATAATTAGCATCCCATTACTCTTCTTAATATGGTGTATGCTTAGCCTTACATCTGAAGAAAATTCTTTGCCAAATTATATCTCCCTAGCAAATAGGATTTGTTCTTGGTAGATATCTTTTAAATAATGTGATTGCTATGTGGGGATGTTTCAAGTGGGTGGAGGATGATGGTTAGTATATTCTCCTAATGAAGCTTGACTATACTAAGGCCTTTGACAACATAAAGTGGGATTTTATTTTGCAGACCATGACTAAACTTGGTTTTCACCCCAAGTTCTTACATATGGTGAAATGCTTATTCTCGGATGTTACCATGAGAATAGCCACTACCTTTGGCATTACCTCTTCCTTTCCTATCCATAGGTCAGTGCGGTAAGGATGTCCTCTTACCCCTTACCTATTCATCATCGTAGCTGACTTTCTCTATCATCAATTAAGCTATGATATTCAAAATGAAGATCTCATTGAGGTCCACCTCTCTTCACCTCAACATCAGCTTCTAGTTCAAAACATTGCTACTAATTTGCATTGGCTCTTATCCTAGGTGGAGCAATATTGCTCACTCTCAAGTTCCACTATTAATTGGAATCAATCTTTTGTTTATAGCTTTACCAATAATTACAATAATGTTACTAACTATAATTGGAAGCTTCTTCAGGATCAAGATATCATTAAGATTCTTGGAATCCCCTTTCATTTTAGAGGTTGTACCTCTATTCTCTAGGAGCATGTTATTTTTTTTAGATTCAAAAGAAAATTAAAAAAATGGAAGACTAAACCTCTCACTCTAGCTGGTAAGTACCTCATTTGTAAATCTATCTATGCATATACCCATGTGTATTATTCTTCATGTTGGGCCCCCTACCAAGCTACTTATCAAAATCTTGAATAATTATTTTAGGACTTCATGTGGTCCTCTAAAGATTCTCAAAAAGGCTTCCATCATGTTGCTTGGAATATTGTTACTCTTCCTAAGAATAAGGGTGGCTTAGGTCTTTTGAACCATTTTAAGCAAGGGATTACCTTAGTTGCTAAGTGGTTGGTTCAACATCTAGATGCCCTGGACATTATTGGGACTCTCCTCCAATTAAGGTTTCAATAAGCATTTTTGAAAAATAAGCCCTTCTATAAAGGCATCCACTTCGTTAATTGGATCCTTTTCCCCACATGATCATTATTCTTAGATCTTATGTTTTCAAAAGTATTTGGAGGGCTTGGCACATTCTACACCATTATATAGATTAAAATAATGTCAAGATCAACCCTACTCTTCTCTCTAAGTTATGTCCTTGGTGGTTACCTTTGTCACCTGTTCCCCTTGCCATTACGAATGCTAAGGTTGCTACTTCTTGGTTTCGAAAGGGAGTTATTTCTCTTAGTTTCCTTAGACTTGTTGATTAATGGATTTCTCAGGAAGTGTTTAATAATTTGTATGGGGCGTCTAAAGCAACGCACCATTGCTTAGCTTGAGTTTATACTTTTCTTCATTACCATTTGCAGCTGGATGTTTTGGTGTAAAGTACTTTTCATGGCCTTTAATGTATTAATGAGTTGAAACTTTTGCCTTAGAAGCTACATGTCCCTTTTCAACTTTTGCATAACTCATCAAGTATCATTTAACAACGTAAAAGTCTTAGCACAAACAAGGATCAAAACAATTTTGGATTCCCCTCTTCCGACATATTTGGAAACTACCGTCTCTCCCTGAAATTCAATAGTTCCTCTAGTGTCTCCTTCACCAAGGTTTACCTATTGGCAAATGTCTTGAATATCTTGGGATTCATACTCCTACTTGCCCTCTCTATGGTAGTAAAGAGGATTTTGATCATGTGTTTTTGGCAATGCCCCTTTGCATAGCACGTGTGGACATGGGCCTCCAACGTTCTTCCATCAGGTTATCTCAAGATTATGTTATATTTGGCTTTTTGCCCACCACTTCAGCTAATTTCAAATTTTTCTGGAAAGTTATTAGGCCTATTATTCTATATTATATTTGGAAGTGTAGATGTGATGTTATCTTTCAAAGGATTGATTTTTCCAATATATGTTATCTAACTATTATGGAGAAATTGAGATCTTTTGCCTTGTTAACTCAAAACTCAAGCATCAAAGTTCAAAATGGATATTCATTAATTGATTCATCTCTTGCAGCCTTGGGAAAGACTCGCTATTTCAAGCAACCTTCTTCAATAGGAGTCGCTGCATAGTAGCTTCCCTTCTTAAATTTGAGTGGAGTCACTAAATGAGAGTCTCTCTATATATTCTTGGGCTTGTTATCTACCCCATCCAATTTTCTACCAATCTTTCTCTTTTATTGGATTAGTTAATCTTAGTGGATGGCAGTTCCCCAAATTGGGTTTCTTCCTTTGGAGATTAATTATTTACGAAGATGTTTCCTAGAGTAACATTCCCAGTAATTTAAGTTTTTCTTCTCTATCTAGTTTATGTGACTTAATGTGGATTATGTATTTGTTAGTGTTTTAAAATTTAGTGAATATTCACAGCATACCTTAGGTGCCGAATAATAATTGTTCGACATTATTCTCAGAGTTTTTGGCTAATCAAAGTTGATAATTGCAATTGAGAAATTGGCCAAATTCAAACAAAGAGTTTCAGAATCAAAAATATTATTTGATTCAAAATTTTCCATTAACTAAATAGTAGCCTTTTCTTCTACTGTAGTTTGTGGCTAATTGCCTTCTTCTACTACGATCTATGACTAATTACAGCTTCTACTTTAACTAATTACAACATTTTTCTTGCAACAAATTGCACTGTAGTTGGTGCTTTACCTAGATGTTGCAGCTTTGAAATTTAGGGGTGAGGCAGATGGTTGGACACTGCAGCATTGGAATTCAAGGGTGAGGCAGACGGTAGCAGTGAGCTCTATGGTGCAGAGTGCATCTATGTGCATCTATGGTGCATAGTGCAGACTGCTTTATAGTTGAGCTCTATGGTGCAGAGTGCAGACTGCTTTATAGTTAAAACAGTAAAAATCAATTCCATTCCTTGGAAAATTTAGTTAGCTAATGTTTTTTTTTTAAAATTTTGATTAACTTTTGTTATGGTAAGCTAGAATAACTTTTGTACCCCTCTAATGTGCAAGCGAGATACCATGGATGTATCATGTATGAAGGCATGCACTTAAAAATTCACTATTTGCTTCTACCTACAAAATGAATACAATAATTGTAGAGCTTCATGTAAGTGTATGTAGTTCCATACTTTTAGTTTTATTTCTAAAGATTATGGAACTTAATTGAAATTATAGTTTTTATAAAACTAGTATACTTTGTTCTAAGATTTATAAGATTAATAAAATATACTTTATCATTATAATGATTTGTTTGTACTAGTGTACATTTGTTTATTTGAGCATTTTAGCATTCAATTTGATATTTTGGGATTAGTATATAAATTTGTTAGATTTTAGTTATTTTATTTTGAAAATACATATTATATAACTATTATTTTAAGCCTCACGAATAATTGCTGAATTTTTTTAATTTATTCATGAATTATTCTTGAATCACGAATCAATAGTGTTGATGAATAGATATGCCAAATTCGAATTGAAAACTATGGTATTTGTTACTCTTTTATAGGGTTTGACAGCCCTCCCAAAGTCCAAGAAAATGCCTCTAAATATTATTGATTTTCTATTAATAAAAGTGTTGACTATGTCAGATTCGCATAAATTCCACTACAGTGATTGATGGCTAAACTAAGGATCATTAATTAGATGAGAAAATTGCCAATAAAGCATGCAGAATTATCGTGCAGTTTCATTAAAAGAATTTAGAGTTGTACACGACTTTAGAAATTAAAAGTGAAAACTAAATTAATCGAGGATCATTAATCGGATGAGAAAATAGCCAATAAAGCATGCAGAATTAATTTGTGGTTTCATTAAAAGAATTTAGAGTTCCACATGTCTTTAAAAATTAAAAGTCAAAACCAAATTACCAAAAAGGTTATTTAGACATTAGATATTTACAATGGTTGTAGTCATAACATTGTTGATGTGTAAATTTCAGATGCATCAACACTTGAAACAACTCATTTATGGAGACTATTGCTTAGGGTGCCTCTTGTATGGGTATGGAAACCCAAGAACAATCTCAATTAGAAAGGGCAATGTAGCATTCCAAAAGGTAAAACAAATTGGAAAATTGGGAAAGAAATTTAAATTGAGTAACTATATTAAATTTTAAGACTTTATGAGAAAACAATAAAATAACTACTCATTAAATAAACTAAATGTAAATCTTAAAACTCTAGCAAGTATAGATCCTCAAATATAGGCAACATCTTATTAGGAATGTCTACTTAGAGACCGAATGTTTAGTAGGGACTAAAATGACCTTTTAGGATTTAGAATTGGCAAGAAAAGTAAATAATCTAGTCCTAAAACAAGCCCAAGTAAAAGCTTCAAAATAACTATAAATTTTAAAATTGAAAATGCCAATAGGAGCATTAATTTAAAATATCCTTTCAACAAACGTTTAAAATCAAACAGTTGTAGAAATATTGAAGGCAAATGACTTACCTCTAAATAAACCGATGATGCAATTTGAAAATAGATGACTGTAGTGTGACCTCGTCTACTTGTGCTTGTGAAAGCACATCACCTCTGATAAGAATGCACCTTTGGCACCTTTGGTTCTCAGCAACTTTATGATCTTTCTACTTAGGCACTTGCAAGGCCTGTTCCGATCTCTCTGATTTTCTCTGAGGCCTCCAAATGAGAAAACCTCACTACCACCACTTGCTGCCTATAACGACTATCACAACAACTCACATGCTACTGATAGCTGTCATTTTCAGTTTAAATCCCACACAGTCCTCTCGTGTTGTAGATTGTTGATGGTGCAAGCTGTAGTAAGATTAGTATTGGAATGGCGCAACAAATGACAACTATGTAGTAGTAGCAGTGACAATGTAGCAGGAACAATGACGGCACAATAGCAGTGGCTAGATTAGCACAATAGCAAGATTGGATGAGAAATGGCACAACACCACCAAAATCTGTGGTGCTGTAGTAGTAGAATTGCACAGTAATGGTGGCTAGGAGAAAAAGGTTGCAACAACAAAGTTGGCAAGAAACAACAATAGCGACAATGACAAGAGTGCCAAACAATGGCAGCAGATCTAGCTAGAAAATGCAGAAGTAGAGTTTGGATGTCAACAACCACTCACATCTTATTCCACTTTGAGAATATCAAGAGCAAAAAAAGCTCAATGGAGAAGCCGCCCCCTCCCCTCTATTCCCCTCCCCTCTATTCCCCTGCACCGTTCCTTTTTATAAGCCCACAACGAAAGGTTTTTTTATTAAAGCAGCTAATCAAAAGCCCATATTGCCCACTAATTGATTAATGTGTAACGTCCGCTACCACCACCACCACCCATAACGTCTGCTGGTTGGTAACCACAATCAGATTCTGCATTTGCAGTTTGTGCTCCATAGCAGAGGAGCTATGCGCCAGAGATTTGCGATTCCCAAGGAAACCTCACAAATCGTTCGCGGTGGATTCGGGTACGTGTACAGGAGCGTGTAAAATACGCATTGGTTACGTAAATTATAATTTTTTGTTCGACTTTTCAACTCTCAACGAGAACATTCAGTGTCGATTAAAATCTTACCTATTTTTACTGCAAATCGCGTCAAATCTTACCCGTTTCCTACAAATTGCAGCCGCATCCAATACCTTTTATTTACAGATGCTCCTCCTATTCAGCCATTGATAGGGATTTAGATGCTTCTGCAGACTCTCCAAACGCTTCCAAACGCTTTGTTTCTGAGGGAAAAGTTAGGACGAGCACAATCACGTATGTGGAACAATGCATTTCCTATTACAAACTTCATTTTCAGTTTTTCATTTGCAGGCAATGACGAAGAAACGATGAACATTTTTTTGATGCAGGGTCTCGTCTGCCTAGTCGGGTGACTGGGTAGGAGACTTGCCTTATCGGATTTATCTGTTGATGCTTAGAGAATGAGTTGTTACCTTTACAGATGCGCTGCACATCTATCATTCTATACTTTATTATTCTATATTTCTCAGTTTCTATATTTTTTATCATTCTATATTTTTCAGAAAATCGATCGTTTCCTTCTAGCGGAATCTGGATGGGCTTGCCGAGCCTGCATAAGCACGCATTGCGAGCGGTTCTCTTCCATCCTTAATTCTAGTTTTTGTTCTTAAAAAATTTGGATGATATTTCTTCTGTTTTTTAAATGGGAGCGCTACATGCTTTACCTTTGTTATCTTAGTGCACAATTTTTCCGCTGAACATTCGCTCCTGGTTCTCACTTGTTATTTTCCGCTTCTTTCCCTCGTTGCTGTAAAGATTTCTCTCCATTTCTATCGTGATTCTGAGCACAAAATCTGCTTTTCTTCCCCTTCCATCTTGCTCTTCCAGTTTGCGTGAGAACACGTTCCTGTCTGATCTTTAGTAATGGATTTTAGTGGATTTTCGTATCAATTGAGTTGCCTATTTTCCGTAGATTTACCTGATCTTTACTTTTCGTTTTAGTTTATTCAGATGATTTTAGAGTAAATATTTTTATTTAGTGGATTGGTTTCGTATTTTCATTCATGGGCCATGGCCATCTCATGTTGCGTCTCTGGTTTCAGGTAATGGCTGTGATTTCGGCCAGTCATAAATGCCAGTCATTAATGCACAACCTGTGAGGGAAGGGAATCAGTTGGTTACAAAACTGCTTTCAGGCCTCTCTCCCTCTGCAAGTGCATACAGAATAGTTGAAGCATACATTTATTCAAAGTTCAAACAAAATTTTAGCACCATATCCTTCCCAAATCTTTTTAGGAAGCCCTAGTCAACATCTGCAGTCAAACATGCAAGAGGCATGAACTCAACCCACAACAACAAATTTGAAAACTCCAAATCTCCTGCTATCCCAACTTTATAAAGTGAGCCCATAAGTCCAAAACGTATCATGAACTTGCCGAGAGCATTATTAACAGTGCAGAAGTAGATAGAGCTATGTGAAAATGGTGGTGGGGAAGGGATTCCTGGTGTAAAAATTTGATAAACTTTATTGGCTTATATGCTTGGTATTAGTTTTCTATGAAAATGTAACAATATTTTTCCTAATGGCACAACCTATTGTTGATTTCATCCTTTATGTTGATAAAGATACACCTGCATTAGGAGAAATTTATGTAATTTATAAAAATATGTTATAGAAATTGATAGCTCTTTTGATTTTTATAATGCTCGATTATTTCATTGATTCTAAAAAGATGGAATGTTACAAATACCCCATTGCATATGGCTGCATATGCATTAAATATTAAGTGGTATTTTTCAAAACATATAGATAAAAATCCAACAAGGCCTGTGACGATTTTGATGTAAGAACAGGTTTTTTAGAATATGTTAAATGATTACATTCACCTTGTAAGGTTAGCTTAATTAGAAAGGAATGACTTTAATTTACTAAAGGACATACAAAAGCATTTAAATGTGAAGATGCTATACTTGATATGGATGGAATAGCTGAAGAAGATCCAGCTAGATGGGGAGTTTGCATGGTGGAGATACTCCTAGATTTCTTTAGCAGTGAAGTTTCTTTTTCAGATCAATTTTTTTATTAAACATATAACAAATATTAATAAGTATTAATTTTCTTAATTAATTTATGAAATGTGATTTGAAAACTTGAAATAGTGATGTTTTATATATCATGCATTTTTTAAACACCATGAGTAATAGGCTATTAGGTCTTAAGCTTCAAATGAGTTTGTTTATTGATGAAGTTTTGAATAATTTATAAAATGAATTTTTTAACAATGCAAAAATTTATTCTTGTTTTTATCATTTATGTAGGTTGCATCTTCTTCTAAAAGAAATTGGTCAACATATTTTTTCATTTATCGGATAAAAAAAATAGTCTAACTCCAAAAAGAGTTGAAAAATTAGTATCTCTTCATAGCATGATTAGATTGGAAGAAAGAAAGGAAATAAAATATAGGCAATCACCTACTCTTTGTTGAGATGTTAATCTACTGACATAGTTAATATTCTTGAAGCAACGAATCTTAATATTGATGATTCAATCCTTGATGAAGATGATTACCATGCAAATGATATTAATGACATAGAACAAAATGAAGTAAGTTTTACAAATTTACTCTTTAGAGTAGAGTAAGGAGAAAATATAAGCTAAAATTAAAATTTGAACAATGTGACAATTTCTAAGCTTTGGCAAGAAACTCTTTTGTGATTTAAAGAGAGATAATTTTGTAACATCATCATATATATATATGATAATGCTAAAATATTTTATAATACACATGAGACTCAATACTTAATGTTTCATTGCAATCTTTTATGCAATTTTTAAGCATTAACAATATTTTGAATTTACATTGTACTTGTTCTATATTCTACAATGTTTTTTATATGATATATGAGATTTAATTTTTTTTTAAAAATTAATATATTTAAATTTTCTCTATCACGTCCTTGGCTATGAACCCGTCCCCACTTTTTTTTGAGGCACATGTACCCAACACGTTCAGAATCACTAATCCTCGATTCCTCGCTTCCACGAATCGGATTCTTTTGATGCATAGCAGAGGAGGCAGTTGTGGCATGCACACTGTAAGACCTCTGTTGCCTCCTCCTTTAGATTTTGGGAAGAACATTGTTGGAGTTTGCATGAATAGTGGCGTGGATGATGATTGGGCTGACGCTGCCGAATGCTTACCCTTGTGCTAGTATATGGCCGTGATGCTGCTTACAGTCAAGTCTGATTGTGGAATGATGTTGTAGTTTGGTAGTTTTCTACTGTTGGAGTGGTGTTACCCATCATGGCCAGGTTGAAGTCTGTGAGCATGATGTGTCTGTCTTGGTGGATGAGCACTTTCTTAGGCTTTAGGTCATGGTCGATCATGCCCTTCATGTGTAGGTACTCTAGCGCCAGCACCACCTTCGCCATGTAGAACTTGCAAGCAACACGACCATGCATTCATGCACCTTTTAATCTTTTTGTTTCAAAATCAGATTCCTCTTTGTCAAATCAATGGATGTATCCATTAATGTATAAAAGTTCATGAAGTTATTCCATTTAAACTGATATAGGACTAAGTAATAATCGTAAAGCTTACCACTCATGTTGGTAAATCTGCAATGTCTCTCACAAGCAAAAACTAATTTTAAAAACCTTAATGAAGAGGTTTTATGGTTTCTTTCCTTTCTTCAAAATAGACAAAAATTTACAATGTGTATCCTTGAGAAAATCTAAAATGTATGAATTTTGATCAATTTTCCAAGAAGAATGGTGTTTTTTAAAAAAAGGCTTTTGCCCTTTTTAAGAAACACTACCTTTTTAAGGAACAACACTTGGTAGTGTAACTTGTTGATGTGTAAATTTGGTGTTAAACAATTAAGGATGGTTGAAACCATAAAAGCCTTACTATTTTTAAGTGGGTTACATGTCTAGGGGCTCATGTAGTTTATTTAGATAATTAAGGCAAGAATATATAAAAGATTGAAACAAGAGTCTTGAATGACATGGTATCCATGCTTAAATGTTTTTAATATTTTAAAATTTTACATACATATTTAAGGATTAAAAATTAACATCTGAGACAACCTCTCATAAACTTAACAACCTAAAACATGGTTGGAAAATGCATAGTATTCTTACTTTTCATGGGATTGAGATTTATTGGTCATGACTAATGTTGATGGATGACAATAATTTAAAGGTTCTGTAATACATCTCATTGAGAACACCTCTATGTATCATGTAGTTTGTTTAAAGTAATGGATTCAAATCATGAAACTACACCCTAGTGATTAGACTAATAGGTCATGGCCCCGTGCCTAGCATGGGTGATGTTGGCATCAACACCCATCACTAAGTCTATGATAGTGTTGAGGCCAACTTTCACCCATGCTAGGCATAGGGCCTTGCTTNGGTTAATATTTGTGTCATTTGATTTTCTGTTTGACACGTGGATGCATTAGGATTAGATATTCCATTTAGATTTATGATGGATTGGATCAAAGTTTTTGATTGATCATCACTTAAATCAGTATTTGGTGGTAAAAATAAAGAGCTACTTGTAGGTTGAGTCATTTAAAGGGGAGTGGGAGTTTGGAAAAAAGTATTATTCATTGGGAAAACTTGTGATGGCAAAGGGGTAGACTGCATAGGATTTCTAACATTCATCATCTGAAATTGAGTTTGAATGTTATTCATTAAGGTAATTTGTTCTAACTCAACAGCTTTAGCCATTGCTTCTTGTATTTCCATTATGTTAGGGTCAGACTTAATGGCATAGGCGAAGAATGGGTCAATGGTAGAGAGGTAGAAATTAAGGATACCATCATTTGGTACATAAGCAAGTTGATGGAGGAATCTTAGATTGTAATCACAGACGTTTTCCCCAGGTAGTTTTCTTAGGTTTGTGAAATTGCTTGATGCTAAGGCAGGGCTAGTGAACTTATGAAACTGAAGTAGCAACTTATTTTTAAAACTCTTTGCATGAGTTGATGGAGGCATTAGGGAGCATCGAAAACTATTGGGTAGCCTTGCTCCTAAAAGTTGTCACAAAGACCCTATATGCTATGTTGTTTTGGATAATGTTATGGATGCCTAGTAAGGTTTCAAAACATTGTCTATGTTGGTGGGCATTACTAGTAGAGGTTGTGGGATCGAAGAACAAATGTATGTTATGAAGTGATTTTGAAATATTATGATAGTTTGTGAAGTTAAAAAGGTTGCTCACCAAAGGAGTTGGGGGTTGATTGGCTGCCATCCTATTTCAAATTCTTCTAGGGATAGAGCTTGGGAATCGTGAAGCTTGTTGTTTTCTTAAAGTGAAATGGTGGGTAGCTAGTCGATTAGGGATAAGGTTAAAAGCTCTTTGTTGAGTTGCTTTATGGGGAGGTTGGCTCATAAAATGAAAAGTAACAAGAAATATAAAAAAATGCTAATAAACAGTAAAAATTACTACCAAATTGTAAATATTAAAGATAATAGAAAAACATTCATATATTTTATATATTTTAATTTTTATACATATTATATTTATAATTTTTTTTAAAAAGATTGAAATTACAATAGAAGAAGAACTAAAATTGTGATATATAAAATTTAAAACTAAAATAAACAGAAATTTTTGGAAACTATAAATAGGAATAGAGATTTTAGAAATTCTAAATGGGAGTAACAATTTTTGAGAACCAAAGACATGAATTTTTAGTGGGCAACAATAAAGTGGACAATAACAAAAATAAGAAAGTAAATTTTAAGGAAGCTGAAATAAGGAAAACAAAAGTTTCAAAATAGAAATGAAGCAAGAAAAGAAAATGAGATAGTAATAGGAAATGAATTAGGCCCTCCTTCTAGTGCCAAAAGGTGTTGATGCATAAATTTTAGATACATCAACACCCAAAAGATCTCATTTAGGGAGACTATTACCTAGGGTGTCTCCCGTATGGGTATGAAAACTCACGAAAAGGGTAATGTAGCATTCCAAAAGGTAAAATAAATAGGAAAATTTGAAAAAAAATTTAAATTGAGTAACTATCTTAAATTTTAATACGTGATGAGAAAATAGTAAATAACTACTCATTAAACAAACTAAATGTAAATCTTAAAACTCCAACAGGTATAGATCCCCAAATTTAACCAATATCTTATCAGGAATGTTTACTTAGAGATGGATGTTTAGCAGGAACTAATGACTCTAAAGTAGAAACTTAAAATGACCTTTTAGGATTTAGACTTGGTAAGAAATGTAAATGATCCAATCCTAAAACAAGCCTAAGTAAGAGCTTCAAAATAATTGTAAATTTTAAAATAAAAAACACCAACTGGAGCATTAATTCAAAATGTCTTTTCAACAAACGTTTAACAACAAGTAACGTGCTCTATCATAGAGATATTAAAATCAAACAGTTGTAAATGACTTACCTCTACAACTTACCTCTAAATAGACTGATGATGCAATCTAAAAATAGACGACTGTAATGTGACCTTGTCTACCTGTGCTTGTGAAAGGACATCACCTCTGACAAGAATGCATCTTTGTTTCTCAGCAACTTCATGATCTTTCTACCCATGCACCTGCAATGGCCGTTTTGGTTTTTGATTTTCTCTAAGATTTTCAAATGAGAAAACCTCACTATCGCCACTTGTTACCTATAACGGTTGTCACAACCACTCACATGCTACCGACATCTCTGCCATTTTCAGTCCAAATCCCACACAATTCTCCCATGTTGCAGATGGCTGATGGTGCAAGCGGTAGTAAGATTAGCATTGAAATGACACAACAAATGACAACTATGTAGCATCCGCAATGACAGTGTAGTGGTAGCAGTGATAGTGTAGCAGGAACAACAATGGCACAATAGCAATGGCTAGATCAGCATAATAGCAAGATTGTATGAGAAATGGCACAACACCACCAAGATCTGCGACGCTACAGTAGTAGAACTGCAAAGTAACGGTGGCCAGGAGAAAAAGGTTGCAGCAACAAAGTTGGCAAGAAACAATAGTAGCGACAATGACAAGAGTGCCAAACAATGGCAGTAGATCTGGCTAGAAAATGCAGAAGTAGAGCTCGGACATCAACACCCACTCACATCTCATTCCACCTTGAGAATATCGAGAGCAAAAAAAGCTCAATGGAGAAGCCGCCCCCTCCCCTCTATTCCCCTGCACTATTCCTTTTTTAAAACTCACAACGAAAGGTTTTTTTTCCTTAAAGCAGCCAACCAAAATTAGCAGCCCACATTGCCCACTGATTGATTAACGCATAACATCTGCTACCACCACCACCAACCATAACATTTGCTGGTTGGTAACGACAACCAAAATTCTACGTGCGCACCAACCATAACATTTGCTGGTTGGTAACGACAACCAAATTCTACGTGCATGGTTTGTGCTCTGCAGTAGAGGAGGCAACTATGGCATGCATTCTGTAAGACCTCTGTTGCCTCCTCCTTTAGATTTTAGGAAGAACATTACTGGAGTTTGCATGAATCATGGCATGGATGATGACCGGGCTAACGTTGTCTGATGCTTACCTATGCATCAAAAGAATCCGATTCGTGGAAACGAGGAGGATTCATGATTCTGAACGTGTTTGGGTACGTGTGCCTCAAGAGGGGATGGTTTGTACCCGGGGTCGTGATAGAAAATTTAAATATATTAGTTTTTTTTTAAACATTAAATCTCATATATCATAAAAATACATTGTAAATTATAGAACAAGTACAATGTAAATTTAAAATATTGTTAATGTTTAAAAATTGCATAGAAGATTGCAATATCACCATTAAATTGAAGCAAGAAAATTTGCAAATGTATGGAGGGCATTGAATCCATTTCCTTACTTAGGAGCCATAATCTGGCCAAACATATAATTTCTGCAACAACCAAAATGACAGCAATAAAATGAAATCCTGTTATTACTCAGTCCAATATTTCCAAAAATTAAATTGAGCCTCAAGCGTCAACCAAATTTATAACAAATCAGGTCTGCTGATACTTTTGTTCAATGACTACCTGTGAGTAGCACCGTAGGGACTACCTGTGAGTAGCGCCATAGGGCTACGATGACCGCATTATAAGAATACACAACTTAACTAAACTAGGCACAGATGACTGAAAACCTTTTAGACGCTGGAAAATCAGCACTAGTCATGATGAAGGGGAAAGTAAAACCAGAGCACCATGAACTTGCATGATGAAGGGGAAAGTAAAACCAGAGCACCATGAACTTGCATATGGCCATTGTCCATGTGGTGGTGGGCTTCGTTGCTTTATAAGCAAACAGATTTTAAAAAAAGTTGAACAAACATTCATCCGTCATCATGTTCATGACTCATGACCCATGACGATGACCCTGTTTTGTTTTTTCTTTTTTCAGCAGAGATACGAGAAAAAGAGCAAAAACCAGCAATGAACAATAAACACGCGTGAATGTGTGAGTCATGGCGGAACCTTTGACGCTCCCAAAGCCGTGCGAATCCATGCAAATGCAATGTTTTCCACGCACGCCCCGTCCAAAACTTGATTTCCGTATGACCCATACTGCCCCTTCGGCCTTCGGTTACTATAGTAGCCCTTTCGTGATTTCCGTATGTATGTTTGTTTATTTATTCGTACTCCCTTGTTTTCTGTGGTCCGTCTCATGCCGATGCCATGAATCTTGATTGCTTGCTTGCCACGTAACAATGAAATGAAATTTTTGGTATGATTCAGAACAAGAGAAGATATGTTAGATTTTAATGCAAAATGCAGAGACATCGCAAGAACTAAAAAGGCAATAACAATACGAGGCAACGCAAGGTGACCATATCAATGTATATGTACAAATCCAGACAAAATTTCATTGGAAATTATGAAATACGTACCCATTGCGAATTTAATGCACTTCTCGTCAAAATTTATCCGGAATCACGAATCTCCGACGCATAGATGCTTGCCCTTGTGCCGTAATGGCCGCGACGTTGCTTACGGCCGAGTCTGAGATTATGAGTTTCTGAAATGATGTTGTAGTTTGGCAGTTTTCTACCATTGGAGTGGTGTCACCTAGAATGACTAGGTTAAAGTCTGTGAGCATGATGTGTTCATCTTGGCAGATGAGCACGTTCTTAGGGTTCAAGTCATGGTAGATTATGCCCTTCATGTGCAGGTACTATAGTGCTAGCACCACCTCCACCATGTAGAACTTGCAAGTAGCATGACTATGCTTTCATGTACCTTTCAAATTTTTTTTTTTTTTTTCAAAATTAGATTCCTCTTTGTCAAATTGTTCACAACCTAATAGATGCATCCATTGATGTATAAAAGTTCATGAAGTTATTTGATTTAAATCGATACAAGGCCAAGTAACCTTAAAGTTTATTGCTTGTGTTGGTAAATCTACAATGTCTCTCAAGCAAAAACTAATTTTAAGAATCTTAATGAAGAGGTTTTATGGTTTCTTTCCTTTCTTTGAAACAGACCAAAATTTACAATGTGTATCCTTGAGAAAATCTAAAATGTACGAATTTTGATAGGTTGTCCAAGAAGAATGGTATTAAAAAAAAAAAAAAAAAGGCTTTTACCCTTTTTAAGAAACACCACCTTTTTAAGGAACAACAACACTTGGTAGTGAAACCTGTTTTTGTGTAAATTTGGTGCTAAATAGTTGAGGTTTTTTGAACCCATAAAAGCCTTACTATTTTTAAGTGGGTTACATGTTTGGAGGCTCATGCAGTTTATTTAGATAATTAAGGCAAGAATCCATAAAAGATTGAAACAAAAGCCTTGAATGGCATGGCATCCATGCTTAAATGTTTTAATATTTTAAATTTTTAAATACATATTTAAGGATAAAAAATTAACATCTGAGACAACCTTTCATAAACTACATGACCCAAAACATGGTTGGAAAACCCATAGTATTCTTAATTTTCATGGGATTGAGATTTATTGATCATGACTAATGTTGATGGATGACAATGATTTAAAGGTTGCATAATATCATGAAATTTGTTTAAAATAATGGATTCAAATCATGAAACGATACCGTAGTGATTAGACTAATAAGTCATGGCTCTGTGCCTAGCATGGATGATGTTGGTATCAATAGGCATGAGAAGGGAGGTGTGAGGTGTGAGGATATTTAATTAACCACATTCCCAATTCCAACCCACTTGAGTTTGTGGCAAAAATTCTCTAAAATGAAAAGAACATGGTTATTCATCTTCTGTATTTAATATATGGGATCATGAGGAACATGACTACGTTTTCTCGAGAGAACATGTACAATGTAATTAGTTATGAGCGAAGGAGGAACAAGAGTGAGGCCATTTAATTAGCCACATTCCTAATTCCACACTACTCCATTAATGCTTCTCTAAAATAACCACCACTTGCACACCCCTACCTTCCAATATACCCTTATACTATTTATTCATATTTTTGTTTAGCACTTCATTATTTGTAGGTTTTATTGTGTATATGGAAGAAATTTGAAGAAAATGGAGTACCATAGCCAATAATCTTGCTAAATTATTTAAGATACAACTAAGAACACTTGGCAACATTGTAAATAATATATTTAAAACTTATGCTTTATATGTTTTATCTATCCAATAGACCCTCTTGGGTCTCCATGGAAGAAATACAATTTAGTTTCAATTTCATTTGTATGTATGTAAATGATGAAAAATAGGAAAGAACAAGAGCTTTGTGTTTTGTATTATTTCTATTTGTGTTTATGTGTTATATTTATGTTGTGCTAGGTTAGGCTAACCTATGATGTGCTCTTCTTGCTATCTATTTGACTGATCTTATTTGGTAGATTTGTCAATGTGTACTGAATTTGCTGTAGTTCTTACTTCCAGTGATTTAAATGATGAAAGAGTTGAAGTCTCTTGCTACATATGCATTGTATTTTATACGACTTCTCTTTCTAATGAGCATACATTTTTATCCTTTTGATTCCCTCGATAGATGTCCATGCTTCTGCATTCTCCCATTCTTTTTGTGTTAGCTCAAATATATTCATTAAATTTGAAGTACAAGGTAATGCAATGTCTTAGAAAAGATAAAGGACACTAATTTTGGAGCAAGTAATTAAGTTAAAAACATACCACATGTAAGCATTTGTGGGTCTATGGCTTTAGGCTAGAATTGGATGGTATGACTTTTACAAGCTCTATTAAAAGTATATGAAGGTGGTGATTTGGCCTTTTATTCAAGATATTTGTGGAATACAATATCTTCATATAACAAATCATCATGCTTATTGCAAGGTTTCTCAGAAAAGAATACAAATTGATAACTTAAAATGGGATCCATACAGATAGAGTACAAATATGAAGAAATACCCTTAAGATTTTGCTAAAATATTACAAATATTCTAAAGTTCACTATAAGCTCATCATTAAAATACTTTTATTTATGAGGTTATGAGTTCAATTTTTAATTGTGCATACAATTGGCAATTCAATTAGTAGACTCATTCTATGTTAAAAGAATTTTCAAGTTTTACAAACCATAAACCTTCCAGGTCTTATATTGTGAATATTCACAGTATGCTTGATTGGTCATATTCTAAAAATTGAACTTTTATTGGCTTGAAAGTTATTATTGATAGAGAGTCATCACTCTAGGTTATCTTCACTATCTTAACTAATATCATATACAACAATACATTAAAAATTTTAAATTGATAAAAGTTGTGAAATCTTGATTACAAAATAGAACAACATTGTTTTTTTCAGTGTAAATCTAACTAGCATAAATTGACTAGGCTAAAGCAATTCAAATATTTAATATATAAAGAAAAATATAATCTTCGATTGAATCTTTTCATTTGATTCCATGAGTTGTCTTGAGCCATTGCTCAAATAACTAAATACTTTATTATCTCAAACTTCATAAGTATAGGAGATCTTGAACTTGGAAAGGTAATTTTGAGCTCCTAGAGTCTTGTGCACTTAAGAGTTATGATGGTATAACAAACTCATAAATTATGACAATAATCTATCATATCCAATAGGGAAAAATCCTCATCATGGGGAGAGCTATCTTAAGTTGTACTTTAATAGAGGGATTAGGAAAGATCAATTATCATTTGTAGATTCTTTCTCCATCTATTTTTTAGTTGCTATAGTTTGTCTAGTGTGTTTTTTTAATATTTAGTGAGTTCAACTCTTTTGCTCCATCTTCAGTCTTTGTTTTATATTTAATGAGCTCAACTCTTTTACTAGATCTTCATTCTTTCTCTTCCTCTAAGCCATCCTTTTTAGATTCCTTCAAACTTCCTCTTTTTTAATCATCATGGATTGAGTCACCATAATTGTTTTCTTCTTAATTATAGCATCATCAACACTAACTACTTGCAAACCACCATCGTATATAACCTTGGTAGTGGTTAAGAAAAGCATGGTTAACAAACAATATTAAAGCTTGTGATAAGCTTCCATAGAATGTGAGAATTTATGAATAGTTCTGATTAGGGTCTTGAATCTAAATCATGGATTTCTTCGATCTAACACTTTAATCATAACCCTTTGAAAGTTTAGCACTACCAATCTCACCCAACTATAATTTTTTTCCCATTATTTTTCAAAGAATAAATATTTAAATGTAGGCCATGAAATTTAGTTTCAATGGTCAAACAATGCTCACCAATGAAATAAATTATAATCAAAGTATGATATGGTTTTGCAATATTTTCCATATATTCTTGAGAGCAAAATTAACTTGTAAACCACTTGTCCTTTGAGAATGGCATCAAAATTCAAGTGTTTCCTTGTTTTTTATTGAACCTCTCAAGTGCTTCTTCTCTTCTACATCATCCCTCCAACCTGCAACTTGTGAGATGCTCATACTATCCATTTCAATCAATTCCTCGCATAAATTACTCGCTTTAAATCGCTTTGCACTTGCACTATAAATCCTAATCACTCTTTAAATTCTAATAGTGAAATATTCAAATGTATGATTTTGGTATAAATCATGTATATTTATTATTCTTGTTATCACAATTGTAGGTTTTAATATTCATGAGTTCATATTAATTCATATAGTGTTATTTTTAGTACAACACATGAAATGTTTTCCTTTTAGTATTATTTATTTTCCAACTTTGTGAGATGAATACAATAAGGATATTTTGTCATTGATCTTTTTGAATTGAGAAGTTATTGAGCATAACTACCCATGGTGCAAAAAAATTTTAGCAAAAGGATCTTCATGAATGAAATGACCCATTGTAACTACCTCATTTAGAGTTAAAGGAGTTCATATTAAGTAGGGCATTTTGATACCACAACAATCTTCCATCAAGTCATTTGTATGCCAACATCAATCCATAGTTCTTTCAACTTCATCATATTATTCCAAGAAATAAGATAATTGTAACAAAATAGAAGTGTATAGTAAAATCATTATGAAGTGAAAGGGACAAAAGGATGTATTCAAGACAAAAAGATGAAGATTATCATGTTTAAAATTCATGAGTGAAGAAGTGAACACGATATGCTAAGTATAAATTCACCGAAAAAAAAGAATTAAACTCCTAATGAATTGACAAACATAAATGGAATGAGTTAAGCATATAGTGATTAAAGGGAGTGTTAGAATATACTATCTTAAGTTAAAGTACAATCATTAACTTCGTAACTTAAGCCATCAACATTTACAAAAGTTTTGAATAGTTTACCAAAGAGACACAACCAGTTACAAATTATAAAGAAACCCAAGTTCACAATTCATAAATATGCATAAGATAAGTTATATTAATATGAAAAAATAAGAAGCAAGAAAATATTAGAACAATAACCAAAGACAAGTAATAGTAAGCTAAAAGGATATGATGGTGGTGGTTCATAGGACCACGAATTAAAGTAGTCTCAAGTACTAACAAATGGTATTTGAGGAAAGACATGGCATAAAGTGAAGAGAAGTTAAAGTTTAGGATATGCTCAACACCAAAAGGAAGATTCATACATCATGGACAAGATGAAGAAGTTGAACACTGTGAGCTTTATGGAGGTACCACGAAAGGAGTAACTACTAGGCTACATGAGAAAGGAGAGACTACTACTGAGGCAGGAGTCTATTAGATGTTATTGATGACTGAATCAACTTAGTAGTGGATAATTGAAAGAGTTTGAAGTAACCTAGCCTACATAAGACCAAGAATATTAGTGATTAACCATCATTGAAACTATACCATGAGAGCCTAATGCTAAGAGATGCTACAATAACATAAATGTTGTAGCATTGCTAGAGCAACATCATTGAAACATAAGAAATTCTTAGGAACTTAATGTAGCCCAATCTTAAGTAATCACAAGCTTAAAGATGATTTTACAATTTTCCAGAACTAGAAATTGCACTTATTTAATACTATCTACAATAGCTTATGATAAGTACCAACCTACAAACTAGATTCATATTACTATATTTAGACTAAGTGGATTCATAAGTAGTTAGTAAGACTTACAATACTCATAATTGTAGAAAAGATTATGAAACACAATTATCTTAAAGTTTAGAATTACATTCATACTTGTAACTAATTTAGACCTTGATATATTAGAGTTGCTAAGTGTTAGCATAAAAACTAAACTCTAATATTCAAGAAGGAAAGTTAATATCCATAAAACTAAAATTATGATTTGTGGCACATATAATAAGATATAGGATTTGATATATCACTATGGAGAAACAAAAAATTTCATGCATTACTAATAATGATCAAGGATGTAGTTGTAGGCTAAAAGTTCAAAGTGATAACATGATCCCTCTACCAACCCATAACAATCTTGAAGAATAACTATGTGTGCAAAACTATGTCTATATAATAGCCACTAAACCAAAAGAAACCTAGTGGTTAGAAAATGAGAATACCAAACCATTTAAAAGATGCATGAAAACATCTAACCTACTTATTAGTTCTAGTTCTAGGATAATAAAGCAAACAAAGAACTTTAAAAAGAACATCTTACACTTTGACTATACACCAGAAGAAATTATTAAACATGGAGACCCAAGAACCAAAATAGAAAATCAAAAAAGGAAACATATTTGGACCATCTAAAAAGATAACACCTTTTAGTCTAGTTGAATATATGTCTCCAAATGATCAAAGCCTAATTATCATCAATGTTAAATGTGATAACAAGAAAAAACTTAAATCATTAAAGATAATAAATGGAAAATTTATGGTGTATAACCAAGGGAATGTGTGGTCCATTTTTTGAATGCTCATTCATGAGTTTGGTCATGGGGGAGATGCCCCATCTTGAATCAAGAATTGATAAGTGTATTTTCACATTTTTTAACAATTTTTTATCATTTTCCTATTTATTCAAAATTTTCTAATTCTTAATGCTTTCCATTATTCTTATTTTTTTTCATTACAGTTTTCTTTTTTCTTGAGTCATTTCCTTTATATTTTATGAATGATTACTATGTTTTTTTATTAATAATGATATTTCCCATCATGGTGTAGAAGTCAACATCATGTGTTGGGTTTTTGTCCTATGCTATCAAGATGATTAGGTAAATAATTGTGTGATGCAATGAGACCACATCATTCATTCCTCTAGTTTCTCTAAATAAAAGGTATTTATCATAAACACAATATAATTCTTCTCACATGAGACTAAAATTAACTACTAATCATTGTGTCATGAAGAAAGAGGGAAATACCAAGTGGGAATGACAAAGGATGTGACATTAAGGGGATTTGTTAGGTTCTCTTCTTTACTTCCTTGTGGTTTATGACTCCTCTAGGAATGTATCATCATTTTTAATCATCAACTAATAAATAGGAAGCATGTCTGTGCATGGTGTGGATCTTGTGATGTAGAAAAAAAATCATAACAACAACAATAAAAACAAAAGTAAAAATACATAGGAATTCAAAGCATACCCCTTAAACATAATAATGGGCTACAAGCAGTGGTTATGGATTTTGGAGAGAAATGTTATCCATGCCTGAAGGCACCCCTCTAACTAAGGCCCTTCCTTCCTTCTTCTCTTTTCTTCTCTTTCTGGAGTGATGTTCATTCTCTATGGTTGTTGTGATCCCACAATGGTTGGCAAGAAGGGACACATCAATGCGAGGCCACTACTAATGGTATAGAACTGGTCTAAAATTTGGATAGATAAGTATGATGTTCATCTTAATCACAATTGACACAAGAACCTATTGTGAGCATGGTTAAGTGCCTTACATCCCAATCTCTACAATCCCTTCTCATTACATTATTCACCTCACTGTTTCATGTAATTGTGAGCCTAATGGTTTTGTATATTATAGCACAAAATCCTTACCAAGGTAGTTGTGTGTTATTTGGAACAAAGACACAATCTACATTTAACTTCTAAGATGCCCACGGACATCTATAAAGGTGCTTATGCAAGGGCATTATAGTAGGAGCCTACTTTAGGGAGGATCTACTTGCATGAATTTTTTTTGATCATGGCTCTAAATTAAAACTCACATCATCAAGGATATCATGGACTACTTCGATAAATTTATGAGTGATTTTGTGATTACTTCTAATCAATTTTGATTAATTTAACTACTTTTATATTAACTTATCCTCCAAATTCAATATATCTTGGTCATCTTGTGAACCAAACCTTTAGTTTTAGATGTTTGAAAACTTGTGAGCTTTTGGAGTTAAGCTCATTCATTGTGGGTGCTAAGGATGTAATTTTTGAACTTTATCTAACACCTTATTTTTGAACATTATGGTAACTAATAGTAATAATAATCAAAATAACATGAACAACTTGATAATTTTAGTTACCTCATAGCCTTGGAAACAATATTTTGTAATCACCTTGAGCCTAAATGCTATCTTTTTTCTATGTTTTAGTTAACTAAGGATTTGAAAAGAGTTAATCTCAAGGAAAAAATTATTATTATCAAAAATAATGTTGATTCTTTGGTGATTGTAGAGGATTCCAAAAGAGATGCCTAAGGTTAAGGGTCTTTTGCAAGGGAAGGAAAAGAGGTCATGAGAAGGACATGCCCATGGATAAGTAGCATATACAAGAATTAAACCTTAGATATGATATGTTTGTTGAATCCATTGGACGATGAGAAGAAATTTCAGTCCATCCTTCAAGAGTGTTCTACGTAAAATAGAGCATCAACATAGTAATCAAGGTTAGAAAATTTGCCACCACTAGCGACAACAAGAAGATTCATCTTCGATGGATCTTTTGAAGACCTATGTAATTTTGTAAACTTTAATATCTATGCCATATTTTTTTCCTTTTGTAATACATCCACTCGAATAAAATTCTGTAATGTGCCACTCTAGTTTTGTAATGTTTGCCAATCTAGTCTTGGTCACCCCATAATTTTTGTAATGAAACTTCATCTATTTATATATAACTTGAGGAAAAATTTTTAGTCAATTGTGGGGGTATGATGAAACTTGATATGTTGAGTAACTTCATTAATGCATCCATGTTAAGAGAGCATCATTGATGCATCCTTGTCAATGCGTCTTAGATGTGTCAATGAGGATGTGTTGATGCATTAATTGGTAACATATCTTAGATGCGTTGACACATCCTCATTAATGTAGCCTTGTCAACACATCCTCGTTGATGCATCCCCTTCAACATAGCTAAATTCTTTAATGCATCCCCATTGATACAATGCCTATATTTTCCTATAAATATGTGAGCATCTCCCATGTATTGGATGCCATTTGGTCAATAGTATAGCTAAACTTTTGTAATTTTCTTTTGTAGTCTTAACAAGTAATTAGTGAGTGCTCGTCGTGTGGATTTGAGTTGGTTGTACAACACCTTATTTAAGTGGAATTGTACCTAGACACATTCCAAGAACAACAATAAGATCAAGATTATTTCTTATTCATTATAATGCTTTGAATTAGAGTAGATTTACTTTCAATGTAATTTACTTTCTATAGTTAATATTTACATTTCTATGCATGTTAATTAATGGGCAGAATGAGCATGACCAATTCAAGCATAAACACATATTCGCTTGGTAATCCCAACAATTTTATTACTTGGTTTGCCTAGTAGCATAACACTTGGTAATTTTAGTAGTAGGTACATGAGTTCCATGACATGTACGGTAGGTTGGGAACAGACACTCATCATCCTTAGGATAGTTTAGAATTTATCTTCTTGTTATTAATTAGATTAAATAATTAATTTGCACACTTTCATATAATTTAGTCTTAGTTACACAACATCAATAATCATATGCTTCATTTTGAACTAACCCATAGATGATAAACCTACCACTAGTCCAAGTGATAAGACAACAACCTATGATCAATACCTAACAATCTGGATACCACACTAGTCCCATCCATGGAATTCAACTGGATTACATGTGAACGCTTGTGATTTGTATGGTTGGGTGTAGGGGATACTTGTTGCTCATCAACATGTAATGATTTGTTAGAAATAAAAGCTCAACAAGTGGCTATGTACTTTAATGTTTTGGGGATATCAATTCAAGGGAGGATTAACATTAAGATTTTGTGGTTCATAGAAGAGGTTCGTTACATGTTGTGAAAGATGAGTTAATGAAGAACTATATTGGCAAATTAGAGTCAGCATGTTGAACCAATTATGATTCATCTTATACCCATAAAGGCAAGGTAGTTTAATCAACACTTCAATTTCAATCACAATCCAAGGAATCTAATAATAGCATTTCAAGGCAACTAGCAATGTCTAATAAGAAGTGATCTAAGAACTCAAATAATTAAGCTAGGCCAATAGCTAGTAAGTGTAATAGGCATGGAAAGACTAAAAATTCATCTAATAAATATCTTAATAGAAAACAAGAAAATCTATTCAAATCTAGATATGTTGCCATTACAAAAGAAGAAGTCAAGCTTGCAAAGGATAACAACTTGGAGGGAGTTGAAGTTGCAAATATGTTTTTCCTTTTAATTCAAAAGTTGCTTATAAGATTATTATAAAGAATGATATTATTCATAACAAATTTAATAATGCCTAGAAAATGCAATTATTATCACACTTTTCGATAAAGAAAATAAAAGATATTTAGAGAGTTCTTACATTTCCTAAAATTCATATATTTTATGGTGTCTTATTCATCATGGTCTTCCTATTAGCACTTGTCTTAAATATATGGAAAATGTTTCTTGTTAATGTCCTCTTTATACAAGTGAAGACTGATTTTCTTAGGTGTTTTTTAAGTATCCTATTTCTCAACATGCTTAGAAATGGATATGTAGATGTGATGAAAATTTCCTGTTTCTAGTTTCCAGATTTTGTAACAACTTTGAACCAAGCATCAATGAAGTCATTTTGGGTGATTAGCCTACTTTGTCTACTTCATTTTTTTGCATTTGGAATTATCATTAACCACTTTTTCTCTACTTTATTTCAAATCTTCAATTTGCAATTATTTTCTAGCAGCAAGACCATAACTATGACCTCTCTTCATGTGTTAAATACTAGATTCTCAAAGATGTTACTTTTTGACTACAACTTTAAGTAAAAAAGATCATAGTGAAAGTTGAAAAAATAATTTGTTTTCTATATTATTAATTTCTTTTTGTTTTGGAGGCTCAAAGATAGGAAAGTTTTAGTTGTTGTTGCTATTTCTTCATTGTCTCTGATTGATTGATTCTTTTTTTTTCCTAAAGAGAATTTTCTCCTTTCCTTTACAAGAAATCCTTTACTAAGAAGTGAAAACTTGTGAAGAAACTTTTGAATAAGAACAAAGCTTGATCATTTTCCTACCCTAGAGTGGAGGTTTTTCAAGATTAGTTGTAAGAATGAAAACCTGAAAAAGCATGACCAAAATTGTTGGGCTTTTTCTTTGGACTCTCTCTTTGATCATCTAATGTACTTTGAAATTTTTTTAATAATATTATTTAATTTTTGGCATCTAACACCCCCAATGATGTTTTTAACTTTCTTAAAAAATGTGTTGCAGCTTTGTAATTGTTCGACATATCCTTTGTGATTTTTGGGACATAATAAGAATGTCTAGTTTCTTGAATTCTTTTTATTATCTAGTTGTAAAATATGTTTATAAATTAATGTTGCTTATTGAAATTGAACTTATAACTTAGATTTTCATATTAAAACTTTTACTATTGACGAATATGAGTTATAACGCTGCTAGTTGGCTCATACCTTTTTCATCCCAAAAGGTTCAAATATCACTACAAACACCTACCATGCTAACTTGAAGGTATGTTAAAAACATAGATAACACAATAAAGAATTCACTTAAAAATACATTTTTGAATTAATTAATTTATTTTTTAAAAAGACTATTTACATTGGAAAACAACAACATTCCAGCTAGTCGCTTTGCTTGGTTTGGTTGTGCCCTAGTTTGGTTTGCACAAATGGCAAACTCATAATGATGGACCATGCCCATGAAGGCAACCATTCAAATTGCAGCCTTAACTTTTTTTTATTTGGTTTGGCTTCTCTTGCCTGAATAGAATATTAAATTTTCATCCAATTTCATCAATGGGAATGACTAGATAATAGTGAAGAGCTGGCATTAAAAATGAGTGTAAAATTTGAAAAAAGTAACATAGGAATTAAAAAAATAAAAGGGACAATGAAATTACAATAAATTAAGTCTTAAAAAATATGCATGATAAACCATTTAGTTTCCACATATTGATTTGAACCTAAACTTGGTACAACATCGTAATAGAAGCATTATTTCAAGCATCTGGAGTCACCGGAAAAAGCATATGCACGATAATAATTAATCCAATGGTTATGGGAAACATGACATAATTACAAGGGTTGGAGGCATTAAAAACAAGAAATGGAGTGAAATGTAATGTAAGAAGAAACAAAGGCCATTTAATTTAGCACAACCCCAATTCCATCCCCACTCTAGTCCTAATAGTATATAACTACCACCCGCAGCCCTACCTTTCCATACAATAATACCTCACAACACAACACACAGAGAGCTTTCTCAATCTCTCTCTATTTTCTAGCTATGGTGGCCATCATATCTTGGTTAGTTTTTCTTCTTCTTTTCATTTAGAGTGAGCCTATTTCTTTGCTTTTGCTTTTGGTTTTACTATAGCAGCAACCCTCTTCTTTATTTCTTTTGCTTTTGCTACTCATCTAGTCCTAGTCTTCATTCTCACTCCATTTGCTACTGCTAGTTGTTTAGAGGAAAAGGCAATAATGGGTGTGCTTGCTATTATTGTTGGTGTTTTTCATGGTTGGGTTGCTTGGGTATGGGGACTATTCTTCCTTGTCTCCTTGTGCTCGACGTCCTTATTATTTTAGAGTTGCACCATGGTCACCACCACGATGGCAACAGGATCATTTTTATGGCCAACCATGCTTGGTCTTCTCCCTCATTATTAGAGTTAGACCTATTCTTTGAATGGGCCTCTCGAACTAGGTTCAATGTCAGTGGCACTCTTGGTAATTTTTCTTTTCTTTTCTTCTTCTTCTACTCTCCTCTACATTCAACCATCAACCATGCATATATTGAAATCTTTTTATTTGTAGCCTATCTATGTTCATGTTCATGTTCATGTTTCACACTTAGTTTGTTATTTGCAATACTAGGTATTGTATTTGTATCTATGTGGATGGTGAGAAATGGAAAAAGAAAAAGAGCATTTGTGTTGTGTTGTGTATTCTTTCATGTGATATGTTTATTATGTTATAGTTTACAATTACAACTCATGGGAGGATTCAGTGAAGCGAGTAGGATACTAGGAATACTAGAGCTACAATACAAGTAGAGAGATTACAGTGTATGGCAAGGGCCACATAGAAATTATCTTAGATAGGAGCAGCTCATTTTACTTCATCAGTGGTAACGCCTTGCACTACACTGTTGGTTGGAAGCTTTGGATCATTGTTCTTTCATAGGGTAATTTTCATGTGCCACTGCCATTGCCATTGCCAGCATTTGCTCTTGCTCTTGTTGTTACATCATGTCCAACTTCTCCTCTTTCTTCTTCTACTTCTCCTCCTCCTCCTTCTCCTTCTCCTCTACCACCGCCATTTCCATTGGTAGCATTTGCTTCTGCTCCTACTCCTGCCATTACATCACCTCCACCTTCTTCTCCTTCTCCTTCTTTTTCTGCTTCTTCTCCTTCTCCTCTGCAACCTCCTGGCTCCTCCTCCTCTTTCTCATCTTCATTTGCCTCCATTGTAGCACCATCGTCGGTAATGTTAGTTTTCACTATCTTCGTGATGCCTATTTTGGCCTTAACATTGGTGATTGTGATGTGATGATTTTTTCTTGATTCAGGCAGCAACAACCATGCTTATGTATGGGGATTACATTGGGTTTTGTTTATGTGTTTTGTTGTGTTCTACTCTATATTTTAGATTTAAACACCATTTATGCATTTTTCTATGTTGTGCTCTACCTTTCAGATTTAAACACCAAGTTAGTTTAAGCCTCTATTTCTCCATTGGAATCTTGCTACTACGACCATGTGAGAGATTAGTTATTTGTCTATTGGAAACCTACAACTAAGATTGTGTGAGAGATTAGTTATTTGTCATGTGATTATTCTATTTTTTGATGAGTATTTTTCCCTACTTATTTTATGTTTGCAAATGTAAAAGGTTTGCTTTCTTGGTTTATGTTTACTACTTTACTATGATTGATATACCTTTGAGATTTTTAGGTAAGGGTTGTTGGTATCTTTTTGGCCTAGTAGGGACAAGGGATTATTGAATTATTTCCCCTTCAAAGCTTCATAGCATCTCTCTTGTTACTCATCTCTTTTGTATTGTGCTTTAGTGGGATGGTAATCTCGATAGTCATGATCTTGCACAATGTATTCAACATTGAGTCCCTAAATGTCCAACTTCATAAGGATTTGGTGCGACATTGCAGGAATTGATCGATTGGGTAGCAACATAATCTTGCCCTCCATGTCCCTCCACCAAAATTGTTCATCCTGAGGTAGGATCAAGGTTAAGTCTAGCACATACTCATTGGGATGAGTATAAACCACTTTGCATTATTGGGCACTGGTGGATTTGACCATTCATTTTTTGTTGATTGGATATATGGTTTAACCTCGGTGGAGAATCATTCCTTTTAGAAGAAGACATTTTAGATTGAAAGGAAATATCAGTGTGCTCTTATAATTATTATTATTATTTTGAATGATTGTGACTTTAAGGTTTGTTACAATGATCTTGAATAATTTTTAGTAAGTCCTAAATAGTGCATACAGCTAACTAAAGTCCCCGACAACAACACCAATGATGAGCAACAAGTATACCCTACACCCAACCATATGAATCACTAGCGTTCACTCAGTGATCCGGTCAAATTTCATAGAATTTAGCTCTCTAAGTACATCAGTTCTTAGGAGTGAATCTAAGCATTGTAATCATTGTCTTCTCAGTTCCACTTATGAATTGCAAGTGTATGGTTAAGTGTAATTGTGACATTTGATTTTATCATTTTTTCTTCTATGGTTTAATCACCTAAGTGTTGGAAATAAAGTAAATTTAATGTGTAATTAATTTAATTAATCTAGTAACTAACTAACACTTAACTAATCATAACATAGGCATCAGTTCCCACTTTCCGTACACATCCTAAACATGTTATAGCACCACTAGGTTACCAAGCATTAATTGCTACTAGGGTTGCCAAGTGTTAAATGTATGCTTGAAGTGGTCATGCTTATGTTTGTTATTTAGTTGATACTAATTGCTTAGTTAAATGTCATTAACGTAGAATGCATGAATATTAAATGCATAAAGAAAGCATTAATTTATTCTAACTACTGTAAGGTTTGATCAAAAAATCTTGTCTTTATTGTCATTCACATTGTCATGCTCAGGTAGGTTAGTGCTCGAATAAAGATCTGTACACTTCTTTGACTCCTATTGTGAGTAGTTAGAAAATATTTTAACTCTGAAGAAAACAAAGTGCGTGAGCCTCTTTATGACTATGGAATGGAATGGATGAATCGTGCACCCAAGTGTTGTATTTATGTGCTAGCATGCATGCTGCGATATTGGATATCAAATAATGCATCATGGGCTCTAATATTTGGGATTTGATCTTGGGGCTTGACAAAAAATGATTCATTAGTATGTGATGCATATAATCATATTTGATGTGAGTGTTATAAATCTTTGTTAAAATCATGTGTTAATGAAATAAAAATAATGATGAGAAAGGTGAGCACTCTAATGAATTTTTAATTGAATTTTTACTTACATCTATTGAGATCATCCCAGATTTATTAAATAGAGAAATTCTAAAATTCATTTTACAAAATATTTAAATTCGTAACTTAATGTTGCTTGCAAGAATCAAACTTGTGATTTAGGGCTTCCATGTCAAGGCTATTTCATTAGGTTAACACTTCATTGGATTTATTTTTATTTGATCCAACACTCTTCTAGATTCATGACATCACACTAGTTTCATAATTTTTTATTGGACAATGAGGTGTTAGTTTAGTGGTACAAGTCTTGGCCAAGTAACCTTAAGTCATAGGTTCAATCCTATTAGGTACACCGAGTTATAAACTTGTATAAATTTTTGGGTGTACTAATGTTTCAATTATTTTTAGTTCTAATATTCCATAATTTCATTTATTAACTAAGGTTAAATTTTATTTATAACTTAGTATTTCTTACTAAAATTGAACATATAGCTTGGATTTTCATATTAAAAATTTTAGCACATTATTAAATGGTATAGGATCATAATTAGTGATCACACCAAATGAAAGAAACCATTCAAATTGCAAGCGTTAACTTGTTTAACTCAGTTTGGCTGCTCTAGCCAAGATGGAGTATTTATTTGTTCCAATTGCATGTATGGTATAAAGTGTTGTAAATATACAGTCTGTCAACCTTTTAAGAATGGTGATAAAATTTGCAAGTTAAGATGAGCCATAGTCAAAGTCCACACTATTGATTTTCTGTTAATAAAAGTGCTAACTAATTTGGATTTGCAAAAGTTCCACTATTGATGGCTAAATTGATGATCATTAGTCAGTTGAGAAAACGACCAATAAAGCGTGCAGAATTAACACATGGTTTCATTCAAAGAATTTAGAGCTCCACATGACTTCGAAAATTAAAAGCAAGAACCAAATCACTAAAAAGGTTACTTAGACATAAGCTATTTATAATGGTTGTAGTAATGGCACGAGAAGTGAGGAGTGATGTGTGAAGATATTTAATTAACCACATTCCGATTTCCAACCCACTTGAGGTCATGACAACAATCCTCTAAAATTAAAAGAATGTGGTTATTCATCTTCCATAATTAATATATGGGATCATGAGGAATAGTGATGAGTGGCGAGGTACCCCTACACTCAACCATACAAAACGAGTGTAGCACACATGATCCGGTCGAACTCCACAGACTAAATGCCTAAACGCCCCATGGAGCACTTAGGGTTAATCGTTCGTTGTCTTCCCAGACTTGTTGTTGTCACGGTGTATGGTTAAGTAAGTTCGAGGTATATGATTTTTTTGGTCTTTTCAGGTTTATCTCCTATGCTAGAGGGTGAAGGGTTGAAGAAACTAACTAACTCTAACTAAGGACCTAAGTCTAAATTAACTAGCGTCAGCATCCGTTCCCACTTACCGTACACACCCTAAATTGTGCAACTGTGGCTACCAAATGCTAATCGTTACTGGGATTACCACACATAACGCACA
>MNCI01035238.1:245883-259334 GCA_015680685.1 Gnetum montanum
CATCCGTTCCCACTTACCATACACACCCTGAACTATGCAACTATGGCTACCAAATGCTAATCGTTACTGTGATTACCACACGTAACGCACGTGATCGAGGCGGTCGTACTGAGGCATCTAACTAGCCTAAGTGTGATAAGCAGCCGATTCCTTGACTAGCCATACACACCCGTAGGTGCTCGTAGCCAAGTCGTACTTACCCCACATTCTAGGAGATAGGGGTGAGAGAATCTAATTGCGATGAGTAGCCGATTCCTTGGTTAGTTGTACACAGTCATCAATGCTCGTAACCAAGTCGTACTCATGCTGCGTTACTAGTAAAGTAATAAATAACATTAAATAAACCTATCCATGTACTGCAAGGTTTATCCACAAAGTTCATCTTTATTGCTGTACACAACTTGCGTTCAGGTACAAAGCTGCTTGAATAAAGAGCTGTTCACTTGGGGGACTCCTACTACAGGCACATGGAAAATATTCTATCTCTGGGGTGATCAATCCGCCAGAGCTTTACTACTTCTAACTTCTATATGCAAATGAGGGGAGTGCCACCTCTTATTTATAGATTTGGTGACGGACCACGATATTGCGGCGGCCACGATATCGTGTACGCGATATCGCGGCTTGTGCAAATCGTGNCGGCCACGATATCATGTACGCGATATTGCGACGGCCACGATATCGTGTACGCGATATCGCGGCTTGTGCAAATCGTGTCTCATCAAATAGGAACCATGTTTTCTTGAGAGAACATGTATAATTTAATTAGTTATGAGAAAAATGAGGAAAAAGAGTGAGGCCATTTAATTAGCCACATCTCCAATTCCACACTACTCCATTAATGCTTTTTTTAAATAACCACCACCTGCACCCCTACCTTCCCATATATCTTTATGCTATTTGTTTATATTTCTGTTATTTGTGATTTGTATTGTGTATATGGAGGAAATTCGAATGAAATGAAGTATTTTAGCCAATAATATTGCTAGATTATTTAAGATACATCTAAGAACACTTGGCAACTTTGTAAGTAATATTATTGATGGGTAATTTTTGGATGCACCAACACTTGGGAAAACAAAACTTGTTTAAGGAGACTATTGCCTAGGGTGCCTCCTATATGGGTATGGTAACCTAGGAATAGTCTTAGCTAGAGAGGGCTATGTGACATTAAACAATTAAATGGAGATCCTACCCCTCCATTGTTGCGCATGATCCTCATTTTCTGCCATTCACAGTTGCTTCACGTCACTGCTATTGCTATCGGTGGTGCCCACTATTAGGCCAAAAACCCTATTGCTATAGGGATAAAAACTCGATTGAGTAGGGATACACTACTACATGCTGCCATTGATGCCTAATGTTGTTAGCTACTCACTACTCACAACCATGTGTTGTTGCTATTGGCCACTCGCTGCTGTTGACATGCACCACCTACTATAAGAAAAAAAAGGAGAAAATGTTGCATAGGGACATGCTACCACCATTGCTAGTTATACCTGCTAAGAGAGAGAGGCCCAAAACCCCCTAGGTCACTTGTTGTTTGCATCTCTAATGTGTAGTTGTGGCCATCATTGTTTGTGCTTGCCACGCATGACTTAGAATGCCTACCATGTGCTACTTAGAGTCACCATTTTTTGAGTCAACTATGCACCCATCCATAACAGCTACCATGCACTATCCAAAGCTGTCACCATTTGAGCCTACCGTGCATTGTGTAAAACACCTACCATGCACTACTTGTAGCTACCACTGTTCACGTTGATGCTTATGTGTTGGTTGCTTGCTGTGTGCTAACCATCGCTGACCACACCTACTACTATTGTAGGTGTTGACGTGAGCCACATATTGTTACTGATTGTACTTGCTGTCATCATCGTGCACTGCATGCCACTTGTAATGCATGTTGCCATGCATTGCATGCCACCAACAATGCTACCATATGCACGTTGACCCACAAGAGATAAAGAGAGATAGCCCTTTGTTCCACGCTATCAGCTACTTGCCATGTGGAAGAGGGAGGTGCAGAGAGTGATCCTAAGAGAGACCTCAAGGTCTCCTTGTTCACGTTTGTTAGTAGGAGAGGTGAAGTTGATATCTCTTCTTATTAATACTTACTACTCGAGAGACCCCCTATTCCCTTTTAGCTCCCCACTGCACGTTGGTTTATAGTAGCTCTCACTGATAGCATTGAATGTCCATGTCAACCACCTACTCCACCACATTCCCACATTCTACCACTGATGTTGTCAGTTATGTTCTCCACATTTGCACATCTCCATGTTTGCGATGTTAGTTACACCGCTCACTTGCCCACATTGCTCACCTTCGTAGCCATTACGTAACCACAATGACATCTCCATTGCCATCTGCTGTCCACTGTTGTAATTGTCATTTGCATAAATCAAGGCCTTCATTACCCCTGCTAAAAAAAGTGTCATGGTTAAGCTAACCAAATATATATTCAAATTTGGCTTTCATAGCCTTTAGTTGATGTGCTAATCATGTTGTTGTTCAAGACCCAAGCTTTGTAGTTCATTCGTGCTTACATTAGTCTTTCTTTATGCCTTGTATAAGAAGATACCATGCCCAATGATTAGTTGCCTATACTAATGAGCTTGTTAGGCTTGATATATCTACTATCCTACAATACGGTCACATTGGCTGGAATTTCACACATACATGTTGAATGTCTGCTACATTTTCTAAAATCCTCATTAGTTGCATAGACTAGTGTTAATTATGATTTATGAATATTTAGGAATCATGATTGAGTTGTCCAAGGATCTTTGAATATAGTCAATCATTTGTAATCATATTTCTTCATACTAGATATCCTTTTTAATTCAGGGAAAATTTAATCTACCCATAATATGTATTGATTCTTCATACTAGTTTTAAATCTTAAAACTTTAAACTTGTTTTCCTTATTTTACCATGTCATAGCATGTATTTTGGTAAGTTGTATGGATTGTCTGTTGAAGGGCCATTATTTGGAGTGAAGGTAAGGTGCTATCTTAAGGCTTCAGTTGCATAGTCACTTGAAATGAGTTTAGGTTTTCAAAAATCCACCAGCCTTCCTTGATCTTGTTGGTTGGAATGAGTATGTAGCCTTTAAGTGATTAGCCTTTATCAAGTATTCATCATTTGTGTGATTGTTGATGGACGACAATAATTTAGAGGTTGCATGATACCTCTCATTGAAAGCATCCCTATGTATCATGAAACCATGCCCTAGTGATTAGACCAATAAGTCATGGCCCCATGCTTAGCATGGATGATGTTGGCATCAACAAATATATTTAAAACTTATGCTTTATATGTTTTATCTATCCAATAGACCCTCTTGGGTCTTCATGGACAAAATACAATTTAGTTTCAATTTCATTTGTATGTATGTAGATGATGAAAAATAGGAAAGAACAAGAGCTTTGTATTTTGCATTATTCTTGTTTGTGTCTGTGTTATATTTATGTTGTGCTAGGTTAGGCTAACCTTTGCTGTGCTCTGCTTGCTATCTACCTAACTAATCTTATTTGGTGGATTTGTCAATTTGTACTGAATTTGCCATAGTTTTGACTTTTGGTGATTTAAATGATGCAAGATTTGAAATCTCTCGTTGCATATGCATTATATTTTATACAACTTCTCTTTCTAATGGGCATACATTTTTATCCTTTGGATTCCCTCGATAGACATCCATGCTTTTGCATTCTCCCATTCTTTTTGTGTTAGCTCAAATATGTTCATTAAATTTCAAGTACAGGGTAATGCAATGTCTTAGAAAAGATAAAGGACACTAATTTTTGAGCAAGTAATTAAGTTAGAAACATACCAAACATATGCATTCGTGAGTATGTGGGTTTAGGCTAGAATTGGATGGTACAACTTTTACAAGCTCTATTAAAAGTATATGAAGGTGGTGATTTGGCCTTTTGTTCAAGATATTTGTGAAATACAATATCTCCATATAACAAACCATCATGCTTATTGCAAGATTTCTCAGAAAAGAATACAAATTGATAACTTAAAATGGGATCCATGATAGATGGAGTACAAATAAAAAGAAATACCCTTAATATTTTGCTAAAATATTATAAATATTCTAAAGTTCACTATAAGCTCATCATTAAAATAATTTTATTTATGAGGTTATAAGTTCAATTTTTAATTGTGCATATAACTGTCAATTGAATTAGTAGACTCTTTCTATGTTAAAAGAATTTTCAAGTTTTACAAACCTTTTAGTCTTATATTGTGAATATTGACAGTATTCTTGATTGGTCATATTCTAAAAATTGAACTTTTATTGGCCTAAAAGTTATTATTGATAGAGAGTCATCACTCTAGGTTATCTTCACTATCTTAACTAATATCATATACAACAATACATTAAAAATTTTAAATTGATAAAAGTTGTGAAATCTTGATTACAAAATAGAAGAAACATTATTTTTTTCAGTGTAAATCTAACTAGCATAAATTGACTAGGCCAAACAAATTCAAATTTTAAATCTATAAAGAAAAATATAATCTTTGATTGAATCCTTTCATTTGATTCCATGAGTTGTCTTGAGCCATTGGTCAAATAATTGAATACTTACACCTCTATTATCTCAAACTTCGTAAGCATAAATGATCTTGAACTTGGAAAGGTAATTTTGAGCTCCTAGAGTCTTGTGCACTTTAAGAGTTATGATGGTATAAAAAACTCATAAACAATGACAATAATATATCATATCCAATAGTGAAAAATCCTCATCATGATGAGAGCTATCTTAAGTTGTACTTTAACAGAGGAATCATGAAAGATCGATTATTGTTTGTAGCTTCTGTCTTTATCTATTTTTGGTTGCTGTCGTCTGTCTAGTGTTTTTTTTTAATATTTAATGAATTCAACTCTTTTGCTCAATCTTCATTCTTTTTTTTTTAATATTTAATGAGCTCAACTCTTTTACTGGATCTTCATTCTTTCTCTTCCTCTAAGCCATCCTTTGTAGATTCCTTCTAACTTCTTCTTTTTTAATCATCATGAATTGAGTCATCATAATCATTTTCTTCTTAATTATAGCATTATCAAAGTTAACTACTTGTAAACCATCATACTATATAACCTTTGTAGTGGTTAAGAAAAGCATGGTTAATGATGAGACGTGATATTGCATAGGCCGCGATATTGCGTCGTCCCCTGCGATATCGTGGTCCGCTGCCAAGTCTATAAATAAGAGGCAGCTCTCCCTTGTTTCCTCATCCTAGGCTAGAAGTAGGGAAACTCTAGTAGTTTGATCACTCCAGAGATAGAATATTTTCCATGTGCTCGTAGTAGGAGTCCTAAAGTGAACAGATCTTTATTCGAGCAATATTGTACCTGAACACAAGTTGTGTACGGCAATAAAGACAAGCTTCTTGGATAAACCTTGCAGTGCATGGAATAGGATTTTATTTTAATGTTATTTATTGCTTCATCTCTCTCACCCTTAAACTCCTAGAATGCAGAATGAGTATGAATTGATTACGAGCATCTAAGGATGTGTACGAATAGTCAAGGAATTGGCTGCTCATCGCAACGCGATATGAGTATGACTTGCTTATGAGCATCTAAGTGTGACTACTTGGTAACCCAGTGGCATATCTAGGATCTACGCTTGGTAATCCCAGTGGTAGTTGTGCACCAATATGTGTACGGTTAGTCAAGGAATCGGCTGCTCATTACAGTTAGGCTAGATTAGATTCTCTCAACCCTTTCCTCCTAGTTAAGTGCCTTAGTACAACCACTTCGAGCATGTGTGTTACACGTGGTGATCCCAGTAATGATTAGCGTTTGGTAGCCGTGGTTGCATTGGTTTAGGGTGTGTACGGTAAGTGGGAACGGATGCTGATGCTAGGTTAATTTAGACTTAGTCATTAGTTAGAATTAGTACTTAGTTTCTCAACCCTTCACCTTGTTAGCATAGGAGACATAAAACATAAAAAGATATAAAAATCATATACCTCGGACTTACTTAACCATACACCATGACAACTACAAGTAAGTCTAGGAAGACAATGAATGATTAACCCCAAGTGTTCCATGAGGTGTGTAGGCACTTAGTTTGCGGAGTTTGATCGGATTGCGCGTGCTACGCTTGTTTCATATGGTTGAGTGTAGGGGTACCTCGCCACTCATCAGTTAACAAACAATATTAAAGCTTATGAGAAGCTTCCATAGAATGTGAGAATTTACCAATAGTTATGATTAGGGTCTTGAATCTAAATCTTGGACTTCTTCCATCTAACACTTTAATCATAACCCTTTGAAATTTTAGCACTACCAGTCTCACCCAACTATAATTTTTTCCCATTAGTTTTCAAAGAATAAATATTTTAATGTAGGCCATGAAATTTAGTTTCAACAGTCAAAACAATGCTCACCAATGAAATAAATCATAATTAAACTACTATATGGTTTTGTAATATTTTCCATATATTCTTGAGAGCAAAATTAATTTGTAAACCACTTGTCCTTTGAGGATGGCATCAAAATTCTAGTGTTTCTTTGTTTTTGCTTGAACCCCTCAAGTGCTTCTTCTCTTCTACATCATCTCTCCAACTTGCAACTTGTGAGGTACTCATACTATCCATTTCAATCAATTCCTTGCATAAATTACTTACTTTAAATCATTTTTCACTTGCACTATAAATCCTAATCAATCTTTAAATTCTAATAGTGAAATATTTAAATGTATGATTTTAACCTAAATCATGTATATTTATTATTCTTGTTATCAGCATTGTAGATTTTAATATTCATGAGTTCATATTAATTCATATAGTGTTATTTTTAGCACAACACATGAAATGTTTTCATTTTAGTATTATTTATTTTCCAACTTTGTGAGATGAATACAATAAGGATATTTTGTGATTGATCTTTTTGAATTGAGAAGATATTGAGCATTATTGCTCATGTTGCAAACAAATTTTAGCAAAAGGATCTTCATGAATGAAATGACCCATTGTAACTACCTCATTTACAGTTAAAGTAGTTCATATTGAGTAGGCCATTTTGATACCACAATAATCTTCCATCAATTCATCTATATGACAACATCAATCCATAGTTCTTTGAACTTCATCATATTATTCCAAGGAATAAGATAACTATAACCAAATAGAAGTGTATAGTAAAATCATTATGAAATGATAGGGACAAAAGGATGTATCCAAGACCAAAAGATAAATATTATCATGTTTAAAATTCATGAGTGAAGAAGTGAACATGATATGCTAAGTGTCAATTCACAAAAAAATAAAAAGAACTAAACTCCTCATGAATTTGCAAACATAAATGGAATGAGTTAAGAATATAGTGATTAAAGGGAGTGTTAGAATATACTATCTTAAGTTAAAGTACAATCATTAGCTTTGTAACTTAAGCCATAAACATTTACAAAATGTTTTAATAGTTTACCAAAGAGATGCAACCACTTACAAATTATAAAGAAACCCAAGTTCACAATTCATAAATATGCATAAGATAAGTTATAATAATGTGAACAAATAAGAAGCAAGACAATATTAGAACAATAACCAAAGAAAAGTAATAGTAAGCTAAAAGGATATGATGGTTGTGGTTGATAAGACCATGAATTAAAGTAGTCCCAGGTACTAACAAATGGTATTTGAGGAAAAACATAGCATAAAGTGAAGAGAAGTTAAAGTTTAAGATATGACCAACACCAAAAGAAACATTCTTACATGATGGATAAGATGAAGAAGTTCAACACTGTAAGCTTTATGAAAGTATCATGAAAGGAGTAGCTACAAAGGCTACATGAGAAAGGAGAGACTACTACTGAGGTAGTAGTCTATTAGATGTTGTTGATGACTGAATCAACTTAGTAGTGGATAATTGAAGGAGTTCGAAGTAACCTAGCCTACATAAGTCCAAGAATATTAATTATTAACCATCATTGAAACTATACCATGAGAGCCCCGATGCCAAGATATGTTACAATAACATAAATGTTTTGACATTGCTAGAGAAACATTAGTGAAACATAAGAAATTCTTAGGAACTTAATGTAGCCTAATCCTAAGTAATAGCAAGTTGAAAGATGATGTTACAATTTACCAAAACCAGAAATTTCACTTATTTAATATTGTCTACAATAGCTTATGATAAGTAATAATCTACAAACTAGATTCATATTACTATATTTAGACTAAGAGGATTCATAAGTAGTTAGTGAGACTTAGAATACTAATAATTGTAGAAAAGATTATGAAACACAAATATCTTAATGTTAAAAATTGCATTCATACTTCTAACTAATTTAGACCTTGATATATTAGAGTTGCTAAGTGTAAGCATAAAAACTAAACTCTAATATTCAAGAAGAAATGTTAATATTCATAAAAGTAAAATTATGATTTGTGGTAGATATAATAAGATATATGACTTTATATATCACTATGAAGAAACACAAAAGTTCATGCATAACTAATAATGATAAAGGGTGTAGTTGTAGGCAAAAAGTTCAAAGTCATAACATGATACCTCTACCAACCCACAACAAACTTGAAGAATAAGTGTGTGTGCAAAATTATTTCTATACAATATCCACTAAATCAAAAGAAACCTAGTGGTTAGAAAATGAGAATACCAAACTGTGCAAAAGATGCATGGAAACATCTAACCTACTTATTAGTTCTAGTTCTAGGATAATAAAGCAAACAAAGAACTTTAAAAAGAAAATCTTACACTTTGACTATACACCAGAGGAAATTATTTAACATGGAGACCTAAGAACCAAAATAGAAAATAAAAAAGGAAGCATATCTGGACCATCTAAAAAGATGACACCTTTTAGTCTAGTTAAATATATGTGTTCAAATGATCGAAACCTAATTATCATTAATGTTAAATGTGATAACAAGAAAAACATTAAATCATTAATGATAATAAATGGAAAACTTATGGTGTATAACGAAGAGAATGTGTGGTCCATTTTCCTAATGCTTGCCCATGAGTTTAGTCATGGGGGAGATGCCCCATCTTGAATCAAGAATTGATAAATGTATTTTCATGTTTTGTTTTACAATTTTTTGTTGTTTTCCTATTTCTTCAAAATTTTCTAATTCTTACTATGCTTTTCATTTCTTCTTATTTTTGTTTCGTTTTAGTTTTCTCTTTTCTTGAGTCATTTCCTTTATATTTTATGAATGATTACTATGTTTTTTGTTAATAATGATATTGCCAATCATGGTGTAGAAGTAAACATCATGTGTTTGGTTTTTTTCTTATGCTATCAAGATGATGAGGTAAATAATTGTGTAATTCAGTGAGACCACATCATCCATTCCTCTAGTTTCTCTAAATAAAAGGTCTTTATCATGAAAAAAATATGGTTCTTCTCACATGAAACTAAAGTTAACTACTAATCAATGTGTCTTGAAGAAAGAGGGAAATACCAAGTGGGAATGGCAATGGCAAAGGGTGTGTGTGACATTAAGGGGATTGGTTGGGTTCTCTTCTTAACTTCCTTGTGGTATATGACTCCTCCAAGAATGTACCTTAACTCCTAATCATTGAATAATAAATAGGAAGCATGTCTGTGCATGGTGTGATTCTTGCCATGTAGAAAAAAATCACAACAACAATAATAAAAATACATAGGAATTCAAAGCATACACCTTGAACATAATAATGGACTACAAGCACTGGTTATGGGGTTGGAAAGACATGTTACCAATGCTTGAAGGCATCCCTCTAAGTAAAGACTTTTCTTCCTTCTTCTCTTTTCTTATCTTTTTGGAGTGATGTTCATTCTCTATGGTTGTTGTGAGCTCATGATGTTTGGCAAGAAGGGCCACATTAATGTGAGGCCACTACTAATGGTATGGAGTTGGTTTGAAATTTGGATAGATAAGTATGATGGTCATCTTAATCATAGTTGGTACAATATCCTATTGTGGGAATGGTTAAGTGTCTTACATCCCAATCTTTGCAATCCTTTCTCATCCCATTATTCACCTCACTGTTGCATACAATTGTGAGCCTAATGGTTTTGTATAGTATAGTATAGAATCATTACGAAGGTAGTTGTCTGTTATTTGGAACAAAGACACAATCTACATTTAACTTCTAAGATGCCCACGGACATCTATAGAAGTTGTTATGCAAGGGCATTATAGTAGGAGCCTACTTTGGGGAGGATCCACTTGCATGACTTTTGTTGATCATGGCTTTGAATCAAACCTAACATCTTCAAGGATATCATGGACTACTTTGATAAATTTATGAGTGATTTTGCGATTACTTCTCATCAATTTTGATTAATTTTACTACTTTTTTATTAACTTATCCTCCAAATTCAATATATCTTGGTCATCTTGTGAACCAAACATTTAGTTTTAGTTGTTCAGAAACTTCTGATCTTTCAAAGTTAAGCTCATTCATCGTGGGTGCTAATGATGTAATTTTTGAACTTTATCAAACACCTTATTTTTTAACATTATGACAACTACTAGTAATAATAATCAAAATAACATGAACTACTTGATAATTTTACTTACCTCAGCCTTAGAAATAATATTTTGTAATCACCTTAAGCCTAAATGTTGAATTTTTTCAATGTTTTAGCTAACCGAGGATCCAAAAAGAGTTAATCAACAAGGAAAAAAATTATTATTATCAAAACTAATGTTGATTCTTTGGTGATTGCAGAGGATTCTAAAAGAGATGCCTAAGGTTAAGGGTCTTTTGCAAGGGAAGAAAAAGAGGCTAAGATGAGGACATGCCCATGGATAAGTAGCATATATAAGAATGAAATCTCACATATGAAATGTTTGCTAAATTCATGGGATGATGAGAAGAAATTTTAGTTCATCCTTTAAGAGAGTTTTGCATAAAAGTGAAGCATCAATATAGCAATCAAGGTTGAAAAATCTACCACCACTAGTGACAACAAGAAGATTCATCTTCGATGGATCTTTTGAAGACCTCTACAATTTTGTAAACTTTAATATCTATCCAGTATTTTTGTCCTTTTGTAATACATCTACTTGAATAAAATTATGTAATGCACCACTCTAGTTTTGTAATGTTTGCAAATCTAGTCTTGGTCACCCCACAATTTTTGTAATGAAACTTTGTCTATTTATATATAACTTGAGGACAAGGTTTTCGTTAGTCATGGGGGGTATAGAAATTAGTTAGTTATGTAGATTAAATTAGAAATTCAATTACTTCATTGCTTTCGTCCTTTATCTTAAGCATCCAAAACATAAAACATAAAAAATAATAAAAATTATATGCCTTGATTACACTTAACCATACCTTTGAATATCACAAGTGTAATTGGGAAGACAATGAATGACAATTAGGACAAGTTCACTTCCTAGAGACTAGTGTACTGGAAGACATAGAATCCACGGAATTCAACTAGATCATTCGTTAATGATTAGTGATTTGTATGGTTAAGTGTAGGGGTATTCGCCTCTCATCACTTACCATGGCCATAATGATATTCATTTCATAATAAAACTAAGAATAAACTTGTGATCATTATGCCTAGATAGAAGAGTGAAGAACCAAGTGGGAATGCAAAGAGAATTTGTGGACTCTCTTGGATTATTTTTGTATGTTCTATCATGTTGCTAAGGTTGTATTATATCCTTGTAAATCTAACAAAAAATGGAAGCAAGAGTAAAATAAGTGCTACCTTACCATGTCACTAAAAAGATGTTACCCATGCCTAAAGGTAGTCCTCTGGTAAGGTTGACATAAATAAAAATAAAAGAGGACAATATAAATTTCTAGGTGTCCCACTGAAAAGACATCTTACCCATGCCTAAAGATAGGCAACTTCTTGGAAATTTTAAAAATGAAAAAAAGTGCCATGAATAAAATCCTCTCGTAGATAATATGCCAAGTGATGATAATCCTTGCACCAGTGGTAGTCTTACAGTTGTAATTCCAAGAGATGAAACAATGCGATGTCATTGGAATGTGGTCTAGACTTGGTTTGAATCTTGGATAGAAAGGCGAGTGATTACTTTAACCACTAATAAAATACAAGAATTCATTATGCCTATGGTAAGATATCACATGTCCCAATTTCAACAATTCCTTTTCTAGTCCATCCCACCTCACTGTATATTTAATCATAACTTATGATTTTATATAATATAGAATTATTTTTCCAACCTAGTGACACTAACATGTGTGTTTTGCTAGATAGGTATGTCTTACATTCAACTCCTTGAGTGCCTAACAATATTTTTAGGTGTGGTTATACAAGGGCACTAAGGGCTAGAGCCTACTGTGGGGAGGACCCACTTGTATAACTCTTGTATTGCATACTTTACAAGCAATTCCACATCATCTTGTGCCTTCCAAAATATTGAATAAACTTCCCATATCATCTAATAATCTATCCATAGATCAGAAATTCATTATCTATATCATAAACTTTTGTTGCTTGAGATTCCTTCTTCATAAACCATTCCAGAGGCTATAACTTCATCCTTGTAGCTTTCATTTCCAAAATTCTTGAATCTTGTTGATTCCAAAGCATAAACCATTCCAGAGGCTATAACTTCATCCTTGTAGCTTTCATTNTTGATGAGCGGTGAGGTATTTCTATGCTCAACCATATGAATATGAGCGTACATGCACGATCTAGTCGAATTCCAAGGACTATGTTTATGCGCCTTTGTAGAACAAAGATGGGTTGATCAATCGTTGTCTCCCCAAGCTTACTTGTATGGCATGATTGTATGGTTAAGTAAACTTGAGGTATATGATTTTTATGGATTTTATATTTTTATGTCCAGGTGCTACAAAGGGAGGAGAGAGATAACTAAGTAACTAATTTAATTTAACTACTCAACTATGCTTTAACTAGTCCTAATACTAGCATCCGTTCTTACTTGCCGTACACATCTTGAACCAATGCAATGCTACTGGGTGAACCAAACGCTAATTGTTATTGGGTTACCAAGCGTTACACATATGCTCGAAGTGGTCATACTGAGTGTGCTTACTTAGGAGAGTTGTAGGGTGAGAGAGAGAACATTAATTAACTAAGGAAAGCATTAAGTAATAGTAATTAACATTAATTAATGTATTCTGAATGCTATAAGGTTTATCAAAAAGTTCATCTTTATTGCCATACACAAGGTGTGCTCAGGTACATATTGCTTGAATAAAGATTCGTTCGCTTTATGACTCTTACTATGGGCACTCAGAAATAATTCTATCTTTGGAAAGGGAAAAAGGCAAGAGTTTGGGTAAGGGACTAAGACTAATTGCCAAAACCAAATGTGCTTGCCTCTTATTTATAACCAATGAGGCAGGTCCGATATCAAATGCCTAATATTGCATGGAAGGCTCCAATATCGCGGTCTCGATATCGCGGTTCATCATACCTCCATGATTGAATGAAAAATCATCCTCGAGTTCCTTA
>MNCI01035238.1:259695-302057 GCA_015680685.1 Gnetum montanum
GGGTGAAACAAGTAGTAGAATGGAAAAATTTGTGATAGGGCCCCCATGACTAAGAGTGAACCTTTGGTAGCAATAAGATGGAAAAAATAGAATGAACAAGAAAGATGGGAAAAATAACAATGGCGACACCAATAAAATGGATGTCATGGATGGGGATGACATGAGAAATTGTTGATTGTAAGAAATGTTTAAGGAAAAGAATTTAACAATTGCACCACAAAGGAATGTCAGTGGGTCCTCCCCAAAGCAGGCTCATACCTTTTATGCCCTGACAAACCCACAAACCAAAGAGTTCATAGGCTCTAGGAATGACACATGGAACAAGGGTTAAAAGCTTACCCACAAGAATTTACCAAGGAAAAAAATGCATCAACCGAAATATAGACTAATCATAGAACCAACAATGAGGTGGAAAATGAGAAGAAAGATGGAGAGGAGAAGATGGAATGGAATTCCAAGAGCAAGGTTGTGTAGAGTCCCTTGTGTATTTTATGGTTAAGGTGACTGAGTAAACTCATTCCAAATCCAGACTCAAACCAACTACATCCAGTGATATCACATCAATACACTTGACCAATTCATCCTCTTGAAGCAACCAAAATGCTTCCCCAAAGAGTCACCACCATTCCAAGGAGAGCGAGATGGAGAAGTAGGAAGCGAGAAAGGGCCTTAGTTAGAGGGAACCTTCAGGCATGGGTAACATGTCTTTTCAGTGCCATAATCAATGCTTGTAGCCCCATATTTCTTTATTATGTCTAAGGGGTGTGCTTTGAATTCCCATGTTTTTTTTTTATTTTTATTTTATTTTATTTTGCATGAGAACCACACCATGTAAAGACTTATTATTATTTTATTTATTTTTTCACTCAGCTTCCTGATAGTAGGTCAATGTTGGAATGGTATAATACCCATGAAAAGCATCCAAGTACCCAAGAGAATAGCCAACACAAGTGCATCGAATCCCCTTGAAGTCACATCCTTTTCAACCATTGAGTCTTTCCTTGGTTTGAAGAATACAAAGCCACCAATTCATTAACAAGTTTATTTAGAAAATGGGACAGTACAGGTCCAAGCCAAGGGAGACCATAGAGTTGAATGGATGAATGGACGGTGTGGACTCATTGCCTATTTTATCAAAAGAACCATATCTTAGTATCAACATTGAAAATCAAAGGCAAAAACAAAACATTAGCAACGAACATTATTATAATACAATCCACCATCAATGGCACTTATTGTAAGATAAATAAAAGTAAATCAGGCAAAGAAATAGTAAAAATATGAATGATGGTGTAAGATAAAAAATAAGTAAAATTGAAAAATGTGTAAAATAAAAATACAAAAGGAACTAAGGGCTTTGAATGATTAGCATTGGTGGCCGTCTCACCCACGACTGAGGTGGTAGGAGGCAATCCAAAATAGGGAGAAAGGTTGTCCACCAAAAAAGGTAGCATTGGTACTAGCTATCCTAGGCTCATGGAAAGGTTTGGTTTTTTGGATGTTGACCAATAGTTTCTTGTTTGGGCTCTCAAGTTTGTAAATCATCATGGCCCCCTGAAGGAAAAGTTGCATGAATGACATAAGGTCCTTTCCACAGCATTTGGAATTTAGTGCGTTGTGGCACATGTGTGGGATTCTAGTAGAGAACCTTATCTCCTAGTTGATATTTAACTTTCCTAATCTTTAAGTCATGATGTTGTTTATTAAAGGCCTTGTGCAATTTGTTACATGATAGGGTGGCTAATCAGTTCTCATCTAGCAAGTTAAGGATCATTAACCATTCTTTTGTGCTAGATCAAGGTCAAGGTTGAGATCACATGCCATATATAGTGTACGAAGTTCTGCTTGAATGGGAAGTGTTGGAAGTTTCCCGTGCACTAACTCATAGGGAGAGTAGCCTATAGGGAGTTTCCATGTGGAGAAGTATGCCCAAAGAGCATCATTCAATTTGGTGTTCCAATCTCGCCTATAGTTGCTAATAGTTCTTGTCAATATTTTCATAATATCCTTATTGGTGACCTCGACTTGACCATTCACTTGAGGGTGGTATGGTATAGTCAGTTTGTGTTCAACCCCTAAGCATTGCATCAGCTTCCAAAAAGTTGCACTTGTAAAATGTGTACCATTATCAGAAATAAGTGCATAAGGCATGCCAAACTTGTTTACGATTTGTTGTTGAATAAATCGTGTAGCTGTAGATGATGTACAATCCTTAATAGTAGCTGCTTTTGCCCATTTTGTAAAGTAGTCAATGGAAAAAATGATGTAAGCTTTTCCAGTGGACATTGGTGTAATGACCCCATAAAATCAATTCCCCATATGTTGAAGGGTTCTAAAGGTTGAATCCATTGTTGCAGACCCTCCATTCTAGCAGTCTTTCCCCCATCACGTTGACAGTGCTCACAAGATTAGAAAAAATTATGGGCATCCCAAAACAATGTAGGCCAATAATATCCTGCAAGTAGGATTTTAATGGCTATTCATCTCCTGGCATAATGACCCCCACAAGGACCCTCATGAGCATCTTGGAGAACTTGTAATTGATCTATATCGAGAACACACCATTGAACGAAGCCATTGGAACATACTTTATAAAGTTGCCCATTGATTTCCATAAAATACTTGGCTCAGTGAAGAAACTATTGTTTCTTTTTATTGTCTAACCCTTGTGGTGTTTGTTGTGTAAGGAGATAGGTGAGAATACTACTATACTAGTTCATCTCCATGGTCAATTGATTAGTTACTACACTTGCAAAGAGGAGTTCATCAAGGAAATGATTAGAAATTGGATACTTGCCCTCTTTGTTGTCCCATCGCAACTGAGATAAATGATCAGCAACTACGTTCTTGGTGCCTTTTTGATCAATCATCATAAGATTGAACTCCTATAAGATTACAAGCCATTGTATAATGCGAGGGCTCACTGTTGGTTTATTCATTATGAACCGTATTACACTATGATCCATATGTACAAATACCTTATAACCAAATACATAGTGCCTAAATTTTTCTAGTGAAAACACTACAACCATTAACTCTTTCTCTGTTGTAGTGTGGTTAAGTTATGCACCAGCAATACTCCTACTTGCATAGTGGATGTAATAAGGATGTTTTTGGTCATCTAACTATGTAAGTATGGCTCCTAAAGCATAGTTGGATGTGTCAGTTATTATGTGGAATATTCTGGACCAGTTAGGAGCTTGTAGAATGGGTGTTTCTATGAGATTCTCTTTTAAAGTTTGGAAAGTTAGTTCACATTCCTTGGTCGATTCGAAAGGTATGTCCAACCAATGGTTTTTCAACCTTTGAAAAGTTCTCAATAAAGCATCTGTAATAGCAAGTGTGTCCAAGGAATGATGGAATATCTTTTATAGTTTCAAGTTGCCAAGTAATTCCTTGGATAACTTTGATCTTTTCAGGGTCTACCTCTATCCCTGTTTGTGAGATCTTATGCCCTAGTACAATGCCTTCTTAGACCATTAAATGGCTTTTTTGCTAGTTGAGCCTTAAGTTGGTTTCTATACATCATTTTAGTACTTGCTCTAAACCGTCCAAGGCTCCTGCTTAAACTTATCATGGATTTCCAACTTCCCCCAGTTGATATTTTCAATATCAAAACTTGCTCTAATGTTTCTATGCTATCGATGTAAGTGCAAGTCAAACCCTCAGTTGGTTCCATGCATATAGTTGAATTGCTCTCTTGATCAACTGTCAGCCACTAGGTGACTTCTTGTCTTGTAGCTGCTACATACAGGAACCTTTGTATATTAGTTACTTGTGCACATGAATTGCATGTAGGCAATGTTAAACATTATAGAAACCACGAATTTTGCATGTAATTACACCCTGTGTCACTATATGCGATGCATGAAACTTTCTTCTTCTTGATCTTTTCAAACATATTTTTCTTTGATATTTCTAGGAAAAGATCACAAATTCCTAGGCATGCATCGATTGTGCTTAGCTAGGCTCTTCCCATTATGATTTGGAAGTCTCCCTTACCATTGTTGACCTGAATCACTAGGAATTCTGCTGGATATGACCATCCACAAACAGTGGTGACAATGTTCTCCACTAGTCCTAATGGGATAGTGATGGATTGGTCAGTCAACTCTAAACAAATGTCACTCTTTTTTAATGGAGGTAGGTTCCAGGCCTTGTACATTTCTTAAGAAATTAATTTGACCCGAGAACCTGAATCCAAAAGAGCTTTGCACGGTTCATTCCCAGTGATCTGTAGATATAAAAGAGGATTCCCAGGATGAGAGAATTTCCTAGGAAGATGGCCAACTTTTATCCAATCGGTGATGACATGAGTTAACATGACTGTATGCGTTGAGTGTGGTGTTTGTTCTAAAGGGATTGTCAAAGTTTTGACTGGTAATGAGTCATCTAAGGGATTAGCCGCTTGTGGTTGCAAGGACTTAGTCCGACAGTTGGTTCTAAAGAAAGGTCTTTTCTTCATGTAGTTTTCAGGACCAATAGTAGATTGAGAGTTAATAGCCCTCGTAGCATTACATTGCTGTGGTTGGGCAGGGAGCTCACCCTGCATAGTTGGAGCAAGTGGTAATGGAGATATGGGTGAAAGAGATGTAGCTAGATGAGAAGGATAATATGTTTGTGGAACATCACCCCTAGGAGGAGTGCTATAATACTCATGAGCTTGGTAGTTAGGTTGAGGAGTGACATGACCAGTAGAGTCATGTGGAGAGATTGGCTACTACACGTAATATCCATACGGGTTAGGTTGAAGGTAAGGATACTGTTGCCATGGAGGTGGCATTTCCTATGATTATGGATGCTACCACTATTGGTACGACTCAGTTGGTTGTGGTGGAGTTCCACTTGGATAATACGTTAAGGGTTGGTGGAACTATGTTGGGTTACCTTGAGGATAAGGTAACCTTCGGGGTGTTTGCCTTTTGTTTAATCATGGGTTGAGTGCATACACCCTAGACTCTTACAGATGTGAGNTGTCTATATCTGAATCCACAACCTCTTCAATGATGGCAACTTTGCCCTTACCTTTGTTATGTGCATATTCAGCTTCTCTCTTTTTTCTCTTTTCACGATCACTACCTTGCTCTCTAGACTCCTCTATTATTTTGAGAATAGTTTAAAATCTATTATCTAGGGAGTCCCACATTTGGTCTACCTTTGTTGATACTTCTGATGCTAACTTTTGAATAGGTAAAGTTTTCCTAGTCACCATCTCTTCGAGTGGTGACTCTTCTTCATCCTCACAAAATCTTACTCCCTTCTTTTAGAGGGGAAGATCTTTGTTATATTCCTCTACACTCTTTCTTTTCCTTAGCTCACCTTCCTCTTTAGCAACTTTCTCCAATAATCTCTGTACTTGATGGGCCCTAAGCTCAGATAGTCTTCCTTGGGCATAAGTCCCAAGGGTTCTTCGCGTTTCATGCCTAAGCCCATCTACAAGATGATGTAGTTGATCCCTCTGTGAGTAATCATGGCCTGGGAAATGATGTAACAATGGATAATATCAGCCCATGGCAACATCCAAGGGTTCATGTCCTTCTTGTTTTCATCCTTAGATTTGCTTTTGCAGGTTGGACACTTGGGAGTACGTTTGGTACTACTCATTGAACAATCCCAACATGGTACTCCACCTATGAAAGGATTTCGGTTCTAAGGACTACTACTAGCTATTCGCTTCTTTGATTAGTGTCCATGGGAAAAAATTTAGTTTTTTCCATTCATTTTCTATGTTTTGTAAGGCACATGCATCATGAAATTCTTGTAGATGATTTTAAGTATCACCATTGTATTCCCCTTCAAATCGTGGGATATTATTCATGTCTAATCTCTTGATCCTACTATATTTTTAGTGCATTGTTGGAACTCTAATAGCCTTGATTATGTCTAGCATACTTTAGCTGGCAAGTAGGGGTTCATCGTGATCATACTGTCTATGGCGTCTATGATGCCTATGTGGTTTCCTACTTTCCCTCCTTTCATGATGAGTTTCTCTAGAATGCCCTCGTTCCCTTTCTCGATTGTTTCGTTTGTGATATCTCTTCCACTTACTATTATCCTCATGGTCTTTTTCCTTATGACTACATCCAGATCCTGAAGGAATGGGTGAAGGAGATGATGAAGGTGAAGAAGGAGGACCATCACCATGATGGTGTCTATTTCCTTCTCTTCGGTGGTCACGGCCTCAATCACGGTTACGATTGGAATGTCCATCTTTGTCATGTGTTCATGTTTCTTTTTCAGACCCTTTGTGTCTATCGATACCAGAATTTGGGTTATGGATGGTTGAGTGAAGATTCTGATACACAACCCCTTGACCGAAGTCAATGGGAGGAACATCATTATGTGGGAGACTTCCTAAGGCAGGTTCACCACCCTCATTTTCACTTATGACATACGGGACATTCTGAGATAGCTTTTCCTTCATGGATTCATGATGTCTCTCCTGTTTTAGATCCCTTTGACGTTGTGCCTCCATGGATCAATACTCTCTTAAGTCATGATCATGCACAACGTACTCTGCCTGTAAGTGCTGCATACCAATTCATGTGAGATCACGAAGGAGCATGGTTGGGATTGAGCGATCAAGAGGTAACACTATGTTACCTTCTAAATCATGCCAACATAGTTGTTTAGCCTAATGGAGGATAGAGGTAAATTTTGGTACATATTCATTGAGATGAACATACACCACATGGAACTATTGAGGGATTGGCAAATTATCATGTGTACTATGCCTTCGATTGTTCCCTGTATCGGACCTAGGCAATGAAACACTCTCATAAGAAGAAGGAGATATAATTGTCTATTTAGTGTGCAATACTCTTCATTTCACTATTTGTAGGATAGCCAACCCTAAGGGTTCATTCCAATGATGAGAAATATTTCCTAAGTTCTAATTAGTGCACAAACAAAAAAGTCCTCAACAACGGTGCCAATGATGAGCAGTAAGGTATCCCTACACTCAACCATACAAATACAAGTGTACACGCAAGATCTGGTCAAATTCGAAGGACCAAGTGTTTATGTGACTTTGTGAAATAATGATGGGTTGATCAATCATTGTCTTCCCAAGCTTACTTGTATGGCACAATTGTATGGTTAAGTAAACTTGAGGTATATGATTTTTATGGCTTTTATATTTTTATGTCCTAGCACTACAAATGGAGGAGAGAATAACTAAGTAACTAATTTAATTTAACTACTCAACTATGCTTTAACTAGTCCTAACACCAACATTTGTTCTCACTTTCCTTACACATCCTGAACCAGTGCAACACTACTAGGATTTCCAAATGCTAATCATTACTAGGTTACCAAGTGTTACACACATGCTCGAAGTGGTCATATTGAGTGTGCTTACTTAGGAGAGTTGTACGGTGAGAGAGAGAACATTAATTAAGTAAGGAAAGAATTAAGTAATAGTAATTAACATTAATTAATCTATTCTGAATGCTGCAAGGTTTATCACAACATTTGTCTTTATTGTCGTACACAAGGTGTGCTTAGGTACACAATGCTCAAATCAAGATCCATTTACTTTATGACTCCTACTGCGGGCACTCAGAAATAATTCTATCTTTGGAAAGGGAAAAAGGCTAAAGTTTGGGTAAGGGACTAAGACTAATTGCCAAAACCAAGTGCACCTGCCTCTTATTTATAGTCAACGAGGTAGGTCCTGATATTGGATGTCCGATATCATGTGAAAGGCTCCGATATTGCAGACCTGATATCACGAATGTGATATTGTGGTCCTGATATTGCGATTCATCAAAGGTCATAAGTAATTAACACTTAAGGGGTTCCTTTTGATAATTTTTTTCAACTCTGTAATCATAATATGATAAGAACTTGATCTAACCAAGGGTATGAGTAAGGTAAAGGGCTATTAAGAACTGGTGTGAACATTCTAATAACTTCATACCCTTGTTGATTGTAGATGATTCCAAAGAGACCACTAGAAGGAGTACCTTCACAACATGAAAGTTGTAAAGATACAACTTCAAGCTTCTCCTTTATGACCTACACGAACAAATAGTAAAGAATGGTAGTTAGGAGAAATGTACCAATTTTGGTGAAATAAACAAGCTGATAAAATAGTTAAAAATGAGGGAGTCTTTGTGTCATACTTAGTAGAGGGAGTAAATGGAAAATAAAACAAGGACAAAAAAAAGGAGAAACTTTAGATGCTCGTAAATAGATATCAATTGCAGAAGCTTGACAATGAAAATAAGAAGCAAATGGAAGATCCACCACCACCTAAAATAAGAACTACATCAAGCCACCTTAAATATGAAGCATGTTTGTGCATGTCTATGCATGGCGTGGTTCTTGTGATGTAGCAAAACAATCACAACAACAACAATAAAAAAAATAAAAATACATAGGAATTCAAAGCATAGCCCTTAGACACAATAATGGGCTACAAGCACTGGTTATGGGGTTGGAAAGACATGTTACCCATGCATGAAGAGATCCCTCTAACTAAGGCCCTTTCTTTTGTCTTCTCTTTTCTTCTCTTTTTGGAGTGATGTTCATTCTCTATGGTTGTTGTGAGCTCATGATGGTTGGCAAGAAGGGACACATCAATGTGAGGCCACTACTAATGGTATGGACTTGGTTTGAAATCTAGATAGATAAGTATGATGGTCATATTAATCACAATTGATACAAGAACCTATTGTGGGCATGGTTGACTACCTTGCATCCTAATCTTTGCAATCCCTTCTCATCCCATTATTCACCTCACTGTTACATGCAATTGTGAGCCTACTTGTTTTATATATTATATTATAGAATCCTTGCTAAAAATCCACCAAATTTGGGCTATAGGTTCTCAACTAAAAATTTGTGTAAGTGTCAACATGAGAAAATTTTCTCTAATTGCTGGAACTACTTTCTCCATCGCACTGAAGCTTAGTCAACTCAATAGAGAGCATAGTCAACACCAAAGGCTAGTTTTGCAAATTTTTCTAAGTGTCAAGCTAGCAGCTATAGATTATTCTAAGTGCTAAGACTATGCTCTCTATTGCACTAGAGTGTAGTCAAGCATAGTTAGCATGGAAGACATAGCTTGGCATAAATTTTCTAAGTGTTGAGACTACACTCTCCATTGCATTGAAGTGTAGTCAAGCGTAGTCAACTGGAAGCTAGATTTTGTAAAAAATTTCTATGTGCTGGGACTACACTTGACCCCAATTGGGAGCTTAGTCAGCCTCCCATGGAGAGCATATTTAGCACATGACCACTTTTCTATAAAATTTTCCTAAGTGTTAGACTATGCTCTCCCCTAGTCCAGAGCGTAGTCAAGTATAGTTAGTTAGAACAACCTCCAATGGCCTTCATTGGCACTTAGCTTAGCTCCAACACACCTACAGCAAGCATAGTTAGCAAAAATGCATCTTTTTTATACTTTGTTTTGTCCCAAAATTGTAACTATGCTCAATCCCACTAGAGACAATAGATAGTGTAGTCTTGAAGCTTAGTCTCCAAAGTTGCGTTTTTTTACATTTTTTTAAGTACATTGCGGTCTTGTTTAGCTCATGAATATGTAGTTGGTAGTGTAGTCATAGTTTGGTAGTCTCACAAAGTCCATTGGAGCACACAAGAGCGTAACATTGCTTACTTTAGTGAAGAGCGTAGTTGGGTGCAACGTAGTCCCAATTGTTCCACTGCCACATGGCAACTGATCCGCATTCCATGGGAACCTTAGGCATATAAATACCCCAACCATAGATGTTTTAGTGGTTGGAAAAATTAAAAGGAGGTTGGCAAAATCTAAAGTGAGGTTGAAAAAAAATTGAAGCTAGACTAGCAAATTTGAGAGCACGTTTGACATTTTGGCAAGGTAAGGCATTCACACATCACCATAGCTCATCACAAACCATTGCAGTCCATTGCACATCGTGATAGCCAACCTAGTAGGCATAGACACTATGGAAGAATGTCAGTCCTCATGGATGGACACCCTTGAGACTATGACTATGCTGTCCACTGTGCCTGCTATACACTGCATACCTTCTCATCCCTTTTGAGGTTAACTATGCTCAACCCCATTTGGGGTGGTGCTGCTTTCTCTCTCACTCTCTCCCTATGCATTTTTAGCATTTTTACTTGCATTTTGGCATTTTACTTGTATTTTTGGTTGTTTTCATGCATTGCCACATGTTGACACCTTCGTTTTGCACTGCAAACCTTAACTATGCTCACCCTCATTAACACCGTGAACATAGTACAAACAGTTAGCACCATTTAACATCACATTTGGTAAGTCCCCATTCAATTGACAAGATCGTTTGAACATCCCATCTCTGCCTCTAGCAGGCCCTCACACAGATTTGGGGTTAAAGCTATGCACCCACCATACCCTTAGTGTTCCATTCTAGTCATTAACATTTTCGATCGCTATAGTGTTTGGCACTAGAAGGAGGATCGAACCACTTTTTTGGACTCTGTTGTAGTTGTCTTGTATGTGCTCTACATTGTAGTTATCTATCAACTTGTCAGTGTAGATTGGATCTTGTAGTTGGTCACCATGGAACCTTGCGTGGAAACCTAAATCATGCTACTCTACTATTTTTCCAAGTCTCTATTCTCTCAGCATAGAGAGTGTAGTTGGTGAAGAGTATAGTCTATGAAGAGCATAGTTAGCTCTCAGTGTAGAGAGCGTAGTCTTCACAGTTAGCCATTATTCTATAGTTTTCAAAGTTAGTCATTTTTTTGCAGTTTCTAGACTTAGCCATTTTTTTGCAATTTCTAGAGTTAGTCATTTTTCTATAGGTTCTAGAGTTAGTCATTTTTTTATAGTTTCTAGACTTAGCCATTTTTCTATAGTTTCTAGAGTTAGCCATTTTTCACAAGTAGCAATCCACAGCTCTCTCTTTCACCGCTTGATCTATGATCATGAATCCAGATTAATCTTGATGTCGATGTTAGATGCACTTGACACCTTTACCATGGCAGTACCAAGGAAATCCCTTAGTAAAAAATAATACAACTTCCTATGTTCAAAGATCAAAGTAGGGTTACCCTTGGATCACCTTAGCATGGAGGCAAAATAGAACTTTGAATTGATCCACCAGGATGGAAGAAAGTATATCCATTTCTCATTTGACATCATTCCACTCATGGAGTCCCACCACCGATTGTTATCCTAGCTCATCCAAGAAAATGAGCACAATGTAGGGAAAAACTATGAGGAAGCCTTATAGGAGGAAGAAGATAAGTTTGAAGTTCACTCTAAACAAAAGAGCCCCTTTTATGCTATCTACCAATAATCAATCACTAGTTTGGTCCCTCATTAGTTTAGTTCACCCATCCTCTCTGAGATTGTTATAACATCGACATCACCTTTCCACTCCATGGCTAGGATGACACCTGTAGTGGTAGTGCATCTCATGGCATTATCTCAACTTGCTTAGCCATCCCTGATAGTATTAACCATGCTAGCTTAGCCCTACGTTTATGCAATGGTCATCTTTAGGCCCCAAAAGACTCAGGCATCCTATGTCTTGCCTATTTTGTCGATGCCCTCGATGTTAGTCCAACGCATGCATGTGTGGCTTCCCCCAATCATTGAGCTTATAGCATAGCCAATGCATCAACCATATTACGTGGCTTTACAACCACCAATCTAGCCCTAGGCTATACAACCAACATAGTAGATACTGTAGCTAATGCAACTAGCTAGTGCATCTCAAAACTTAGATAAGGCATTCTAGCTGATCTAAAGTTTGATGGAGGAGGTCAGGTGACTCAAAGTCACTTCCTCCAAAACCATCAAGGTGGTAGACTTCTACTAGGATGATCTTGTAAGTATTGCTATCCCACCCCTAACTCTACCAATTGGGGTCTTGCTGCCGCAACTCACCAAGTAAAATGGTGAAGGAGACCCTAATGCACACCTAGTCACATTCAGGTCTAAATGCTTATTACTACAAGCATGTCCACATGCCATCATACACATGTTTGCCATGTCACTAACTAGCAAAGCCTTAGATTGGTACTGAGCACTACCCAAAAGTTCTATTTCCTCTCTAGAAGACCTCTTAAGCTAGTTTGTGATGTGCTTTAGGTAAAACTTGAAGCCAAAAGCAACCTTGGACCAATTGATGCAAATTAAATAAGGCCCCCTAGAGCCCATACAAAAATTTATCCAACACTAGAGCATCTCGTTGAATGAAATTCGAGAGCCAATAGCTAAGATGCATCTTCTTTCCATATTCAAGGGTGCAGTTAATGACTTCATCAAGTCAAAATTGTACTACTTAGGCCCACAATCCCTAAGCTAGGCCTTTGCCCAAACAAAGAACATAGAAGACGTAACACAAGCTAGTAAGGATTTGACCTATGTGGCCTACAGAAACTAGCATGTAAAGAAGCAAAATGCAACAGTGGAAATGGTAGCCACACATACTAAAGCAACTAGCTAAGGGCCAATGACTAAGCAGCCCAAAGCCCCAACCCACAAAGCCACCAACTCTAGCACCTAGGTAACTAGCCTGCCCACATCTATAGTGGCTGTAGCACAAGCTAGCCAAAGGCCCAACTTTGAGCACAAGGATTGCTTAAAGTATACCCTGTTTCCATTGAAACCCTTAGAGCTACTGGACCAACTATTAAAAGCTAGGTAGATCCAACAAAAGTAAGTGTCTGAGGATGCCCACAAAAAGCACAACAGGTACTATGAGATGCTAAGTAGTCCTACCTTAGTAGCACCAAACAAGCGCCTAGTCCCATAGCACTTCAAGCTGGACCAATTCTATCATTACCACCAATTGTCTAGTCATGGCATGGACTTCTGTTAAGCTTTGCAAGGTGATTTGCAAATAATGATAAATAGGGATGAACCAATGCTTGATGCAGCAAACCCAGTTAGGCCCTAGAGCCTATATGGTATTGGCTACATCATAAACACCATCAATGTGGATGGAAAGTCTAAACTAGTGTAGCAGCCTTTTTGTGGTCTGTGTACCTTCCAGTAGTGTAAGGGGCCCCTTAGCCTCAACAAGTTCGAGACCTTCCTTTATTTTCAGAGCACCACCTTGGGCATCCACAACACCCTTCATGGTTAGGGTCCCATAGCATCTCGCAACAATAATTACTCAACCATCGTTTGTCATTAAGGTGCCACAACATGCTAGCCCCTCATCTACCTGAAGCCCGGTTGTGGGCAATGCATCAACCCCTTCTTGTCTAAGGGCTGACCTTGCTAGTAACATGGGTAGACCCACTAGATGGAAATGTAAGAGGTCTAATGAACACCTCATAGATGAAATTATTAGGCAACAACGAGACCAAAGGGTGCTTGATTTGTTGAAGCTGATCCTTGTCTTTGTAGTCCCTATGGCTGAAGCAACTGAAAAGGCCATAACTAACAAACCACAACCAAGCATTGAGTCCCCTAAATGGGCCAAGAAAACCATGCCCAAGTCCCCTCTACAAGAGACTCATCTCTTAGGATACATGGAGGAGGTTAAGGCCAACAAAACGATTGATGACAAACACTTGACAAATGCACTGGCCCAAGTTAAATAAGCACTCAAGCAAGAAAAAAAAGTTGAGCTTGCATGACCTAGTCATGACCTCATCTACCCACTAGGAAGTACTAGCATGGGTGTTGGCCTCCATTCCTATTATAGAAGACATTCCTACAAATGAGAACATCATCCATGTAGTGATGTTGTCCCTGGTACCACATGAATAAGGTTCAACATCTCTAGTGTTTCGCGACTAGGCAATCAAGGTTAACCCTGAGCGAAGGGAGGTCATCATAGCTTCAATGTTTATTACCATATGTGTTGGGTAATGAAAGATCCACAGAGTGCATGTCAATGATAGTATAGCAACAAACATAATACCATTCACCATCATTGACACGCTAGGCCTTATAGATTAGATTATGCTAATGAAAATTGCGTGTCTAAAATCCTTCAATGGAGTGTGCATCCCTATCAGGGGCATAATAACCATAGCCTTCATGGAAGGGGAGAAATTCCCTATGACCACAAAATTTACTGGCATAGAGGAAATGCTTAGCTCTAAGATGATATTGGGTAGGCCTTGGCTGGCATAGTTATGAGCTGTTTCCTCTCTGATTCATGAGGAGTTACACCTTTCATATGAAGGTGGTCAAGTTATCATCCACAATGATAATGCCATACCTTTGGCCATGAATAACATAGAGATGAAGCAAGGGTCAAGGGTTGAATTTCTTGATGATGCACCTATGGTGGACAATGCAGTGCATAAGGTTGACACACCCAAAAAAGTAGTGGAAGCTAACAACCTCATGGAGTATGCTTTGTGGGCACAATTGCCCTTTAGCGTAGTGCACCCTAGGCCCTACATGTCCCCTAATCCACACTGGATTAGGAAGCAACTGCACAACTAAGGAACCCTCTTAGCCTAGAACATGCTAGGTGCCTGCCTATCCTTTGCTGTTACGCACCATGCACTTTTGACTTTTGCTTGCATTGTATTTGTTTATGCATTTACATTTAGCCTACTTATTTAGAACACACATCACTTTGCTTTTTTTACATATTTATTTGCTTTTTTTATGCATTTATCCACTTAGATTAACACATGAAAAACATGAAAACCCATAAGAATCATAAGCAACTAAAATTAAAAAAATAAAAACTATTGCTACGGCCCACCATGGCCTTAAACTAGCATCCCTGGCCCACCATGGCCTTAAACTGGCATCCATATCGTAGAATGGCTTGAAATTATCAATCCCCTTTCCATGGCCCAAAATGGCCTTAAACTAGTAGTCTACGTGGCCTGAAATGGCTCAAAATTAGCAACACAGGGCTCGAAATGACCTTAAATACCATTGTGGCCTTGAATGGCCCTAAAACTACCACTTTTAATTCTATCCCCATAGTTTGCTAAGACATAAAACTGGCACACAGATGGCTTGTTGAGGCCTAAAACTGGCACAAGCATGCTTAGCTTCCAAACAGCCCACATGCATATTTAGGTAGACTTCATGACATTAATTTTTTCATTTTGTGCACATTAACTTTGTGAAATAGGTGCCACTTGACATTTTTCTAGTTGATTTTATAGGGACACAACATGGCTATTTGATGAATCATTTATCCATGAAAGCATATTACATCTAACATGTAACACTACACATCAATGAAATGAGGTAAGAAATTGTTTATTATGACGTTAAACTGGCACAACATACGTCTGCTATGATGTTAAATTGGAAAAACACACATTTGCTATGACGTTAAATTGGCATAGCATTCATCCACTATGACATTAAATTGGCATAGTACATCAACTATGATGTTAAATTGGCATCCACATTGCATGTCTGCCATAATGTTAAATTGGCACAACACTCATCCTTGGGTCACGATGTTAAACTGGCACAACAACAAGTCCACTATGACTATAAACTGGAATAGTAAGTTTACTATGACTATAAACTAGCATAGACCATTTGCTATGACGTTAAATTGACATCCACACCTCAAGTCTGCTATAACTATAAACTGGCACAGCAAGTCCGCTATGACTATAAACTAACAACAAGTTTGCTATGACTATAGACTAGCATCCAAACCTCCCATTTGCTATGTTGTTAAACTAGCATAGACTATCCGCTACAATGTTAAACTAGCACAACAACATGTTTTCCATGATGTTAAACTGGTACAACATTTATCCTTGGGTCACGATGTTAAACTAGCACAATAGCATGTTTGCTACAACATTAAACTAGCACAACATACATTCGTTATTACATTAAATTGGCATAGGATTTTGCTATGACTATAAACTGGCACAACTTATCTGCTGCAATGTTAAACTAGTGCAGCAATTTGCTATGACTATTAACTAGGCACAACACGGTCTACCAAGACATTAAACTAGGTTTACCATCAATCACAAGCAAGCGAGTGAGAATAATTTCAAATCCCCCTCCCCCTCCACTTTTCTACACCATGTGCGTAGGGATACTACAATCCCAGAATGGAGCTCTTACCACTAGTGCAACCTTGGATCACCTTTAGCATCATGAACCCTTACCATTTTGTCAATTTTTTGAGGTCTTGCCATTAGCGTAACCTTTGGAGCATTTGGAACATTTTCACCCCTGACATTTCACTAGCTTTTTTGAGCATTTGCAACTGGTTTAACCTTTGGAGCATTCGCAACATCATCACCCCTAGAATTTTATTTGTACTTCATGTTTTGTGTGTTTTTCTTATCTTCTCAGAGTTGTGTTTGTAGAATGAAGCCCCAGGTCATTGTGTAGAGATGCACCTCATCGTAGCGACAAGTCACCATAGTGGTTAGATGTGCACAATTGGACTAGCTAAGCTACTCAAGAGTGCACATTCCCTCCTATCCTGTTATATCCTACCCACATCTACTCTTGCATTCCAATATTCTCTCATTTCCTCCATATCCAAGATTGCAATCCCTTGATGCTCACGAGCTATGACCACATGACACCTTCTTCGGATATCGCATTGCAAACCATAGAACCCAAGGTGGACATAACATAAGTTATCCCATGGGGAGCCTCTGTTAGTTAGTTAAAGCCTAGGCATATGTAACACAAGTCATCTGAGGGAGGAAACACCTATCCTATAGATGTGATGCGGGTTTGCAAGCATCAAAGCAAAGCCCATGAGGTGGCACATAGTCCACTTGGTGGAATGCATTCCACAGTTAGCATTTAGCAAAGAGTAGAACCCAAAGAAGGTTCATCTCATAGCAAAAATAAAAATGAAAGGGAAAAAAAAAGAGTATAGGGGAAAAAGCATGTCCCTAAAAAATTAGCAAAGTTGCAATTTCACAACTAGTCAGGCCTTGAATCCACCTTGACTCTCTCATGAGTACTGTGATGATTGGTCAATGTTTTTAGGGGAAAGGTACTCTAGTGCCATGGTCACCACTAGCCATGATGTCTCTACATCCTAACACCCTATTTACATCTTACTTCCCCCTTTTATCCCCTAGCACATTACCTACACCGTTTACTCCCAACATACTGCTATCCATAGCACTCTTGAGCACTATGCAATGACATCTAATTAGGTACTGAAGAGCGATGTTGGTGCCAAGCTTGCTATGATGTTTTGCAGTTCTTTGTCAATGTCTTTGGGCCACTCTAGACATCAACAAAAAGGGGCCAATGAAACACCATCAAATTTGGGCTATAGCTTCTCCATTACAAATTTTTCTAAGTGTCAACATGAGGCAAATTTTCTCTATGTGTTAGGACTACACTCTCCACTGCCCTAGAGCATAGTCAACCAATGGAGAATGTAGTTAGCTTCAAAAAATGCTTTTTGCTATTTTTCCTAAGTGTCATCGTGAAGTAAGAAGCTGCAAAATTTTCTAAGTGTTGGAACTATGCTCTCCACTACATTGGAGTGCAGTCAGCTTAGTAGAGAGTGTAGTCAACACCAAAGACCAGTTTTGAAAATTTTTCTAAGTGTCAAGCTAGTAGGTGTAGATTTTTCTAAGTGCTAAGACTACACTCTCCACTACATTGGAGTGTAGTCAAGCGTAGTTAGCATGGAAGACCTAGTTTGGTAGAAAGTTTCTAAGTGTTGAGACTATGCTTTCCACTACATTGGAGTGTAGTCAAGCGTAGTCAACTGGAACCCAGATTTTGCAAAAATTTTCCAAGTGCTAGGACTATGCTTAACCCTATTTGGGAGCATAGTTAGCCTTCTGTGGAGAGTCTAGTTAGCACATGGCCACATTTCTAAAGAATTTTCCTAAGTGTTGGACTATGCTCTCCCCTAGTCTAGAGCATAGTTAGGTGCAGTCAATCAGAATAGCCTCCAATGGCCTTCACAACATAGCATCGGCACTCAGCTTAGCTCCAACACATCTACAACAAGCATAGTTAGTAAAAATGCATTTTTTTGTACTCCCTTTTGTCTCCAAATTGTAACTATACTCGACCCCACTTGAGATAGTGGATAGTGTAGTCCTGGATTGTAGTCTCCAAAGTTGCATTTTTCTTGCAAATTTTCAAGTACATATGGTTCTGTTTGGCTCATGTACATGTATTTTTTAGTGTAGTTACAATATGGCAATCTTGCAGAGTTCATTAGAGCACACTAAAGCATAACATTGCTTGCTTTAGTGGAGAGCGTAGTTGGATGTAGCGTAGTCCCAACCGTCCCACTCCTATGTGGCAACTGATCCTCATTTCATGGGAACCCTAGCCCTAAAAATATCCTAGCCCTTGACATTTTAGGGGTTGGAAAAATTAATAGGAGGCTGGAAAAATTTGAAGCAGGGTTGGCAAAAAAATTGAAGCAAGACTAGAAAATTTGAGAGCACATTTGGAATTTTGGAAAGGTAAGGCATTTGCACACCATTGTAGCTTATTGTAGACCACCATAGTCCATTGCACACTATGGTGGCTAACCTGGTAGGCACAGACACTATGGTAGAATGTTAATCCTCATGGTCAGACACCTTCAAGACCATGACTATGTTGTCCACTGTGCTTGTTGTACACCACGTACCTTCTCACCCATTCTAAGGTTAACTATGTTCAACCCCATTTGGGGTGCTGTTGCTTTCTCTCTCACTCTCTCCCTATGCATTTTTAGCATTTTTACTTGCATTTTAACATTTTACTTATATTTTTGGTTATTTTCATGCACTGCCATGTGCTAACACCTTCATTTTGCACTAAAAACATTGACTATGCTCATCCCCGTTGACATTGTGAGCACAATGAAAACACTTAGCATCATTTAGCATTGCATTTGGTAAGTCCCCATTCAATTGACAAGACTATTATGGACACCCTATCTCTACCTCCACTAGGCCCTCATGCTGACGTGGGGTTAAATTTGTACACTTGTGAACCCCTTGGTGTTCCATTCTAGCCATCGACATTTTTGGTTACTACACTTACCAAGGCAGTTGTATGTTATTTGGAACAAGGGCATGATCGACATTTAACTTCTAAGATGCCCATGGACATCTATAGAAGTGGTTATGCAAGGGCATCATAGTAGGAGCCTACTTTGGGGAGGATCCACTTGCATGATTCTTAAAGAGAGTTTTCTCCTTTTCTTTACAAGAAATCCTTTAGTAAGAAGTGAAAACTTGTGAAGACACTTTTGAATAAGAACAAAGCTTGATGATTTTCCTAACCTAGAGGGGAGGATTTTCAAGATTAGTTGTAGGAATGAAAACCTAAAAAAGAATTACCAAAACCATTGGGCTTTTCTTTAGACTCTGTATTCAAACATCTAATGTACTTTGAAATTTTTTTAATATTATTACTTATTTTTTGGCATCTAACACCCTCAATGATGTTTTCAACTTTCTTAAAAAAATGTGTTGAAGCTTTGTAATCATATGACAAATCCATTGTGATTTCCTAGACATAATAAGAATTTCCAGTTTCCTGAATTCTTTTTATTAACTAGTTGTAAAATTTGTTTATAAATTAGTGTTGCTTATTGAAATTGAACTTATAACTTAGATTTTCATATTAAAAAATTTTATTATTAAAGAATATAACTTTGCTAGTTGGCTCACACCTTTTGCATCCCAAAAGGTTCAAATAGCACTACAAACACCTACCATGCTAACTTGAAGGTATGGTATAAATATAGATAGCACAATGAAGAATTCACTTAAAAATAAATTTTTTAATTAATTAATTAATTTTTTAAAAAATACTATTTACATTTGAAAACAAGAGCATTCTAGCTGGTCGCTTTGCTTGGTTTGGTTGCACGCCAGTTTGGTTTGCATAGATGCCAAACTCATAATGATAGACCACACCCATGAAAGAAACCATTCAAATTACAACCTTAACTTTGTTTTATTTGGTTTGACTTCTCTTGTCTAAATGAAATATTTGCTGTTAATCCAATTTCATTAATGGGAACAATGAGATAACAATAAAGAGTTAGCATTAAAAATGAGTGCAGAATTTGAAGAAAGCAACATAGGAATTAAAAAACCAAAATACACAACAAAATTACAATAAAGTAAGTCTTAAAAAATATGCATGATCAACTAGTTAGTTACCATGTATTGATTTGAACTTGAACTTGGTACAACATCACAACAAAAGCATTGTTTCAAGCATTTGGAGTCACCAGAAAAAGCATATGCATGATAATAATTAATACAATGGTTATGGGAAACATGACATAATTACAAGGGTTGGAGGTGTTAAAAATAAGAAATGGAATGAAATGTAACATTAGAAGGGATTAAGGTCATTTAATTTTCCATAACCCCAATTCCACCCCACTCCAGTCCTAATAGTATATAACTACCACCTGCAGCCCTACCTTTCCATACAATAATACCTCACAAAAAAACACACAAAGAGCTTTCTCAATCTCTCTCTATTTTCCAACTACAGTGACCATAATATCTTGGTTGGTTTTTCTTCTTCTTGTCATTCAAAGTGAGCCTATTCTTTTGGTTTTGGTTTTACTGTAATAGCTACCCTTTTCTTTCTTTCTTTCATTTTTGCTACTCATATGGTCATGGTCTTCATTCTCACTCCATTTGTTGCTACTAATTGTTTAGAGGAAAAGGCAATAATAGGTTTTCTTGTTGTTATCGTTGGTTTTTTTTTGGTTGGGTTGCTTGGGTATGGGGACTATTCTTCCTTGTCTCCTTATGCCTAACACCCTTATTATTTCAGGGCTATGCCATGGTGATCACTAGGATGGGCAACAGGATCATTTTAGGACCAATTATGCTTGGTCACCTTCCCCATCGTTAGAGCTAAACCTCTACTCTGAATAGGCCTCTCAAACCAAGCTCCCTGTTAGTGACATCCTTGTTAATTTCTCTTTTCTTCTTTTCTTCTTCTGCTCTCATCTACATTCAATCACCAACCATCCATATACCATAATCTTTTCATCTATAGACTATCTATATTTATGTTAATGTTAATGTTTCACACTTTGTTGTTTGCAATATTGGGTATTTTATTTGTATCTATGTGCATGGTAAGAAATGGGAAACGAAAAAAAGCATTTGTGTTGTGTTGTGTATTCTTTCATGTGATATGTTTATTATGTTATAGTTTTCAATTACAACTCATGGGAGGATTCAGTGGTGAGAGTAGGATACCAAGAATACCAAAGCTACAATGCAAGTAGAGACATTGCGAGGTATGGAAATGGCCACATGGAATTTATCTTAGATAAGAGTAGCTCGCTTTACTTCATTAGCAGTAATGCCTCACATTACTCTATTGGTTAGAAGCTCTAGATCATTGTTCTTGTGTAGCACAATTTACATGTGCCATCGCCATTGCCATTGCCAACATCTACTATTGCTCCTATTGTTACATCACCTCCACATTCTTCTCCTTCTTCTTCTTCTTCTTCTTCTTCTTCTCCTCCTCCTCCTTCTTCTGTGCCACTGCCATTGCCATTGCCAGCATCTACTTATGCTCCTACTCCTATCATTAGGAGCCTCCACCTTCTTCACCTTCTCCTTCTTCTTCTCCTTCTTTTTCTTTTTCTTCTCATTCTGCTCTGGCACCTATTGGCTCCTCCTCCTCCTTTACCTCTATTGTAACACTATTGCCAATAATGTTAGTTTTTGCTATCTTCATTACACCCATTCTAGCCTTAACATCGGTGATTGTGATGTGATGTTTTTTTCTTAATTTAGGTAGTAGCATCCATGCCTATGTATGGGGATTATGTTGTGTTTTTTTATGTGTTTTGTTGTGTTGTGCTTTGTGTTTTAGATTTGAACACCATTTATGTGTTTTGTTGTGTTGTGCTTTGCATTTCAGATTTGAACACCATTTATGTGTTTTGTTGTTTTGTGCTCTACATTTCAGTTTTAAACACTAGGTTAGTTTAGGCCTATTTCTTTCCATTGGAAACCTGCTGCTAAGACTATGTGAGAGATTAGTTATTTGTTTTTTGAAAACCTACTACTAAGATTGTATGAGAGATTATTTATTTGTCATATGATTATTCTATTTACTGATGAAGATTTTTCACTACTTATTTTGTTATTTGCATTACTGGGTATTGTATTTGTATCTATGTGCATGGTAAGAAATGGGAAAAGAAAAAAAGCATTTGTGTTATGTTGTATATTCTTTCATGTGATATGTTTATTATGTTACAATTTTTAATTACAACTCATGGGAGGATTCGGCGGTGAGAGTATGATACTAAGAATACCAGAGCTGTAGTGCAAGTGGATACCTTGCATTGTATGGCAAGGGCCACACTACATTTATCTTATATAGGAGTAGCTCATTTTACTTCATTAGCTGTAAAGCCTCACAATGTGCTATTGGTTAGAAGCTTTGGATCATTATTCTTGTGCAGTGCAATTTGCATGTGCCATCACCATTGCCAATGTCTACTCCTGATCCTACTGTTACATCACCTCCACCTTCTTTTCATTCTCCTTCTTCTTCTTTTTCTTCTTCTTCTCCTCCTTCTTCTCCTTCTCCTTTACCACTACCATTACCATTTCCGACATCTGCTTCTTCTCCTGCTATTACATCACCTCCACCTTATTCTCCATCTCCTTCTCCTTCTTTTTCTTCTTCTCCTCTGCCACCTCTATGCTCCTCCTACTCTTCATCTTGCTTTGCCTTCATTGTAGCACCATCGTCAATAATGTTAGTTTTCACTATCTTCATGATGCTTGTTCTAGCCTTAACCTCAATGATTGTAATGTGATGTTTCTTTCTTGATTCAAGTAGCATCATCCATGCCTATGTATGGGGATTATGTTGGGTTTTGTTTATGTGTTTTGCTGTGTTGTGCTTTGCATTTCAGATTTGAGTGTTTTGCTATGTTGTGCTTTGCCTTTTAGATTTAAATGCTAGGTGAGTTTAAGCCTCTCTCTCTCTGTTGGAAACCTGTGATAAATTAGTTATTTGTTTGTTAGAAACCTACTACTAAGATTGTGTGAGAGATTAGTTATTTGTTATGTGATTATGCTATTTGTTGATGACTACTTTTCACTCCTTATTTTGTGTTTGGAAATGTAAAAGGTTTACTTTCTTGGTTTATGTTTATTACTTTACTATGATTGATATTCCTTTCAGAGTTTTAGGCAAGGGTTGCTAGTATCTTCTTGGCCTAGGAGGAACAAGGGATTATTGAACTATTTCCCCTTCAAAGCTTCATAGCATGTCTCTTGTTACCAATTTCTTTTGCATTATGCTCTAGTGGGATGTTAATCTTGATAGTTATGATCTTGCATAATGTATTTAACATTGAGTCCCTGAATGCCCAACCTCATAAGAGTTTGATGCAACATTGCGGGAATTGATTGATCGGGTAGCAACACAATGTTGTCCTCCATGTCCCTCCACCACAACCGTTCATCCTGATGCAAGATGAAGGTGAAGTCTGGCACATACTCATTAAGATGAGTATAAACCACTTTGCATTATTGGGGCACTGGCAGATTTGACTATTCATTTTTTTATTGATTGGATGTATGCTTTAACCTTGGTAGAGAATCATTCCTCTAAGAAGAAGACATTTTAGATTGAGAGGAAATACTAGTGTGATTTTATAATAATAATTATTATTTTGAATGATTGTGACTTTAAGGTTCATTACAATGATTTTAATAATTTTCACTAAGTCCTAGATAGCACATGTAGCTAACTAAAGTCCGCAGGAATAGTGCCAATGATGAGCAACGAGTATACCCTACACCCAACCATATGAATCACTTGTGTTCACTCCACAATTTGGTTGAATTTGGTAGAATTTAGCTCTCTAAGTACACCATATTTTAGGAGGTGAATCTAACCATTGCAATCATTGTCTTCTCAGTTTCACTTATGAATTATAAGTGTATGGTTAAGTGTAATTGTGGCATCTAATTTTTATCATTTTGTCTTCTATGGTTTAATTGCCTAAGTGTTGGAAATAAAGTAAATTTAATGTGTAATTAATTTAATTAATCTAGTAACTAGCTAACACTTAACTAATCCTAACATAGGCATCCATTCCTACTATCCGTACACATCCTGAACATGTTATAGCACCACTAGGTTACCAAGCATCAAGCACTACTTGGGTTACCAAGCATCAAGCACTACTTGGGTTACCAAGCATTAAACATATGTTTGAAGTGGTCATCCTTATGTTTGCTATTTTGCTGATACTAATTGCTAAGTTAAATGTCATTAACGTAGATTGCATGAATATTAAATGAATAAAGAAAGCATTAATCTATTCTAACTACTGCAAGGTTTGATCACAAAAGCTTATGTTTATTACCGTTCACACTGTTGTGCTTAGGTACATTAGTGCTCAAATAAAGATCTATACACTTCTTTGACTCCTACTGCGGGTAGTTAGAAAATATTCTAACTTTGAAGAAAACAAACTAGATGAGCTTTGCTATAACTAGGGAATGGAATAGATGAATTGTGCATTCAAGTGTTGTAGTTATGTGTTGACACACATCCCACAATATCAGATATCCAATAATGCATCATGGGCTTTGGTATTTGGGATTCGATCTTGGGGCCTGACAAAATGATTCATTAGTAGGTGATGCATATAATCATATTTGATGTGAGTGTTATAAATCTTTGTCAAAATCATGTGTTAATGAAATAAAAATAATGACAATAAAGGTGAGCACTCTAATGAATTTTTAATTGAATTTTTACTTACATCTATTGAGATTATCCTAGATTTGTTAAATAGAGAAATTCTAAAATTCATTTTACAAAATATCTAAATTCGTAACTTAATGTTGCCTACAAGAATCAAACTTGTGATTTAGGGTTTCCATGTCAAGGCTATTTCATTAGGTTAACACTTCATTGGATTTATTTTTATTTGATGCAACACTCTTTTGGATTCATGAGACCACACTAGTTTCATAATTCTTTTATTGGATAATGAGGTGTTAGTTTAGTGGTACAAGTATTGGCCTAATAACCCTAAGGCATAGGTTCAATCCTATTAGGTACACTGAGTTATAAACTTTTATAAATTTTTGGGTGTACTTATGTTTCAATTATTTTGAGTTCTAATATCCCATAATTTCATTTATTAACTAGGGTTAAATTTTATTTATAAATTAGTATTACTCATTGAAATTGAACATATAGCTTGGATTTTCATATTAGAAATTTTAGCACATTGTTAAATGATAGAGGCTCATAATTAGTTATCATGCTAAATGAAAGCAATCATTCAAATTGGAAATGTTAACTTGTTTAACTTGGTTTGGCTACTCTAGCCAAAATGGAGTATTTATTTATTCTAATTGCATGTATGGTATAAAGTGGTGTAAATATACGGTCTCTCGACCTTTTAAAAATGATGATAAAATCTACAAGTTAAGATGGGCCATAGTCAAAGTCCACACTATTTATTTTCTATTAACAAAAGTGTTGACTAAGTTAGATTCACAAAAATTCCACTATTGATGGCTAAATCGATGATCATTAATTAGTTGAGAAAACGACCAATAAAGTGTGTAGAATTAATGCATGGTTTCATTCAAGGAATTTAGAGCACCACATGACTTCAAAAAGTAAAAGCAAAAACCAAATTACCAAAAAGGTTACTAAGATATTAGATATTTACAATGGTTGTCGTCATGGCATGAGAAGGGAGGAGTGAGGTGTGAAGATATTTAATTAACCACATTCCCATTTTCAACCCACTTGAGTTCATCGAGATAGTCCTCTAAAATTAAAAGAATGTGGTTATTCATCTTCTGTAATTAATATATGGGATCATGAGGAATAGTAACTACATTTTCTTGAGAGAACATGTATAATTTAATTAGTTATGAGAAAAATGTGGAAAAAGAGTGAGGCCATTTAATTAGCCATATCTCCAATTCCACACTACATTAATGCTTTTTAAAAATAAACATCACCTGCACCCCTACCTTGCCATATACCCTTATGCTATTTATTTATATTTATATTATTTGTAATTTGTATTGTGTATATGGAAGAAATTCAAAGAAAATGGAGTATCACAGCTAATAATATTGCTAAATTATTTGAGATACAGCTAAGAACACTTGGCAACTTTGTAAATAATATTGTTGATGTGTAAATTTTGGACACACCAACACCTAGGAAAATAAAACTTGTTTAAGGAGACTATCACCTAGGGTGCCTCTCATATGGGTACGGAAACCCAAGAATAGTCTTAGATGGAGAGGGCTATGCAACATTAAAAAATTAAATGGAGATCCTACCCCCTCATCATTACACATGATTATCATTTACCGTTGTTTGTAATTGCTTCACACTGCCACTATTGCTATCGGTGGTGTCCACTATTGAGTAGAAAACCCTACTACAGTAGGGAAAAAAACCCTGTTGCACATGGATGAAAACCCTATTGAGTAGGGAAACATTGCTACATGCTGCTATTTATGCCCCATGTCATCGATCACTCATTGCTCACCACCATGCATCACTGCTGTTGGCCACCCATTGCTATGATGTGCACCACTCGCTGCAAGAAAAAAAAGGAGAAAATGTTGTGTAGGGGCATGCTGCCTTCGATGTCAATTATACCTACCAAAAGAGAGAGGCCCAAAAACCCACCAGGGTTGCTTGTTGTTTGCATCTTTGACACATAGCCATAGCCACCATCATTTATGCCTACCATGCACTACTTGGAATGTCTACCACGCACTGCATAGAGCTACCACTGTTCGAGCCTATTGCACACCTATTTGCAACACCTACCATGCATTTTCCAAAGCTACTGCCATTCAAGCTTGCTGCATGCTACCTGTAATGCTTTCCACACACTACTTGTAGCTACTGCCATTTGTGCTGATGTTGATGTGTTGGCCACCTACTGCATGCTAACCACCGCTGACCATGCCCACTACTATTGCAAGTGTTGACATGAGCCACCTACTGCTGTTGACTACACTTGTTGTTGTCACCATGCACTATGTGCCACCTACAACATATGTTGCCATGCAATGTGTGCCACTAATAATAACTGCCATGTGCATGCTGATCCGTAAGAGAGAAAGAGAGATTACCCTCTGTTGCACATTGTCAGTTGCTCATTGTGTGGAGGAGGGAGGCATGGAGAGGGATCTTGAGAGAGACCTCAAGGTATCCCTGTTCATGTCTACTAGTGGGAGAGGGGAGGCTGATATCCCTTCTTATTACTGCCTACTACCTGAGAGACCCCATATTCCTCTTTAGCTCCCCACTACACACTGGTTTTATAGTAGCTCTCAACGATAGCATTGAATGTTCACATTGACCACCTGCTCCACCACATCACCACATTCTACCACTGATGTTGTTGGTTATGTTCTTCATGTTTGCATGTACCCATGTCCATGATGTCAGTTACCTGCTTGCTTGCCCACATCGCCCACCTCTATAGTCGTAACTTAACTACTATCACGTCTCCGTTGCCACTTGCTATCAATCACTGTAATTACCATCTCCATAAATCAAGGCATTCATTGCCCCTAATAAAAAAAATTTCATCATCAAACTACCCAAACATAGTTTTGAATTTCGCTTCCATAACCTTTAGTTGATATGCTAATCATGTTGTTGTTGAAGGCCCAAGCTTTGTAGTGCATTCGTGCATGCGTTAGTCTTTCTTTATGCCTTGTATGAGAAGAGACCATGCCCAATGATTAGTTGCCTATAATAATGAGCTTATTAGGCTTGATATATCTACTATCCTGTAGTATGATTACATTGATTGGAATTTCACACATACACGTGGTTGAATGTCTGCTACATTTTCTAAATCCTCATTAGTTGCATAGATTGGTGTTAATTATGATTTATAAATATTCAGGAATCATGATTGAGTTGTCCAAGGATCTTTGAATATAGTCAACCATTTGCAACCATATTTATTCATACCTGATATCCTTTTTAATTTGGGGAAAATTTAGTCTACCCATAAGATGTATTGATTCTTCATATTAGTTTGGATGGAGCTCTTTCTACAATTCCAAAGGGGTTTAAATTTTAAAACTTTTAACTTGTTTTCCTTCTTTTACCATGTCATAGCATGTATTTTGGTAAGTTTTATGGATTCTTTGGTGAAGGGCCATTATTTGGAGTAAAGGTAAGGTGCTATCTTAAGGCTTCAGTTGCATAGTCACTTGAAATGAGTTTAGGTTTTCAAAAATCTAGCAACCTTCCTTGATCTTGCTCATTGGGATGCGTATGCAGCTTCTAAGTGATTATCCTTTATCAAGTATTCATCATTTGTGTGAATGCTGATGGACAAAAATAATTTAGAGGTTGCGTAATAACTCTCATTGAAAGCATTCCTATGTATCATGAAACCATGCCCTGGTGATTAGACTAATAAGTCATGGCCCTGTGCCTAGCATGGGTGATGTTGGCATCAAAAAATATATTTAAAACTTATGCTTTATATGTTTTATCTATCTAATAGACCCTCTTGGATCTTCATGGACAAAATACAATTCAGTTTCAATTTCATTTATATGTATGTAGATGATGAAGAATAGGAAAGAACAAGAGCTTTGTGTTTTGTATTATTTTTGTTTGTGTTTGTGTTATATTTATGTTGTGCTAGGTTAGGCTAACCTCTACTACGCTCTACTTGCTATCTACCTAACTGATCTTATTTGGTGGATTTGTCAATGTGTATTGAATTTGCCACAGTTCTAACTTTTGGTGATTTAAATGATGAAAGAGTTAAAGTCTCTAGTTACATATGCATTTTATTTTATATGGCTTCTCTTTCTAATGGGCACACATTTTTATCCTTTTGATTCCCTCGATAGAAGTACATGCTTTTGCATTCTCCCATTCATTTTGTGTTAGCTCAAATATATTCATTAAATTTCAAGTATAGGGTAATAAAATATCTTAGAAAAGATAAATGATACTAATTTTTGAGCAAGTAATTAGGTTAAAAAAATACCACACATATGCATTCGTGAGTCTATGGGTTTAGGCTAGAATTGGATGGTATGACTTTTACAAGCTCTATTAAAAGTGTATCAAGGTGGTGATTTGGCCTTTTGTTTAAGATATTTGTGGAATACAATATCTTCATATAACAAATCATCATGCTTATTACAAGGTTTCTTCAAAAAGAATACAAATTGATAACTTAAAATGGAATCCATGATAGATGAATCCATGATAAATGAAGTACAAATACAAAGAAATATTGTTAAGATTTTGTTAAAATATTACAAATATTCTAAAGTTTACTACAAACGCATCATTAAAATAATTTTATTTATGAGGTTATGAGTTCAATTTTTAATTGTGCATACAATTGGCAATTCAATTAGTAGACTCATTCTATGTTAAAATAATTTTCAAATTTTACAAACCATAAACCTTCCTAGTCTTATATTGTGAATATTTAGAGTATTCTTGATTGGTCATATTCTAAAAATTGAAATTTTATTGGCTTGAAAGTTGTTATTGATAGAGAGTCATCACTCTAGGTTATCTTTACTATCTTAACTAATATCATACACAAAAATACATTAAAAATTTCAAATTGATAGAAGTTGTGAAATATCGATTACAAAATAGAACAAACATTATTTTTTTTCAATGTAAATATAACTAGCATAAATTAACTAGGCCAAACTAATTCAAATTTTAAATCTATAAGGTAAAAATATAATCTTTGATTGAATATTTTCATTTGATTCCATGATTTTTCTTGAGCCATTTCTCAAATAATTGAATACTTACACCTCTACTATCTCAAACTCCATAAGCATAGGAGACTTGAACTTGGAAAGGTAATTTTGAGCTCCTAGAGTCTTGTGCACTTGAAGAGTCATGATGGTATAAAAAATTCATAAATTATGACAATAATCTATCATATCCAATAGTGACAAATCCTCATCATGATGAGAGCTATCTTCAATTATACTTTAATTGAGGAATCATGAAATATTAATTATCATTTGTAGCTTCTTTCTTCAACTATTTTCTGGTTGCTATAGTCTATTTAGTGTTTTTTTTTTAATATTTAATGAGCTCAACTCTTTTGCTAAATCTTCATTCTTTCTCTTCCTCTAAGCCATCCTTTGTAGATTCATTTTGGCTTTCTGTTTGTTAATCATCATGGATTGAGTCACCATAATCATTTTCTTCTTAATTATAGCATCATCAAAGCTAACCACTTGCAAATCATCATCGTATATAACCTTGGTAGTCGTTAAGAAAAGCATGGTTAAAAAACAACATTAAAGCTTATGAGAAGCTTCCATAGAATGTGAGAATTTACCAATAGTTATGATTAGGGTCTTGAATCTAAATCATGGACTTCTTCCATCTAACACTTTAATCATAATCCTTTGAAAGTTTAGCACTGCCAATCTCACCTAACTATAATTTATTCCACATTAGTTTTCAAAGAATAAAGATTTTAATGTAGGCCATGAACTTTAGTTTCAATGGTCAAAATAATGCTCACCAATGAAATAAATCATAATCAAATTGCTATATAGTTTTGCAATATTTTCCACATATTCTTGAGAGAAAAATTAACTTGTAAACCACTTGTCCTTTGAGAATGGCTCCAAATTCAAGTGTTTCTTTGTTTTTGCTTGAACCCCTCAAGTTCTTCTTCTCTTCTACATCATCCCTCAAACTTGCAACTTGTGAGGTGCTCATACTATCCATTTCAATAAATTCCTTCCATAAATTACTTGCTTTAAATCATTTTGCACTTGCACTATAAATCCTAATCACTCTTTAAATTATAATAGTGAAATATTAAAATGTATGATTTTGGCCTAAATAATGTATATTTATTATTCTTGGTATCACAATTGTAGGTTTTAATATTCATGAGTTCATATTAATTCATATAGTCTTATTTTTAGCACAACACATGAAATGTTTTCCTTTTAGTATTATTTATTTTCCAACTTTGTGAGATGAATACCATAAGGATATTTTTTCATTAATCTTTTTGAATTGAGAAGATTTGAGCATAACTACCCATGTTGTAAATAAATTTTAGCAAAAGGATCTTCATGAATGAAATGACCCATTGTAACTACCTCATTTAGACTTAAAGTAGTTCATATTGAGTAGTCCATTTTGATATCACAACAATCTTCCATCAATTCATCTGTATGACAACATCAATCCATAGTTCTTTCAATTTCATCATATTATTCCAAGAAATAAGATAACTGTAACAGAATAGAAGTGTATAGTAAAAGCATTATGAAGTGAAAGGGACAAAAGGATGTATCGAAGACCAAAAGATGAATATTATCACATTTAAAATTCATGAGTGAAAAAGTGAACATGATATGCCAAGTATAAATTCACCAAAAAACAAAAGAAAGAACTAAACTCATGAATTTACAAACATAAATGCAATGAGTTAAGGATATAGTGATTAAAGATAGTGTTAGAATATACTATCTTAAGTTAAAGTACAATCATTAACTTTATAACTTAAGCCATCAACATTTACAAAATGTTTTAATACTGTTACCAAAGAGATGCAACCACTTACAAATTATAAAGAAACCCAAGTTCACAATTCATAAATATGCATAAGATAAGTTATAATAATGTGAACAAATAAGAAGTAAGACAATATTAGAATAATAATTGAAGACAAGTAATAGTAGGCTAAAAGGATATGATGGTGGTGGTTCATAGGACCACAAATTAAAGTGGTCCCAAGTACTAAAAAATGGTTTTTGAGGAAAGACATAGCATAAAGTGAAGAGAAGTTAAAGTTTAAGATATGCTCAACACCAAAAGGAAGATTCATATATCATGGACAAGATGAAGAATTTGAACACTGTGAGCTTTATGAAGGTATCATGAAAGGAGTAGTTACAAAGTCTACATGAGAAAGGAGAGACTACTATTGAGGTATAGTCTATTAGATGTTGTTGATGATTGAATCAACTTAGTAGTGGATAATTGAAGGAGTTTGAAGTAACCTAGCCTACATAAGACCAAGAATATTAGTTATTAACCATCATCGAAATTGTGCCATGAGAGCTCGATGCCAAGAGATGCTACAATAACATAAATGTTGTAGCATTGCTAGAGCAAAATCATTGAAACATAAGAAATTCTTAAGAACTTAACGTAGCCTAATCCTAAGTAATAGCAAGCTCAAAGATGATGTTACAATTTACTAGAACTAGAAATTGCACTTATTTAATACTATCTATAATAGCTTATGATAAGTACTAATCTACAAGCTAGATTCATATTACTATATTTAGACGAACAAGATTCATAAGTAGTTAGTAAGACTTACAATACTCATAATTGTAGAAAAGATTATGAAACAGAATTATCTTAAAGTTCAGAATTGCATTCATACTTCTAACTAATTTAGACCTTGATATATTAGAGTTGCTATGTGTAAGCATAAAAACTAAACTCTAATATTCAAGAAGGAAAGTTAATATCCATAAAACTAAAATTATGTTTTTTGGCACATATAATAAGATAAATGATTTGATATATCACTGTGGATAAACAAAAAATTTTGTGCATTACTAATAATGATAAAGGGTGAAACTATAGGCTAAAAGTTCAAAGTGATAACATGATCCCTCTACCAACCCACAACAAATTTGAAGAATAAGTGTGTGTGAAAAACTATGTCTATACAATATCCACTAAACCAAAATAAACCTAGTGGTTAGAAAATGAGAATACCAAACCATTCAAAAGATGCATGGAAACACCTAACCTACTTATTAGTTCTAGTTCTAAGATAATAAGGCAAACAAAGGACTTTAAATAGAACATCTTACACTCTGACTATACACAAGAAGAAATTATTAAACATGGAGACCCAAGAACCAAAATAGAAAATCAAAAAGGAAACATGTCTAGACCATCTAGAAAGATAGTACCTTTTAGTCTAGTTGAATATATGTGATGAATTGTATTTTGCTAGGCCTCGATATCAGGTATGCAATATTGGGTATGCGATATTGCAACCTGGGTACAATATCGTATATGTGATATCATGATTCCTGTGTTAGCCTATAAATATAGCACTTAGGCACACAGTTGAGGGGAGAATTTTGGGGGAGTTAGAGGTTGTCTTTTGTTAGTTTAGTTTTTAGTTTCTTTCTTTCAACCTAGTTATTCCCAGTGCATGCCCGTAGTTTGATGTACTTGGACATGTGCATGAGTAGTAATAAAGATTGAGATTACTTTCATCATTGCAGCATTCACTTAGATTAATTTTTATTGTTTTAATTATTTACTACCTTCTTTAGTTAACATTTCAATTTATTGTTATTTACTTTTCCTATCATTAAGAAGAATGTGTACACCTTAATCATGAGTGTTTAAGTGCAAATATTTGGCATGCCCAGTAGTAATCCCACAAAGTCCAAGATGCGTATGAATGATTAAGGATGGATACCATCGCCATAGGCTAATTTAGGCTTTTCTTCCATCATTAGTTTAATCAATTTATCTTTTCTATTATCAGGAGTAACATAGAATTAGGACAACATCATATGCCTCACTTTGGACTAAACCATACATGACAAAGCTACTATTAGTTTAGGTAGAAATATAGTGAACTATCATCAATATATAACTATCTAGGTGCCACAACTAGTCCATCCACAGAGTTCAACTGAATTGTGCATACATGCTCATATTCATATGGTTGAGTGTAGGGGTACCTTACTGCTCATCATTGGCACTATTGCTGGGGATGGTGCTAGTTATCTAGATTAGTTATATTACACAAGATCGCTGTAAAAGGGTATTAAAAATATATCTTTTGAGAAGTATTCAACACACACACAAATCGACAACAATGTCTCAATCATGCTGAAATGATTATGAACCATATAGTGCACCTATTCATTAGAGAACTAATGAAATATACAATAGAGAAGATTGGAGTGACCCACCTTATGAAGGGCTTTTTCATGACCATGGTCATCCTAACGACACTCAAAGACTACATTCACCTAAGGCAAACAATCTTGAAGTATATGACATAAGTCCTAAACTAGGGGATGTCGCAAGGCCTAAGACCTCCTCGGTACTTAGAAATGATAGACCAAGGGACCTTGAGGAACATTATTGAAGTCATGGCTATCCTACCAGTTCCTCCTTTTCATCTTCCCCCTCAACTTCAACATCTAATTCTAATGAAGATGAATGTGGGTATAGAGATAGAGCTCCACAAAAGGGTTTGAATAAAAGCAAAAATTGAACCCATAGACACACTCAAGGTCATCACCATGAACACAAGCTCCATTGTCACCATTGATTAAATAGAGATTTTAATCACAACTTGTATGACGATGATAAACCCTTGTTAGTTCCTAAAGCCTAATGCACATCATAGAGGCCATTAAGATATCTCACACTCATCATAAGAAGAGTCGACTACATAAACTCGACATGAATAATATTTCAAAATTTGTAGGAGGCTATGATTCAAATCCATAACATCATTTACAAGCCTTCCATGATGCTTGTGTGCTCAACAATGTGGACAGTAAATGTCAAAAGCTTAAGTGTTTTCCTAGGATACTAATCGATAAAGTCAACATGTTGTATAGATCATTGGAACCAAATTCAATCAGACGATGGTCAACCATGTTATAAATTTTCACTAAAAGATACCAGACCTATGTGTAAGTGTTCACCTTAAAGAGACAAAGCCAAAGATGGAAACAAGAATAACAGGAATCCTTGGACATGACCTTAGATAGATACTATGCCTTACTACATAAATGTCTAGGTCATAGGTTCTTTGAGAAAGAGCAAATACTCCACATTATAGATGGGCTTAGTAATGAAACAAGGGTGAACCTTGGAAAGTATGCTAGAGGAAAACTATATAAGCTCCAAGGCCACCAGGTTAAAGAACTAATAGAGAATTTGATGAAAGAAGAGAGAGAATTATCTAAATGGGAAAATTCTAAAGGATTTGAGTGGGATCCAACTCTAGAAATAACAAGGGTCTAAAACTACAAAGTTTTCCAATATAGAAACCAATAGATGAAATTGAGGCAGAGCATAACAAGATGATTGTATGGGCAAAGGAACAAAGTGTGAGCTTAGAAGACATTGTTGGGGAGAGAGTCATCCAAAATAAACTAGGCAATCGAAACAAATAGAGTGCACAGAAATTAGAAATAGTTAAGAATACTATTTGGCAACAAGGGAGAATGGATAAGGGTAATGAAACCAAAGACTAAACTACAAATAATGAGGATGGATGTGATGTCTGCTTATATGACCATCCAAAGGGCCATTGCCTAGTCTTGTCACATCTATATGAGCAATCGGTAGGGAAGTTGCACCCAAAATTTATACAAAGGTATTGATTTAGGTGCATTCCTATTACTAATATGATCAGTTGGGGGAGTTGTGATGTCAAAAATTTATTTAGGACATTGATGATGTCATAAAACCCACTATTTTGTCTGATCCTACAAGTGGACACATTTCATTAATTTCAAGAGGAGAGTCCTAGTGGTCTCAATAGATCTCTGGAAATGCTGCATCCTTCCAAGTCAAATTAGAAATTGGTGACGGTGCCACAATGGTGATCATGTAGCACTAGGATGTGACAAGCATAGTAGAGGTGGTTGTAGAACACATCAAAGAATCTTTTAATGTCCCTATTGTGCCACCAATATATTTCACAGGAGCAAATGATGCTCAAGTTTTTGCCAGTTCCTAAATGACACCTACAGAACATGAGAATGTTTTGGATCGCTTACTACAAATAGGACAAGTCATGACTTCCTTATTTGACATCCCCCAAGATGTCACAATAGCACAATCAGACCTCATTTCAACCAAAGGAAAATTGGTCATGGCTAAAGTTAGGGTTGAGCATGTGGAAGTAGAGCTACACAGACTATAAGAAAATCTCGTCACCTTACAAGCTGAATAAAGGAATCCTTCCCAATTCATTGCAATTAACAAATTGGATGTTTTCAGAATCAAGAAACTGAATAAATTGTTGGAAGAAAATAAAAATGTGGAAGGAAGAAAAAATAGGCTGATTGGGATGCTTCCAAGGCACAAGCTCAAATGTACGCACATGCTAAAGCTCTCAAGGCCTTACAGGAGGAGAATAAACAACTTGCTATTGAAAATATTTGGTTGACGATAGTTGAGAAATAGAAGAATGTTCTCAAAGAAATTTTTCAACAAATGCAAGAATAATTAGTTCAGGTCAACCAAGATATGAATTGCTTGGCTAGGGAAAATAGAACCCTCTCCATGGAGGAGGTCCATGCCATCCATCAAAAGATGGCAATAGAGATAAGTGTGTGGCAAAATGATGCCAAGAAGCATGAGAAGTTAAAAGAGCACTTCCTTGATTAGGTGGGGATGTACAAAAAATCATCAAAAAGGAGATCCATATGGCTAAGGGTCATATTAGCTCTTTCAGTGCTCAACACACTAACTAGTAAGTCGTACTAGATACATATGCCTCGCCCACCAAGTAGAATTGAAAAGCTAGGATCTGCACATTCAAGACTTAACAAAGTACATAGAGTTGGCAAATTTGCAATATGCCAACTTAGCCATGTTAATAGTAGGGCACTTGAGAACTAAGCTTGAGAATTGGGTAGCTACCAGTTATTCTAAGTATGAGACAGAGTTTGTCGAACATAAGAAAACATTACAAAAGTTAGAAGTTGCAAACTTTGAATTAGAAGTGGTCAAAGAAAGCTACCACGACCAAAGAGATGTAGCAGTAAACTTGGCTTGATAGGTAATAGATTACCATGAATTACAAGATAATGCTAGAGCCTATGAGGAGGAACAATGATAGTTTGCTATGTGGTATGTCAAAGAAAACCAGATGTTTCCACAATTGCTGTGTTTGTGGGAACTGCTAGTTCCATCAAACATTGGGACATCAGCATGGACTGTGCATGATCCTCATATAGAAGAAGAGAAATTGTAGGTGCTTCCCACTTGTCAAAAATCTTAGAAACTTGTAGGGCTAGACAAAGGAAAAGCACCAATGGAGGAGCCACCACCTCTAGGAACCACATTAGATCCAACATTTTGTAGTTTGTATTTTGTGTTTTGTGTCCAAGTTTTGTGTTTCCCATACTATGGCATGGTTAGTCAGTAGTAGTCAATAATCCCATACCTTCATAATGTTTTGTAAGAGGCTTGTTTCTCATTGTATTAACTCAAGGTCAAGTTTTTATTCAGTCATGGGGGTATGATGAATCGTGGTTTGCGAGGCCCTGATAATAGGTATGCGATATCAGGTACATGATATTGTGGCTTGGGTACGATATCATGATTCCTATGCTAGCCTATAAATATAACACTTAGGAACATAGTTGATGGGAGAATTTTAGAAATTTACAAGTTCTTTTCTTTTCATAGTTTAGTTTTCAGTTTCTTTCTTTCAAGCTAGCTATTCCTTGTGCATGCCCACAGTGTGATGTTTGTAATTGTATGACACCTTTGTTTGAGTGTGATGAACCTGGATACGTGCATGATCGACAATAAATATCAAGATTGCTTTCATCATTGCAACATTCACTTAGATTAATTTTTGTTGTTTTAATTATTTACTACCTTCTTTAGTTAACAATTCAATTTATTGTTATTTACTTTTCCCGTCATTAAGTAGAATGTGTACGTCTTAACTACGATCATTTAAGTGCAAATATTTGGCATGCCTAGTAGTAATCCCATGAAGTCCAAGACGTGTATAGATGGTTAAGGATAGATATCATCTCCATAGGCTAAATTAGGCTTTGCTTCCATCATTAGTTTAATCAATTTATCTTTTCTATTATAAGGAGTAACATAGAATTAGGATAACATCATATGCCTCACTTTGGACTAAACCATACATGACGAAGATACTACTAGTTTAGGTGGGAAGACAACGAATTGTGATTGACATATAACTATTTAGGTGCCACAACTAGTCCATTAGCAAAGTTTGATTAGATCATGCGTATATGCTCGTATTCATATGGTTTAGCATAGGGGTACCTTGTCGCTCAACAATATGTCTTCAAATGATTGAAACATAATTATTGTTAATGTTAAATGTGATAACAAAAAAAAAACTTAAATAATTAAAGATAATAAATGGAAAATTTATGGCATATAACCAAGGGAATGTGTGGTCCATTTTTTGAATGTTTGCTCATGAGTTTAGTCATGGGGGAGATGCCCCATCTTGAATCAAGAATTGATAAGTGTATTTTCACATTTTTTTTACAATTTTTTATCATTTTTCTATTTCTTCAAAATTTTCTAATTCTTAATATGCCTTCCATTTCTTTTTATTTTTTTTCTTTATAGTTTTATCTTTTCTTGAGTCATTTCCTTTATATTTTATTAATGATTATTATGGTTTTTTTTAATAATGATATTGCCAATCATGGTGTAGAAGTCAACATCATGTGTTGCGTTTTTATCCTATGCTATCAAGATGGTTAGGTAAATAATTATGTAATGTAGTAAGACCACATCATCCATTCCTCTAGTTTCTCTAAATAAAAGGTCTTTGTCATGGAAACAATATGGTTCTTCTCACATGAAACTAAAATTAACTACTAATCATTGTGTCTTGAAGAAAGAGGGAAATACCAAGTGGGAATGGCAAAGGGTGTGACATTAAGGGGATTTTTGGGGTTTTCTTCTTAACTTCCTTGTGGTTTATGACACCTCCAAGAATGTACCATCACACCTAGTTTTTGAACAATAAATAGGAAGCATGTCAGTGCATGGTATGGTTCTTATGATGTAGAAAAAAAATCACAACAACAATAAAAACAAAAAAAAAAAAACACATAGGAATTCAAAGCATACCCCTTAGACACAATAATGGACTACAAGTACTAGTTATGGGGTTGGAAAGACATGTTACCAATGCCTGAAGGCACCCCTCTAACTAAAGCCTTTTCTTCCTTCTTCTCTTTTCTTCTCTTTTTGGAGTGATGTTCATTCTCTATGGTTATTCTGAGCTCATGATGGTTGGTAAGAAGGGACACATCAATGTGAGGACACTACTAATGGTATGGACTTGGTTTGAAATTTGGATAGATAAGTATGATGGTCATCCTAATCACACTTGACACAAGAACCTATTGTCAGAATGGTTAAGTGTCTTACATCCCAATCTCTGAAATCCTGTCTCATTCCATTATTCACCTCACTATTGCATGTAGTTGTGAACCTACTGGTTTTGTATAGTATAGTATAGAATCCTTACCAAGGCATTTGTATGTTATTTGGAACAAAGATATGATCTACATTTAAATTCTAAGATACCCATGGACATCTATAGAAGTGGTTATGCAAAGGCATTATAGCAGGAGCCTACTTTGGAGAGGATTCACTTGCATGACTTTTGTTGATCATGGCTTTCAATCAAATCTCACATCTTCAAGGATATCATGGACTACTTGGATAAATTTATGAGTGATTTTGTGATTACATCTAATCAATTTTGATTAATTTTACTACTTTGATATTAACTTATCCTCCAAATTCAATATGTCTTGGTCATCTTATGAGCCAAACCTTTGGTTTTAGTTGTTCAAAAACTTGTGAGCTTTTGGAGTTAAGCTCATTCATCGTGGGTGCTAAGGATGCAATTTTTGAACTTTATCTAGCACCTTATTTTTTAAAATTATGGTAGCTAATAGTAATAATAATCAAAATAACATGAAAAAATTGATAATTTTAGTTACCTTATAGCCTTGGAAACAATATTTTTTAATCACATTGAGCCTAAATAATGAATTTTTTCTATGTTTTAGCTACCCGAGGATCTAGAAAGAGTTAATCATCAAGGAAAAAATTATTATTATCAAACCTAATGTTGTTTCTTTGGTGACTACAAAGGATTCCAAAAGAGATGCCTAAGGTTAAGGGTCTTTTGCAAGGGAAGAGAAAGAGGCCAAGACGAGGACATGCCCATGGATAAGTAGCATATATAAGAATTAAAGCTCACATATGATATGTTTTCTGAATTCATGGAATAATGAGAAGAAATTTTAGTCCATCCTTCAAGAGAGTTTTGCATAAAAGAGAAGCGTCAACATAGAAATCAAGGTCAGAAAATCTACCACCACTAGTGACAACAAGAAGATTCATCTCTGATGGATCTTTTGAAGACCTCTACAATTTTGTAAACTTTAATATCTATCTAGTCTTTTTTTCCTTTTGTAATACATCTACTTGAATAAAATTATGTAATGCACCACTCTAGTTTTGTAATGTTTGCCAATCTAGTCTTGATCTCCCCACAATTTTTGTAATGAAACCTCGTCTATTTATATATAACTCAAGGACAAGGTTTTTGTCAGTTGTGGGGGTATGATGAGACCTGATATCTTGAGTAAGTTCATCAATGCATTTCTATTGATAGATCCTCATTGACACATATGTGTCAACACATTTGAGGACATGTTGATGCATTAATTGATAACACATCTTAGATGTGTTGACGCATCCTCATCAATGCAGCCTTGTCAACTCATCCTTGTCGACACATTCTCGTCGACATAGCTAAATGCTTTAATGCATTCCTATTGACAAAATACCTATATTTTTCTATAAATATGTGAGAATCCCCCATGTATTAGGTGCCATTTGATCAATAGTATAGTTGAAATCTTGTAGTTTTTCTTCCCTAGAGTTAGAATATTTTTCCAAGTGCTTGCAGTAGGAGTTATTGAGTTTACAAATCTTTATTCAAGCAGTATTGTACCTAAACACGATAGTGTGTGTAGAAATAAAGATGAGATTTTTGATAAACCTTGTAGCACTTCAGCTAGATTAAATATTTTCTTCATACATTCCATGTTTTATGCAATTTCCTTTGATGCTTTAAGTAATTAAGCTAAATTAAGTTAGATTAAATAGCAATTAATTATGAACATAATTATAACCACTTCGAGCATGCACATGATGCTTGGTAATCCCAGTAGTGCTTAATGTTTGGTAACCTAGCAACATTATACGTGTTCAGGATGCGTACACAAAGTGGGACCAGATGCTTATGTTAGGATTAGTTAGAAATTAGTTAGTTATTTAGATTTAATTCGAAATTCAATTATTTCATTCCTTTCATCCTTTATTTTAAGCACCCAAAACATAAAACATAAAAAATAATAAAAATTATATGCCTTGATTACACTTAACCATACCTTTGCATATCACAAGTGTAATTGGGAAGACAATGAATGACTATTAGAACAAGTTCACTTCCTAGAGGCTAGTGTATTGAAAGACAGAATCCACAGAATTTGACTAGATCACTCATTAATACTTAGTGACTTGTATGGTTAAGCGTAGGGGTATTTTTCACTTAGCACTTACCATGGCCATAATGATATTCATTTCATAATAAAACTAGGAATAAACGTATGATCATTATGCCTAGATAGAAGAGTGAAGGAACCAAGTGGGAATGCAAAGGGTGTGACATCAAGAGAATTTGTGGACTTTTTTGCATTAATTATATATGTTCTATCATGTTGCTAAGGTTGTATTATATCCTTGTANATATATGTTCTATCATGTTGCTAAGGTTGTATTATATCCTTGTAGATTTAACAAAAAATGGGAGCAAGAGTAAAATAAGTGCTACCTTACTATGTCACTAGAAATACATGTTACCCATGCTTGAAGGTAGTTCTTTGGCAAGGTTGACATAGATAAAAATAAAAGAGGATAGAATAAATTTCTGGGTGTCCCACTAGAAAGACATGTTACCCATGCCCAAAGATAGGTAACTTCTCAAAAATTTAAAAAATGAAAAAAAGTGCCATGAATAACTCCTCCCTTAGACAATACACCAAGTGACGATACTCCTTGCACCAGTGGTAATCATATAGTTGTAATTCCAAGAGATGAAACAATGTGATGTCATTAGAATGTGGCTTGTACTTGGTTTGAATCTTGGACAGAAAGGCTAATGACTACTTTAACCACTAATAAAATACAACAATTCATTATGCCTATGGTAAGATACCTCATGTCCAAAATTCAGCAATCCCTTCTCCAATCCATTCCACCTCACTATATATTTAATCATAACTTATGATTTTATATAATATAGCATTGTTTTCCCAACTTGGTGATAGTAACATGTGTGTTTTGATAATAGGTATGTCTTACATTCAACTCCTTGAGTTCCTAAGGACACTTTTAAGTGTGGTTATACAAGGGCACTAAGGGTTGGAGCTTGCTTTGGGAAGGACCCACTTGTATAAATCTTGTATTTCATACTTGACAAGCAATTCCACATCATATTGTGTCTTCCAAAATATTGAATAAACTTTTAATACCATCTAATAATCTATCCATACATCAGAAATTCATTATCTATTTCTTATCTATATCATAAACTTTCGTT
>MNCI01035238.1:302155-313399 GCA_015680685.1 Gnetum montanum
GAAGATACTATAAAGGGTAAGTACAAAGAGATAATACGAACTGTAAAGTTAATCAATCAAAATATGGTCAAAAAGATTTAGATAATACTCCTAATAAACCACATCAACTATTTTAGGCCATAATAAGAAAGGAAAATGATAAAAGGTCATAAGTAATTAACACTTAAGCGGTTCCTTTTTGATAAATTTTTCAACTCTATAATCATAATATGATTTGAACTTGATCTAACCAAGGGTATGGTAAAGAGCTATTAAGAACTAGTGTGAACATTCTAATACCTTCATACCCTTGTTGATTGTAGATGATCCCAAAGAGACCACTAGAAGGAGGACCTTCACAACATGAAAGTTATAAAGATGCAACTTCAAGCTTCTCCTTTATGACATACACTAACAAATAGCAAAGAATGGTACTTAGGAGAAATGTACCAATTCTAGTGAAATAAACAAGTTGATAAAATAGTTAAAATTGAGGGAGTCTTTGTATCATACTTAGTAGAGGTAGCAGATGGAAAAGAAAACAAGTACAGAAGAGAAGAAACTTTAGGCGCTTATAAATAGATATCAATTCTAGAAGCTTGACAATGAAGGAAAGAAGTTGATGGAAGATCCACCACCACCTAAAATAAGAAGTACATTGAGCCACCTTAAATTGGAAGCATTTTTGTGCATGTCTATGCATGGTGTGGTTCTTGTGATGTAGAAAAAGCTCATAACAACAACAATAAAAAAAATACACAAGAATTCAAAGCATACCCCTTAAACACAATAATGGGCTACAAGCACTAGTTATGGGGTTGGAAATACATGTTACCCATGCATGAAGACATCCCTCTAGCTAAGGCCCTTTCTTTTGTCTTCTCTTTTCTTCTCTTTTTGAAGTAATTTTCATTCTCTATGGTTGTTGTGAGGTCATGATGGTTGGCAAGAAGGGACACATCAATGCAAGGACACTACTAATGGTATGGACTTGGTTTAAAATTTGGACAAATAAGTATGATGGTCATCTTAATCACAACTGACACAAGAACCTATTGTGGGGATGGTTAATTGCCTTACATCCCAATCTCTTTAATCCCTTCTCATCCCATTATTCACCTCATTGTTCCATGCAATTGTGAGCCTAATGGTTTTGTATATCATAGTATAGAATCCTTACCAAAGTAGGCATGATCAAAATTTAACTTCTAAGATGTTCATGGACATCTATAGAAGTGGGTATGCAAGGGCGTTATAGTAGGAGCCTACTTTGGAGAGGATCCACTTGCATGATTTTTGTTGATCATGGCTTTGAATCAAACCTCACATCTTCAAGGATATCATGGACTACTTCAATAAATTTATGAGTGATTGTGCAATTACTTCTCATCAATTTCAATTAATTTTACTACTTTTATATTAACTTATCCTTCAAATTCAGTATAGCCTAGTCATCTTGTGATCCAAACCTTTGGTTTTAGTTGTTCAGAAACTTGTGAGCTTTCTGAGTGAAGCTCATTCATTGTGGGTGTTAAGGATTTAAGTATTGAACTTTATCTAATACCTTATTTTTAAAAATTATGGCAAGCAATAGTAAGAATAACCAAAATAACATGAAAAACTTGATAATTTTAGTTACCTTGTAGCCTTGGAAACAATATTTCGTAATCACCTTGAGCCTAAATGCTGAATTTTTTCTATGTTTTAGCTAATCGAGGATCCAAAAAGATTTAATCAACTAGGAAAAAATTATTATTATAGAAACTAATGTTGATCCTTTAGTGATTTCATAGGATTCCAAAAGAGATGCCGAAGGTTATGGGCTTTTTGCAAGGGAAGGAAAAGAGGCCAAGACAAGGACATGCCCATGGATAAATAGCATATACAAGAATTAAAGCTCAAATATGATATGTTTGTTGAATCCATGGGATGATGAGAAGAAATTTAGTCCATCCTTAAAGTGTGTTTTTCATAAAAGAGAAGCATCAACATAGTAATCAAGATCAGAAAATCTACCGCCACTGGTGATAATAACAAGATTCATCTCTGATAGATCTTTTGAAGACCTCTATAATTTTGTAAACTTTAATATCTATCTAGTATTTCTGTCCTTTTGTAATACATCCACTTGAATAAAATTATGTAATGCACCACTATAGTTTTGTAATGTTTTCCAATCTAGTCTTGGTCACCCCATAATTTTTGTAATGAAACTTTGTCTATTTATATATAACTCAAGGATGAGTTTTTAGTCAATTTTGGGGGTATGATGAGACCTAATATGTTAAGTAACTTCATCACTGCATCCCTATTGATAGGGCATCATCTATGCATCTTAAATGTGTCAATGCGGACATGTTGATGCATTAACTGGTAACACATCTTATATGCGTTGATGCATCCTCATCAATGCAACCTTGTCAACACATCCTTGTCAATGCATCCCTGTCGACGTAGCTAAATGATTTAATGCATCCCTATTGATGCAATGCTTATATTTTCCTACAAATATGTGAGCATCCCTCATGTATTAGATGTTATTCAGTCAATAGTATAGTTGAACTCTTGTAGTTTTCTTTTGTAGTCTTAATAAGTAGTCAGTGAGTGCTCGTATTGTGGATTCGAGCCTGTTGTACAACATCTTATTTAAGTGGCATTGTATTTGGACACATTCCATGAACAACAATAAGATTGAGATTGATTCTTATTCATTATAACAATTTGACTTAGAATATATTTACTTTCAATGCAATTTACTTTCTATGTGTTTAGTTAATATGTTCATTTCTATGTATGTTAATTAATGGGCAAAATGAACATGACCAATTCAAGCATAAAAACATATTCACTTAGTAACCCAAACAATGTTGTTGCTTGGTTTGCCTAGTACCATAACACTTGGTAATTCTAGTAGTGGGTACATGAGTTTAGGATGTGTATAGTAGGTTGGGAACAGATACTCATTACCCTTAGCATAGTTTGGGATTTATCTTCTTGTTATTAATTAGATTAAATAATTAATTTGCATAATTTCATATAATTTAGCCTTAGTTACACAACATCAATAATCATATGTCTCATTTTGACATTACCCATACATGATAAACCTACAACTAGTCGCAGTGATGAGACAATGACCTACGATCAATACTTAATAATTTGGATACCACACTAGTCCCATCCATGGAATTTGACTGGATTACATGTGAATGCTTGTGATTCATATGGTTGGATGTAGGGGATACCTGCTGCTCATCAACATGTAATGATTTGTTAGAAATAAAATCTCAACAAGTGGCCAATTACTTCAATGATTTGGGGCTATCAATTCAAGGGAAGATTAACATTAAGATTTTGTGGTTCATAGAAGAGGTCCATTACATGTTTTTGAAAGATGAGTTAATAAAGAACTCTATTGGAAAATTAGAGTGAACATGTCGAACCAATTATGATTCATGTTATACTCATAAAGGCAAGGTAGTTTAATCAACACTTCAATTTTAATCACAATCCAAGGAATCTAATAAGAGCATTTCAAGGCAACTAGCAATGTTTAGCAAGGAGTCATCTAAGAACTCAAATGCTTATGCTTGGCCAATAGTTAGTAAGCGTAATAGGCATGGAAATACTAAACATTAATCTAATCAATATCCTAATAGAAAACAAGAAAACCTAGTTAAATCTAGATATGTTGCCATTACAAAAGAAGTTAAGCTTGCAAAGGATAACAACTTGGAGGGAGCTAAAGTTGCAAATATGTTTTTCCTTTTAATTCAAAAGTTTCTTATAATATTATTATAAAATGATCATATTCATAAAAAATTAATAATGCCTAGAAAATGTGATTATTATCACACTTTTTGATAAATAAAATAAAAGTTATTTAGAGAGCTCTTACATTTCCTAAAATTTAGATTTTTATGGTGTCTTGTTCATCATGGTCTTCCTATTAGCACTTGTCTTAAACATATGGGAAATATTTCTTGTAAATGTCCTCTTTATACAAGTAAAGACTCTTTTTCTTAGGTGTTTTTTGAGTAACCTATTGCTCAACATGCTTAGAAATGGATATCTAGATGTGATAAAAATTTCTAGTTTCTAGTTTCCAGAATTTGTAACAACTTTCAACCAAGCATCAAATGAGTCATTCTGGGTGATTTTCTTGCTTTGTCTACTTCATTTCTTTGTATTTGGAATTATCTTTGACCACTTGTTCTCTAATTTATTTCAAAGCTTTAGTTTGCAATTATTTTCCAATTGCTAGAACATAACTATGACTTCTCTTCATGTCTCAAATGTCAGATTCTCAAAGATGTTACTTTTCGACTACAACTTTAAGCAAGAAAGCTCTGAGTGAAAGTTGAACAAATAATTTGTTTTCTATAGTATTAATTTATTTTTGTTTTGAAGGCTTAAAGATAGGAATCTTTTAGCTTTTGTTGCTATTTCTTCATTATCTCTAATTGATGTATTCTTTTTTTCTTCTTAAAGAGAGTTTTCTCCTTTTCTTTACAAGAAATCCTTTAGTAAGAAGTGAAAACTTGTGAAGATACTTTTGAATAAGAACAAAGCTTGATCATTTTCCTACCCTAGAGGGGATGTTTTTCAAGACTAGTTGTAAGAATGAAAACTTGAAAAAGAATCACCAAAACCATTGGGATTTTTTTTAGACTCTATATTCGATCATCTAATGTACTCTAAATTTTTTTTAATATTATTATTTATGTTTTAGCATCTACCACCCCCAATGATGTTTCAACTTTCTTAAAAAATTTGTTAAAGCTTTGTAATCATTTGACAAATCCTTTGTGATTTCCTTGACATAATAAGAATTTCTAGTTTCCTAAATTTTTTTATTAACTAGTCTTAAAATTTGTTTTTAAATTAGTGTTGCTTATTGAAATTGAACTTATAACTTAGATTTTCATATTAAAAATTTTTACTATTAAAGAATATAGCTCTGCTAGTTGGCTTCAAATAACACTACAAACATCTACCATGCTAACTTGAAGTTATGTTATAAACATAAATAGCACAATGAAGAATTCACTTAAAAATACATATGTTAATTAATTAATTAATTATTTTAAAACTAATATTTACATTTGAAAATAAGAATATTCTAGTCAGTCTCTTTGCTTGGTTTGGTCGCGCCTGAGTTTGGTTCACACAAATGGCAAACTCATAATGATGGACCACACCCACGAAAGCAACCATTCAAATTGCAACCTTAACTTCGTTTTATTTGGTTTGGCTTCTCTTACCTAAATGGAATATTTAGTTTTCATCCAATTTCATCAATGGGAACAACGAGGTAACAATAAAGAGCTAGCATGAAAAATGTGTGCAAAATTTGAAAAAAGAAACATAGGAATTAAAAAACCAATAGGGACAATGAAATTACAATAAAGTAAGTCTTAAAAAATATGCATGATAAACTAGTTAGTTATCAAGTATTGATTTGAACCTAAACTTGGTACAACATCATAATAATAGCACTACGTTAAGCATTTGGAGTCACCAGAAAAAGCATATGCATGATAATAATTAATACGATGGTTATGGGAAACATGACATAATTATAAGGGTTAGAGGTGTTAAAAATAAGAAATGGAATGGAATGTAATGTAAGAAGGGATTATGGTCATTTAATTTTCCACAACCCCAATTCCACCCCTAATGTAGTCCTAACAGTATGTAAGTACCATCCACAGCCCTACCTTTCCATACAATAATACCTCACAACACAACATACAAAGAGCTTTGTCAATCTCTCTCTATTTTTCAAATACAAAGGCCATCACATCTTGGTTGGTTTTTCTTCTTCTTGTCATTCAAAGAGAGCCTATTCTTTTACTTTTTCTTTTGGTTTTATTGCAGCAGCAACCCTCTTCTTTCTTTCTTTCATTTTTGCTACTCATCTAGTCATGGTCTTCATCCTCACTTCATTTGCTACTATTAATTGTTCAAAGGAAGAGGTAGTAATGGGTGCATGTGATATTATCATTGGTGTTTTTCATGGTTGGGTTGCTTGGGTATGAGGACTATTCTTCTTTGTCTCCTTATGCTTGACACCCTTATTATTTTAGAGCTATGCCATGGTGATCACCAGGATGGGCAACAAGATCATTTTATAACCAATCATGCCTGGTCACCTTCCCCATCGCTAGAGCCAAACCTCTACTTTGAATAGGACTCTCAAACCAAGTTCCATGTCAGTGACACCCTTGGTAATTTCTCTTTTCTTCTCTTCTTCTTCTGCTCTCATCTACATTCAATCATCAACTATCCATATATCAAAATATTTTCATCTACAACCTATTTATGTTCATGTTCATGTTAATGTTTCATACTTAGTTTGTCATTTGTAACACTTGGTATTGTATTTGTATCTATGTGCATGGTGAGAAATGGAAAAAGAACAAGTGAGCAATGGGAAAATAACAAGAGCATTTGTGTTGTGTTGTGTATTCTTTCATGTGATATGTTTATTATGTTATAGTTTTCAATTACAACTTGCAGGAGGATTGCTAGCAAGAGTAGGGTACTAAGAATACCAAAGCTATAATGAAAGTGGAGACATTGCAATGTATGGCAAGGGCCACATGGAATTTATCTTAGATAGGAGTAGCTCATTTTACTTCATTAGCAGTAACACCTCACACTGCACTATTGGTCAGAAGCTCTGGATCATTGTTCTTACATAGCACAATTTAGATGTTCCACTGCCATCGCCATCTCCATCATCTACCTCTACTCCTACTATTACATCACCTCCACCTTCTTCTCGTTCTCCTTCCTTTTCTTCTTCTTCTCCTTCTCCTCTACTACCTCCTAGCTCCTCCTCCTCCTCCTCTTCATCTTCCTTTGCCTCTGTTGTAGCACTATTGCCAGTGATGTTAGTTTTTACTATCTTTGTGACACCTTTTCTAGCCTTAACATCGGTGATTGTGATGTGATGTTTCTTTCTTGATTTAGGTAGTAGCAGCCATGCCTATGTATGGGGATTACATTGGTTTTTGTTTATGTGTTTTGTTTTGTTGTGTTCTACCTTTTAAATTTAAATGTTAGGTTAGTTTAGACCTTTCTCTCTCTATTGGAAACCTGCTACTAAGACTATGTGAGAGATTAGTTCTTTGTCTATTGGAAACCTACTACTAAGACTGTGTGAGAGATTAGTTATTTGTCGTGTGATTATTCTATTTTCTAATGAATATTTTTTACTACTTATTTTTTTATTTTCATTACTATATATTGTATTTGTATATTTGTGCATGGTGAGAAATGAGAAAACAACAAAAGCATTTGTGTTGTGTTGTGTATTCTTTCATGTGATATGTTTATTATGTTATAGTTTTCAATTACAACTCGTGGGAGGAATCGGTGGTGAGAGTAGGATACCAAGAATACCATAGATGCAATGTAAGTAGAGACATTACATTGTATGGTGAGGGCCACACGACATTTATCTTAGATAGGAGCAGCTCATTTTACTTCATCAACAGTAATGCCTCACATTGTGTTACTGGTTAGACCATTGTTCTTGCATAGTGAAATTTGCATGTGCCATTGCCAGTGGGAATGTCTACTCCTGATCTACTATTACATCACCTCCACCTTCTTTTCCTTCTTCTTCTCCTCCTCCTTCTACTTCTCCTTTTCCACTTGCATCGCCATTGCTAGCATCTGCTTATGCTCCTACTCTTGTTGTTACATCACCTCGACCTTCTTCTCCTTGTCCTTCTCCTTTGTTTTCTTCTTCTTCTCCTTCTCCTTTGCTACCTCTTGGCTCCTTCTCCTCCTCCTCATTTTCCTCTACCTCTGTTGTAGCATTGTCATTGGTAATGCTAATTTTTTCTATCCTTGTGATGCATGTTTTGGCCTTAACATTAGTGATTACGATGTGATGTTTCTTTCTTGAGTTAGGCAGTAGCAGCCATGCCTATGTATGGGGATTATGTTAGATTTTGTTTATGTGTTTTGTTGTTGTGATTTTCTTTTTAGATTTAAACGTTGGGTTAGTTTAGGCCTCTCTATCTTTATTGGATACCTACTACTAAGACTGTGTGAGAGATTAGTTATTTGTTTGTTGGAAACCTACTACTAAGTTTGTGTGAGAGATTAATTATTTGTAATGTGATTATTCTATTTTTTGATGAATATTTTTAACTACTTATTTTGTGTTTGCAAACATAAAAGGTTTGCTTTCTTGGTTTATGTTTACTACTTTACTATGATTAATATCCCTTTTAGAGTTTCAAGCAAAGGGTTGCTGGTATCTTTTTGGCCTAGTAGGAATAAGGGATTATTGAATTGTTTCCCCTTCGAAGCTTCTTAGCAAATCTCTTATTATCGATCTCTTTTGCATTGTGCTTCAGTGTGATGATAATCTTCATAGTTGTGATCTTGCATAATGTATTCAAAAATGAGTCCTTGAATGCCCAACTTCATAAGCATTTGATGTAGCATCACAAGAATTGATTGATCATGTGGCAACACAATGTTACCCTCCATGTTCCTCCACTACAACTATTCATCCTAATATAGGATGAAGGTGAAGTCTGGCACATACCCATCAGGATGAGTATAAACCACTCTACATTATTGAGGCACTGGTGAATTTGACCGTTTGTTTTTTTGTTGATTAGATGTATGCTTTAACCTTGATGGAGAATCATTCCTTTGAGAAGAAGACATTTTAGATTGAAAGGAAACACTAGCGTGATTTTATAATTATTATTATTATTTTGAATGATTGCAACTTTAAGGTTCATTACAATGATCTTAAATAATTTTCACTAAGTTTAGATAGTGCATGTAGCTAACTAAAGTCCCCAACAATAGCACCAATGATGAGTAGTGAGTATACCCTACATCCAACCATATGAATCACTAGCGTTCACTCAATGATCTAGTTGGATTTCATAGAATTTAGCTCTCTAAGTACACCAAATTTTAGGAGGTGAATCTAACCATTGTAATCATTGTCTTCTTGGTTCCACTTATGAATTACAAGTGTATGATTAAGTGTAACTATGGCATTTGATTTTTATCATTTTGTCTTCTATGGTTTAATCACCTAAGTGTTGGAAATAAAGTAAATTTAATATGTAATTAATTTAATTAATCAGGTAACTAACTAACACTTAACTAATCCTAACATAGGCATCCATTCCCACTTTCCATACACATCTTGAACATGTTATAGCACCATTAGGTTACCAAGCATTAAGCACTACTGGGGTCACCAAGTATTAAACATATGCTTGAAGTGGTCATGCTTATGTTTGCTAGTGATACTAATTACTTAGTTAAATTCCATTAACATAGATTACATGAATATTAAATGCATAAAGAAAGAATTAATCTATTCTAACTATTGCAAGGTTTGATCAGAAAAGCTCATGTTTATTGTCATTCACATTGTTTTGCTTAAGTACATCAATGCTTGAATAAAGATCTATACACTTCTTTGACTCCTGTTGTGGGTAGTTAGAAAACATTCTAACTTTGAAGAAAAAAAAACTGTGTGAGCTTCACTATGACTAGGGAATGGAATGGATGAATTGTGCATACAAGTGTTGTATTTATGTGCTAGCACGCATCCCGCGATATAAGATATCCAATAACACATCATGGGCTCTGATATTGGGGATCTAATCTTGGGGCCTGATAAAAAATGATACATTAGTACGTGATGCATATAATCATATTTGATGTGAGTGTTATAAATCCTTGTCAAAATCATGTGTTACTAAAATAAAAATAATGATGAGAAAGGTGAGCACTCTAATGAATTTTTAATTGAATTTTTACTGACATCTATTGAGATCATCCTAGATTTATTAAATAGAGAAATTCTAAAATTCATTTCACGAAATATTTAAATTCATAACTTAATGTTGCTTGCAAGAATCAAACTTGTGATTTAGGGTTTCCATGTCAAGGCTATTTCATTAGGTTAACACTTCATTAGATTTATTTTTATTTAATGCAACACTCTTCTGGATTCATGAGACCACACTAGTTTCATAATTTTTTTTATTGGACAATGAGGTGTTAGTTTAGTGGTACAAATCTTGGCCTAGTAACCTTAAGTCATAGGTTCAATCCTATTAGGTACACTGGGTTATAAACTTGTATAAATTTTTGGGTGTACTTATGTTTCAATTATTTTGAGTTCTAATATCCCATAATTTCATTTATTAACTAAGGTTAAATTTTATTTATAAATTATTATTACTTATTGAAAGTGAACATATAGCTTGGATTTTCATATTAAAAAATTTAGCATATTGTTAAATGGTAGAGGCTTGTAATTGGTGATCATGCCAAATAAAAGCAATTGTTCAAATTGCAAGTGTTAACTTGTTTAACTCAGTTTGATTGCTCTAGCCAAAACGGAGTATTTATTTGTTCCAATTGCATGTATGGTATAAAGTGGTGTAAATATATGGTCTCTCAAACTTTTAAGAATAGTGATAAAGTCTACAAGTTAAAATGAGCCATAGTCAAAGTTCATACTATTGATTTTCTAAATATTGTTGATTTTTTATTAATAAAAGTGTCGACTAAGTCGGATTCGCAAAAATTCCACTATTAATGGCTAAATTGATGATCATTAATCAGTTGAGAAAAAAACCAATAAAGCATGTAGAATCAACATGCAATTTCATTCAAAGAATTTAGAGCTCCACACAACTTTGAAAAGTAAAAGCAAAAACCAAATTACCAAAAAGGTTACATAGACATAAGATATTTACAATAGTTGCAGTCATGGCACTAGAAGAAAGGAGTGAGGTGTGAAGATATTTAAATAACTACATTTCCATTTCCAACCCACTTGAGTTCATGGAAATAGTCCTCTAAAGTTAAAGGAATGTGGTTATTGATCTTCTGTAATTAACATATGGGATGATGAGGAATAGGAACCACATTTTCTTGAGAGACCATGTACAATTTAATTAGTTATGAATGCAATGAGGAAAAAGAGTAAGGCCATTTAATTAACCACATATCTAGTTCCACACTACTCCATTAATGCTTTTGTAAAATAACCACCACCTGCACCCCTACCTTTCCATATACCCTTATGCTATTTGTTTATATTTCTGTTATTTGTAAGTTGTATTTGTTGGCGACCGTTTGGGACACGACCACCAATGAGTGTCCTCGAACAGGATTTAGGTGCCTGCTGGTCTCTGGCAACACCAAGGCCCAGATACCTCCAAATAAACTCAGTAGTTAATGTGAGTATGTGTGTGT
>MNCI01035238.1:320250-416801 GCA_015680685.1 Gnetum montanum
GTTACATCCAGAGTTCATACAAAGATACTATGTTCGATCATAGTGGCAACCATCCCAGTCATGGGGAAGACCACCACTAGACTGGAGACACCCTTCATATTTTTTGAACCCAAATGCTTACCTTGTTCAACACCCTGTTTCTCCAACTAGGCCAACACACTTTATCTCATCACAATACCATTCTCTTCAATACTATTAACCCATGCCTCCAACAAAACCACCACCTTGTGTATCCTATACTCCTCCTAACTTTCAACATTCTCATCCTTTCCCTCCTTACACAGTGCCACCAACTATTCCTAAGGTGTCTACACCACCGTAACAACCCACGAACATCACTTGTGCTAATACTTCCAATAGTAGTGAGAAACCTCAACAACATCAAAAGTGCCCCTTCTTTAAACACTGTTGTAAGAAGGGACAACATAATTTTGAGGCCACTGCATCCTACAACTCAGCACAAGCCCCACACTGTGGTGCATCCTTGCCTTCGAACCCAACTCCTCATGTAACTTTATCAAGGCCACCATCAAACACTCCAACAACCATACGACCCAATGAACACAACCATGGGAGGCATCATTGTAATCCTTGCATACCATCTAACGGTCCTAAATATCATAGTGGGTCGACTCGTTATCCGGGAACTACATTGTATAAAGTGCCCCACTATACTCATTATAATCAAGTGTGTGAACCCCGATGGGGTAAGTATGGCCAAGTCCCAATACTTTCAACATGTAAGGATCCTCATCTTCCATTTATTAATCCTTGCCATCCTCAACTGTTTGGCTATGGGAGATACCCTCCATTCTAATAACAATTAGTATTAATAAATATTTTTCATTTTCTTTAATTTTACAACATTTTTGTTTTTCATTTTCTCATTTTTCAACTTTTTGTTTTATCTTTTTATTTGTTTGTTTTTTTGTCTTTTTACATTTTTGTAAGTAATCTTGTCTATGAATAAAACACTCATGTCGATTGTTGGTTGAGGTGTATTCTATGTTATTAAGTCATGAGTGAGCAATTATTTGGACAGTGAGCCCATTACACCCACTCATCCATTATACAAATAAAGAGGTTTTTTTCGATGGTACAGTGATATTCTTGACATTCTTAAAATTAAAAAAATTAATTTTGCGTTCATTGTACCCAGAATGAAGAAGGATGGACCAAGAGGGAATGATTAGGGTGTGACATCAAGGGGACTTGTGGATTCTCTTTGGTAACCTCTCTAGGAGTTATCATGCAATATGGTTGTACTAAGATCCTTGTAGATCTAATGAAAAATGGGAGTAAGAGTAATAAAAAGGGCACTCAGAAATTCAATGCTGTTCTAGGGGGTCCCACTGGAAAGACATGCACCCATGCCTGAAGGTTGGAAGCTTCTCTAGATTCAATATTTCAAAAAAAAAGAAGAAGAAAAAAGAAAAACAAAGTGCCACAAAAGAAAAGCACTCCTCCCTTGAACAAAATGCCAAGTGATTGTACGCCTTGTTGTTATGGTACTCTCATAGTTGCTCACCATGAGATGAAACAATGTAATGTCACTGATTAGAGGAATGAAACATTCTTTCCCTACTATTACCCCTCTAAATTTCAACGTTTCAATGTAGCATCACATAACCTTTTTCTTATTACCCAAGGTTTTATTGATTAAATCCACACCATTATCATTAATGGTTCTTTTTAAATTAATGAAATTGCCCTAGAACATCTTGATCATAGTCAATGTCATCAATTTCCAATGTTAATTTCAAGAAAATCATTTAACCAAGTCATTATTTTTATGGTATCTCACATCACTAGGGACGAGATATCATGTATGCGATATCGCATCCCATGTGATATCGCATACGTGATGTATCGTACATGATATCGCGTCCTGCGGCCTATAAATAGGTACCCCCCGCAACAATTCACATCATTTTCTCATTCACACAGGGGGGGTGGGGGGGGGGGGGGGGGGGGGGGTTTTGAAATTTTTCTCTACGACTTGCAAGTGCGTGACCCTTGCTTTTCTCCCTATATCTCACTCGCTGGTACTTCGATTTTTATTCCATTTGAACCAGCTTGAACCCGGAGTGTTTAGCTTACTTGTGAGGGAGAGACACATGTTGAAAAGTGCCTAACATTTTTGAAATTTATCATCACCCAAAGGACATCAACTAGGGTAATTAACTCTAACACTTAGATTAATTGTGCCTAAAAATCATTTAACCCTTAGGTATACTAGGAAAATAAAATGGAAACCACCTAAGTCACAAGACTCATTATTACAAACTTTTGGGCACTATCACACGTGATAATATAAGATCATTAATTAAGGTAAGCAGTAAGGTATAACTTAACTTCAAAAACAACCTTACTAATGCTTGGCTCGTGTAATTGCAGATGGCCTTGAAACGTGGACAATAGAAAGGTCCTACCCAAGGTGGAAGAATACGAGCTCAGAGAGGTGGAAGACAAAGACCTGTCAGACAACATGTAGAACAAGAGGAGCAATCAGAAGGAGGAGCTGTTGTAGTACCTGAATCAGGACAACAACTCACATTGCCCCAAGATTGTGTTTAGGCTATCCATGAGAATTTCACATTCACTACGGTGATTGTGGAATTGAACTTTGAATCATTTGTAGAGTTTGCTCTTGAGGCCATTAGGGATCACCTCAAGGGGTATCCCTTTTGGCCTATCCTCTCTGAAAGAGGTGCCTGGTACCTAGGAGAAACATACCAGTTTTGGCACAATAGGGAGCAAGGAACCACGGTTACTATTTTTTGTGTGATAGTTGACTTCTCTGTGCAGGCAATTTCAGAAGTGTTAAACCTTTCGAATACAGGGCCCAAGGTTGCTCGGTTATCTACCTGTTTAGACCCCGATGTGCAAAAGGATTGGTTGGAGAAGGCTTATGGAAGAGAAAAAACATTTGGTGAATTGATGAAGGAAGAGAGAGTTTACTTCAAAATCGGAACATATCACCTATTCCCCACAAAGGGCTTAAAAGAATATTGATGTATGTGGCTAGAGGATGTGCAGTGTTGATGGGAAAGGTTAACGCTAACCTACCCCATCTATATTTGACGGAGATCCTGAGGCGGTTTGAAGAATGAAAGATAGGGAAGATGGTGCTACCTTTTCCTTGTCTTATTAGAAAGCTTTGCCAATGTGCTGGTATTCAGGGATACACCAATGATGTCCTTTGAAAAGCCTGAACCGCTTCATATGCTAAATTACTAAAGGTGCTAGCTCCAAGAAAAAGCACTGGCAAAGAGCTGAGATGAGAATAAGAAGAAGAACATATGGCTGGACCTAGTCAACCTCCAGCCATGGATCCCAGCCAACAACAAGAAGCAGGGCCTAGCACAGGCCAGGATTAGCCATTGCCACCGCAAGACTATAGACCGTCGATGAGCCATATGAGGGCCATCGCTGAGACAATCAGTTGGGAAAGTTGTGATGATGCAAACCTCTTCTGCATCATCGATGATGCCAGGTAGCCTACTATTTCATTAGATTACACAAGGGGAGAAGTATATATTAAAATAGGAGGAGGGGATCGTAGATGGTTACAATAGATCTCAAGAAATGTGGAATCTTTCTAGGTGTAGTTAGAGATTGGTGAAGGGCCCACTGTGATGGTCATGCAACACTAGAATGCCACGAGAGCTACAGATGTGGTCATAGACTACATCAAAGAATCCTTCAATGTACCTATTGTACCACTAGAAGATCTCACAAGAGCACGGGATGCTCAAACTTTGGCCAGAACCTTCATGACTCCTGCGGAACATGAGGATGTGCTTGATAGATTGCTTCAAACAGGGGAAGTAATGCCATCCATTTTTGACATCCTTCAGGATGTTACAGCAATTTAGTTAGAAATCATTTCCACAAAGGGGAAGCTAGTCTTAATAGAAGTAAGGGTAGAGCATGCTGAAGCTGAAGTGCAGAAACTACAAGAGTAGCTCGTGGCCTTACAAGCAGCACAGCAGGACCCTCTGCAATTTGTTCCTGCAGACCAGTTAGAAAATTTTAGAATGGAGCAACTAACAAAGTTAATTGCAGAGAATAAGAAGGTGGTAGATGAAAGGGAAAATGATTTTTGGGATGCCTTCACATCACAGGCGTAAACTCATGCACATCTTAAGGCACTCAAAGCCTTGCAAGAAAAGAACAAATAGCTTACGACTAACAATCTTCGGTTGACCACTGTAGAAAAGCAAAAGAATGTTCTTGATGAAAAATTTCATCAATTATGAGAATAATTTATCCAGGTCAACTGAGATGTAAGCCATTTAGCTAGAGAAAATCAAACCCTCTCGATGGAGGAGGTACGCACCATTCGTCAAAAGTCGGTGATTGAGATAAGTGTGTGGCAGAACGAGGCTAGATGACATGAGAAGTTGAAGGAGCACTTCCATGATCAGGTAGGTATGTAAAAAAAATCCTAGAGAAGGAGATCCATATGGCCAAGGACCAAATCAATGCCATCAGTGCTCAAGACACTGACTGGCAGGCCATATTGGACACATATGCCTTTGCCCACCAAGCAGAAGTTAAGAACCAGGACCTGCAGATTCAAGACTTGATAGAATACATGGAGTTGGCCAATCTTAGATATGCCAACCTTTCCATGTTAATAATAGGGTGCCCAAGGTTAGAGCTCGAGCAACAAGTAGCTTCCACCCACATCAAATACGAAGCATAATTTGCAAAGCGCAATAAGCTGGTAGAGAAACTAGATGTTGCAAATTCTGAACTTGAGGTGGTAAAAGCTAGCTACCAGGGATAGAAGGATGTCGCAACTAACTTGGCTCGATGGCTAATGGACTCTCATGAGTACAAAGATAAAGCCATAGCCTATGAGGAGGAACAATGGGTGTTCGCAGCTTGGTACATCAAGGCCAACTAGATGATTCCACAACTACCCTGTCCGTGGGAGGTGCCGACTCCATCAAACATTGGAACATTAGCATGGACAACACAAGACCCTCAGACTGAAGAGGAGAAGCTCCAGGCTATACTCCAATGCCATCAAGCCTTAAAACTTGGAGCACAAGACAAAGGGAAGGCACCAATGGAGGAGCCACCACCACTAGGAACTACATGAGTTCCAAATTTTTGTAGTTGTAGCATATTTTGTGTGTTGTGTTTTCTTCCCATACTACGACATTGTCCCATTTCTTTTTCCATCAATAATCCCATACCTATCCACTGTGTAATCACTATAACTCAAGGACGAGTTTTTATTTAGTCGTGGGGGTATGATGGGATATGATATCACATGGGCTGTGATATCGTGTCTTCCCCTACGATATCACGTATGCGATATCGTAGTCTGCCATAATGTCTATAAATAAGAAGTGGCTCTCCCTTATTTAGAAAATAAGAGGTTAGATTGTAGCAAAGCTTTGGAAGTTTGATCCCTCGAGAAATAGATTATTTTTCCAGTGTTTGCCTGCACTGTGGTGAATGTAATTGTACAACATCCTTTATTCGAGTGTGACGTACTTGGACATGCACATGACTAGAAATAAAGATCGAGATTACTTCATCATTGTAGCATTCACTTTGTTTATTTATTTATTCAATTGTTATTTATTGCTTTCCTAATTAGTCTCTCTCACCCTTATCTCCTAGCAATGCGGAATGAGTACGACTTGATTACAAGCATTTAAGTATGACTATTTGGTAACCTAGTGGCGTACCTAGGATCTGCACTTGGTAATCCTAGTGGTAGTCATGCATAAAGTCCAAGATGTGTACAGATGATCAAGGAATGGATGCTCATTGCACTTAGGCTAGATTAGATTCGCTTACCCTTTTCCTCCTAGCTTAGCTTAGTTAATATTACTTTCCACTACTTTCAGGAGTAGCATTAGATTAGGAACACATCATACACCTCACTCTGGACTAAACCATACGTGACAAATATAATACTAGTCCAGGTGGGAAGACAGTGAACTGCGACCTAAGGCTAACTGTCTAGGTGCCACAACTAGTCCATCTGTGGAGTTTGACTGGATCGTGCATGAGAACACTTGTATTCGTATGGTTGAGTGTAGGGGTACTTCGCCACTCATCAATATGTATGTATGTAGATGATGAAAAATAGTAAATAACAAGAGCTTTGTGTTTTGTATTATTATTTTTGTGTTTGGGTTATATTTATGTTGTGCTAGGTTAGGCTAATCTTTGTTGCACTCTACTTGCTATCTACATGACCAATCTTATTTGGTAGATTTGTCAATGTGTACTAAATTTTCCACAGTTCAAACTTCTGGTAAGTTAAATGATGAAAGAGTTGAAGTCTCTTGCTGCATATGCATTGCGTTTTATATAGCTTCTCTTTCTTATGGGCATACATTTTTATCCTTTGGATTCCCTTAATAGACGTCCATGCTTTTGCATTCTCCCATTCTTTTTGTGTTAGCTAAAATATATTCATTAAATTTCAAGTACAGGGTAATGTAATGTCTTAGAAAAGATAAAGGACACTAATTTTTGAGCAAGTAATTAAGTTAAAAAAATACCACATGTATGCATTCATGAGTCTATGGGTTAAGGCTAGAATTTCATGGTGCAACTTTTGCAAGCTCTATTAAAAGTGTATCAAGGTGGTGATTTGGCCTTTTGTTCAAGTTATTTTTAGAATACAATATCTTCATATATTAAATAATCATGCTTATTGCAAGGTTTCTCCGAAAAGAATACAAATTCATAACTTAAAATGGGATCCATGATAGATGAACTACAAATACAAAGAAATACGCTTAAGATTTTGGTAAAATATTACAAATATTCTAAAGTTCACTATACGCTCATCATCAAAATACTTTTATTTATGAGGTTATGAGTTCAATTTTTAATTGTGCATACAATTGGAAATTCAATTAGTAGACTCATACTATGTTAAAAGAATTTTTTGAGTTTTACAAACCATAAACCTTCCTAGTCTTATATTGTGAATATTTACAGTATTCTTGATTGGTCATATTCTAAAAATTGAACTTTTATTGGCCTGAAAGTTATTATTGATAGAGAGTCATCACTCTAGGTTATCTTTACTATCTTAACTAATATCATACACAACAATACATTAAAAATTTTAAATTGATAGAAGTTGTGAAATCTCGATTACAAAATAGAACAAACATTATTTTTTTCAATGTAAATCTAACTAGCATAAATTGACTAGACCAAAGTAATTCAAATTTTAAATCTATAAATCAAAATATAATCTTTGATTGAAAATTTTCATTTGATTCCATGAGTTTTCTTGAGCCATTGCTCAAATAATTGAATACTTACACCTCTATTATATCAAACTTCATAAGCATAGGAGATCTTGAACGTGGAAAGGTAATTTTGAGCTCCCAGAGTCTTGTGCACTTTAAGAGTTATGATGGTATAAAAAGCTGATAAACTATGATAATAATCTTTCATATCCAATAGTGACAAATCCTCATCATGACGAGACCTATCTTCAATTATACTTTAATTGAGGGATCATGAAAGATCAATTTTCATTTGTAGTTTCTTTCTTCATCTATTTTTTGGTTGATATAGTCTTTTTTATAATATTTAATGAGCTCAGCTATTTTGATTAATCTTCATTCTTTTTTTATATTTAATGAGCTCAACTCTTTTATTGGATCTTCATTTTTTCTCTTCCTCTAAGCCATCCTTTGTAGATTCCATCTAACTTCTTGTTTTTTAATCATCATGGATTGAGTCACCATAAACATTTTCTTCTTAATTATAGCATCATCAAAGCTAACTACTTGCAAATCATCATCGTATATAACCTTGGTAGTGGTTAAGAAAAGCATGGTTAAAAAACAATATTAAAGCTTATGAGAAGCTTCCATAGAATGTGAGAATTTACCAATAGTTATGGTTAGGGTCTTGAATCTAAATCATAGACTTCTTCCATCTAACACTTTAATCATAACCCTTTGAAAGTTTAGCACTACCATCACCTAACTATAATATTTTCCACATTAGTTTTCAAAGAACAAATATTTTAATGTAGACCATGAAATTTAGTTTCAATTATCAAAATAATGCTCACCAATGAAATTAATCATAATCAAACTACGATATGGTTTTGCAATATTTTCCATACATTCTTGAGAGCAAAAATTAACTTGTAAACCACTTGTCCTTTGAGAATGGAATCAAAATTCAAGTGTTTCTTTGTTTGTGATTGAACCTCTCAAGTGCTTCTTCTCTTCTACATCATCCCTCCAACTTGCAACTTGTGAGGTGCTCATACTATGCATTTCAATCAATTCCTTGCATAAATTACTCGCTTTAAATCATTTTGCACTTGCACTATAAATCCTAATCACTCTTTAAGTTCTAATAGTGAAATATTCAAATGTATAATTTTGGCCTAAATCATGTATATTTATTATTCTTGTTATCACATGTGTAGGTTTTAATATTCATGAGTTCATATTAATTCATATAGTGTTATTTTTAGCACAACACATAAAATTTTTTCCTTTTAGTATTATTTATTTTCCAATTTTGTGAGATGAATACAATAAGGATCTTTTGTCATTGATCTTTTTGAATTGAGAAGATATTGAGCATAACTTCCAATGTTGCGAAACATTTTTAGCAAAAGGATCTTCATGAATGAAATGACCCATTGTAACTACCTCATTTAGAGTTAAAGTAGTTCATATTGAGTAGGCCATTTTGATACCACAACAGTCTTCCATCAATTCATCTATATGAAAACATCAATCCATAGTTCTTTCAACTTCATCATATTATTCCAAGCAATAAGATAACTATAACAAAATAGAAGTGTATAGTAAAAGCATTATGAAGTGAAAGGAGCAAAAGGATGTATCCAAGACCAAAAGATAAATATTATCATGGTTAAAATTCACGAGTGAAGAAGTGAACATGATATGCTAAGTATGAATTCACCAAAAAAAAAAGGAACTAAACTCCTCATGAATTTACAAACATAAATGCAATGAGTTAAGAATATAGTAATTTAAGTGAGTGTTAAAATATACTATCTTGTGTTAAATTACAATCATTAACTTTGTAAATTAAGCCATCAACATTTACAAAAGGTTTTAATAGTTTACCAAAAAGATGCAACCACTTATAAATTATAAAGAAACCCAAGTTCACAATTCACAAGTATGCATAAGATAAGTTATAATAATGTGAACAAATAAGAAGTAAGACAATATTAGAACAATAACCAAAGATAAGTAATAGTAAGCTAAAAGGATATGATGGTGGTGGTTCATAGGACCACGAATTAAAGTAGTTCCAAGTACTAAAAAATGGTATTTAAGGAAAGACATAGCATAAAGTGAAGAGAAGTTAAAGTTTAAGATATGCTCAACACTAAAAGGAAGATTCATACATCATCGACAAGATGAAGAAGTTCAACATTGTAAGATTTATGAAGGTATCATGAAAGGAGTAGCTACAAAGGCTACATGAGAAAGGAGAGACTACTACTGAGGAAGTAGTCTATTAGATGTTGATGATGATTGAATCAACTTAGTAGTGGATAATTGAAGGAGTTTGAATTAACCTAGCCTACATAAGACCAAGAATATTAGTTATTAACCATCATCGAAACTGTATCATGAAAGCCTGATGCCAATAGATGCTACAATAACATAAATGTTGTGGAATTGCTAGAGCAACATCATTGAAACATAAGAAATTCTTATGAACTTAATGTAGCCTAATCCTAAATAATAGCAAGCTCAAAGATGATGTTACAATTTACCAGAACTAGAAATTGCACTTATTTAATACTATCTACAATAACTTATGATAAGTACTAGTCTACAAACTAGATTCATATTACTATATTTATTCCAAGAGGATTCATAAGTAGTTATTAAGACTTACAATACTCATAATTGTAGAAAATATTATGAAACACAATTATCTTAAAGTTCAGAATTGCATTCATGCTTCTAACTAATTTAGACCTTGATATATTAGAGTTCCTAAGTGTAAGCGTAAAAACTAAACTCTAATATTCAAGAAGGAAAGTTAATATCCATAAAACTAAAATTATGATTTGTGGCACATATAATACGATATAAGATTTCATATATCATTGTGGAGAAACAAAAAATTTCATGCATTACTAATAATGATAAAGGGTGGAATTGTAGGTTAAAAGTTCAAAGTGATAACATGATCCCTCTACACACCCCCAAAAAACTTGAAGAATAAGTCCATGTGCAAAACTATGTCCACACAATATCCACTAAACCAAAAGAAACCCAATGGTTAGAAAATGAGAATACGAAACCATTCAAAAGATTCATGGAAACATCTAACCTACTTATTAGTTCTAGTTATAAGATAATAAAGCAAACAAAGAACTTTAAAAGGAACATATTACACTGTAACTATACACTAGAAGAAATTATTAAACATGTAGACCTAAGAACCAAAATAGAAAATCAAAAAGGAATCATATTTGGACCATCTAAAAAGATAACACCTTTTAGTCTAGTTGAATATATGTCTCCAGATGATCGAAACCTAATTATCATCAATGTTAAATGTGATAACAAGAAAAAACTTAAATCATTAAAGATAATAAATGGAAAAATTATGGTGTATAACCAAGGGAATGTGTGGTACATTTTCCAAATGCTCGCCCATGAGTTTAGTCATGGGCGAGATGTGCCATCTTGAATCAAGAATTGAGAAGTGTATTTTCGCATTTTGTTTTATAATTTTTCTATTTCTTCAAAATTTCCTAATTCTTAATATTCTTTCCATTTCTTCTTATTTTGTTTCTTTATATTTTTCTCTTTTCTTGAGTGATTTCCTTTATATTTTATGAATGATTACTATGTTTTTTGTTAATAATGATATTGCCAGTCATGGTGTAGAAGTAACATCATGTGTTGAGTTTTTGTCCTATGCTATCAAAATGGTTAGGTAAATAATTGTGTAATGTAGTGAGACCACGTCATCCATTCATCTAGTTTCTCTAAATAAAAGGTATTTATCATGAAAACAATATGGTTTTTCTCACATGAAACTGAAATTAACTACTAATCATTGTGTTTTGAAGAAAGAGGGAAATACAAAGTGGGAATGGCAAAGGATGTGACATTAAGAGAATTTGTTGGGTTCTCTTCTTAACTTCCTTGTGGTTTATGGCTCCTCCAAGAATGTACCATCACTCCTAATCGTTAAACAATAAATAGGAAGCATGTTAGTGCATGGTGTGGTTCTTGTGATGCAGAAAAAAATCACAACAACAACAGTAAAAACAAAAATAAAAAATACATAGGAATTTAAAGCATACCCCTTAGACATAATAATGGACTAAAAGTATTGGTTATGGGGTTGGGAAGACATGTTACCAAAGCTTGAAGGCACCCCTCTAACTACAACATTTTCTTCCTTCTCTTTTCTTCTCTTTTTGGAATGATGTTCATTCTCTATGGTTGTCGTGAGCTCATGATGGTCGGTAAGAAGGGAAAAATCAATGTGAGGCCACTACTAATGGTATGGACTTGGTATGAAATTTGGATAGATAAGTATGATGGTCATATTAATCACACTTGACACAAAAACCTATTGTGGGCATGGCTAAGTGTCTTACATTCCAATCTCTACAATCCCTTGTCATCCCATTATTTAGCTCACTATTACATGTAATTGTGAGCCTAATTATTTTGTATAGTATAGTATAGAATCCTTACCAAGGTAGTTGTGTGTTATTTGGAACAAATAAATGATCTACATTTAACTTCTAAGATGCCCACGAACATCTATAGAAGTGGTTATGCAAGGGAATTATAGTAGGAGCCTACTTTGGTGAGGATCCACCTGCATGACTTTTGTTGATCAAGGCTCTGAATCAAACCTCACATCTTTAAGGATATCATGGACTACTTTGATAAATTTATGAGTGATTTTATGATTACTTATCATCAATTTCAATTAATTTTACTACTTTTATATTAACTTATCCTCCAAATTCAATATATCCTAGTCATCTTGTGAGCTAAACCTTTGGTTTTAGTTGTTCAAAAACTTGTGAGATTTTGGAGTTAAGTTCAGTCATCATGGGTTCTAAGGATGTAATTTTTGAACTTTATCTAACACCTTATTTTTGAACATTATGGTAACTAATAGTAATAATAATCAAAATAACATGAACAACTCGATAATTTTAGTTACATCATAGCCTTGGAAACAATATTTTGTAATCACCTTGAGCCTAAATGTTGAATTATTTCTATGTTTTAGCTAAGCAAGAATCCAAAAAGAGTTAATCATCAAGGAAAAAAATTATTATTATCAAAATTAATGTTGATTATTTGGTGATTGCAAAGTATTCCTAAAGAGATGCCTAAGGTTAAGGGTCTTTTGCAAGGGAAGAAAAAAAGGCCAAGACAAGGACATGCCCATGGATAAGTAGCATATACAAGAATTAAAGATTACATATGATATGTTTGCTAAATTCATGGGATGATGAGAAGAAATTTTAATCCATCCTTCAAGAGAGGTCTACATAAAAGAGAAGCATCAACATAGCAATCAAGGTAAAAAAATCTGCCACCACTAGTAACAACAAGAAGATTCATCTTCGATGGATCTTTTGGAGACGTCTACAATTTTGTAAACTTTAATATCTATCCAATATTTTTGTCCTTTTGTAATATATCTTCTCAAATAAAATTATGTAATGCAACACTCTCAGTTTGTAATGGTTGCCAATCTAGTCTTGGTCACCCCACAATTTTTGTAATGAAATTTTGTCTATTTATATATAACTCAAGGATAAGGTTTTAGTTAGTCATGGGGGTATGATGAGGCCTGATATGTCCAGTAAGTTCATCAATGCATTCCTATTGATAGATCCTCATTGACACATATGTGTCTACACATTTGAGGATGGGTTAATGCATTAATCGATAACACATCTTAGATGTGTTGACACATCCTTGTCAATGAGGCCTTGTCAACACATCCTTGTCAATGCATCCTCATTAACATATCTAAATGATTTAATGCATTCCCATTAATGAAATGCCTATATTTTCCTATAAATATGTTAGCATCCCCCATGTATTGGGTGACATTTGATCAATAGTATAGATGAAATCTTGTAGTTTTTCTCCCTAGAGTTAGAATATTTTCCAAAGTTCCTGTAGTAGGAGTCATTGAGTATATAGATCTTTATTCAAGCACTGTTGTACCTGAGCATGGTAGTGTGTGTAGAAATAAAGATGAGATTTTTGATAAACCTTGTCGCACTTCAACTAGATTAAATATTGTCTTTATACATTCCATGTTTTATGTAATTTCCTTTAATGCTTTAAGTAATTAAGCTAAATTAGGCTAAATTAAGTTAGATTAAATGATAATTAATTAAGCACATAAATACAACCACTTCAAGCATGCAAATGATGCTTGGTAATCCTAGTAGTGCTTAATGTTTGGTAACCCAACAACATTATATATGTTTAGGATGTGTACAGAAAGTGGGACCAGATGCTTATGTTAGGATTAGTTAGAAATTAGTTGGTTATTTAGATTAAATTAGCAATTCAATAACTTCATTCCTTTCATCCTTCATTTTAAGCACCCAAAACATAAAACATAAAAAATAGTAAAAATTATATGCCTCGATTACATTTAACCATACCTTTACATATCATAAGTATAATTGGTAAGACACCAAATGACTATTACAACAAGTTCACTTCCTAGAGGCTAGTGTACCGAAAGACATAGAATCCATGAAATTTGACTAGATCACTCAGTAATGCTTAGTGATTTGTATGGTTGAGCATACGGGTATTCGTCGCTCATCACTTACCATGGCCATAATAATATTCATTTCATAATAAAACTAAGAATAAACCTAAGATCATTATGCCTAAATATAAGAGTGAAGAACCAAGTGGGAATGTTAAGGGTGTGACATCAAGAGATTGTGAATTCTCTTGGATTACTTTTGTATGTTCTATCATGTTGCTAAGGTTGTATTATATCCTTGTAGATCTAACGAAAAATGGGAGTAAGAGTAAAATAAGTGCTACCTTACCATGTTACTAGAAAGACATGTTACACATGCTTGAAGGTAGTTCTTTAGTAAGGTTGACATAGATAAAAATAGAAGAGGATAGAATAAATTTTTGGGTGTCCCATTGGAAAGACATGTTACCCATGCCTAAAGATAGGAAACTTCTCAAAAATTTATAAAAATGAAAAAAAGTGTGATGAATAAACTCCCCCCTTAGAAAATACACCAAGTGATGATACTCCTTGCACTGGTGGTAGTCTTACAGTTGTAATTTCAAGAGATGAAAGAATGCAATGTGACTGGAATGTGGTTTGAACTTCATTTGAATCTTGGATAGAAAGGCTAACAATTACTTTAACCACTAATAAATCATAAGAATTCATTATGCCTATGGTAAGATACTTCATGTTCCAAATTTAGCAATCCCTTCTCAAGTCCATCCCAGCTCACTATATATTTAATCATAACTTACGGTTTTATATAATATAGCATTATTTTCCCAACCTCGTGACACTAACATGTGTGTTTTGCTAGATAGGTATGTCTTACATTCAACTCCTTGAGTGCCTAAGGACACTTTTAGGTGTGGTTATATAAGGGCACTAAGAGTTAGAGTTTGCTTTGGGGAGGATCCATGATGAGTGGCGAGGTACCCCTACACTCAACCATATGAATACAAGCATTCATGCATGATCCAATTCAACTTTGCAAATGGGCTAGTTGTGGTATCTAGATAGTTACTCGTTGATCGTAGTTCACTATCTTCCCACCTACACTAGTATTTGCTTTGTCACATATGGTTTAGTCTAGAGTGAGGTGTATGATGTGTCTCCTATCACTATGCTACTCCTAGGGATAATGGAAAATAACTTTTTTTTTAAGCTAAGAGGAAAAGGGAGAAGAGAATCTAAGCTAGCATAAGTGCGATGAGAATCCATCCTTAATAATCCATACACATCTTGGACCTCGTGTACTACTACTGGGATTACCAAGCACATGTCCTAGGTACGCCACTAGGATACCCAGTAGTCACACTTAAATGGTTGTGAGTAAGTTGTACTCATTCCACATTTAATAACATGGGTAGGAAATGAGGGTAGAGAAATATTAATTAAGAAAACAATAAATAACAATAATAGTAAGCAATTAAAACTGAGTGAATGCTGCAATGATGAAGTAATCTCAATCTTTATTGCCGGTCATGTGCATGTTCAAGTACGTCACACTCGAATAAAGGTTTCATACAATTACAATCATCACACTATGGGCATGGAATGGAGAAAGGGTTTAGAGGAATTGAAACTAAAAAAAAGATCCTACTCTAACACTAACTTTTTCTATGACTCTCTCGTGTGCCCAATTTTGTATTTATAAGCTCACACATGAACCATGATATCATGTATCTGATATCACTAGTGAGGCTGTGATATCACGTACCTGATATTGAGGGTTTGATATCGGAGCCTGACAAATCATGGTTCATCAACCCACTTGTATAACTCTTGTGTTTCATACTTGACAAGCAATTCCACATCATCTTGTTCCCTTCAAAATATTTAATAAGCTTCCCATACCATCTAATAATCTATCCATACATTAGAAATTCATTATCTATTTCTTATCTATATCATAAAATTTTGTTGCTCGAGATTGCTTCTTCATAAACCATTCCAGAAGCCATAACTTCATTCTTGTAGCTCTGATTTCCAAAATTCTTGAATCTTGTTGATCCTAAAGTGTTAGGACAGGNGGGATGTGGCAATGGGGATGCATAAAGTGTAAGTACAAGAAGATAATAAGAACTGTAAAGTTAATCAATTAAACTAAGGTTAGAAAGATTTAGATATTACTCCTAATATACCAAATCAACTATTTTAGGCCATAATAAGCAAGGAAAATGATAAAAGTTCATAAGTAGTTAATACTTAAGGGGTTCATTTTTGATAATGTTTTCAACTCTGTAATCATAATATGATAAGAACTTAATCTAAACAAGGGTATGAGTAAGGTAAAGAGCTATTAAGAACTGGTGTGAACATTCTAATAACTTCATACCCTTGTAGATTGTAGATGATCCCAAAGAGACCACTAGAAGGAGGACCTTCACAACATGAAAGTTATAAAGATGCAACTTCAAGCTTCTCCTTTATGACCTACACTAACCAATAGCAAAGAATGGTACTTAAGAGAAATGTACCAATTCTGGAAAAATAAACAAGCCGATAAAATAGTTAAAATTGAGGGAGTCTTTGTGTCATACTCAGTAGAGGGAGCAGATGGAAAAGAAAACAAGTACAAAAGAGAAGAAACTTTAGGAGCTCCTAAATAGATATCAATTCTAGAAACCTGACAATGAAGGGAAGAAGTTGATGGAAGATCCACCACCACCTAGAATAAGAACTACATTGAGCCACCTTAAATAGGAAGCATGTTTTTGGATGTCTATGCATGGTGTGGTTCTTATGATGTAGAAAAAAATCACAACAACAACAATAAAAACAATAAAAACACAAAAGAATTTATAGACACAATAGTGGGCTATAAGCACTGGTTATGGGGTTGGAAAGACATGTTACCCATGCATGAAGACATCCCTCTAACTAAGGCCCTATCTTTTATCTTCTCTTTTCTTCTCTTTTTGGAGTGATGTTCATTATTTACAGTTGTTGTGAGCTCATGATGGTTGGCAAGAAGGAACACATCAATGCGAGACCACTACTAATGGTATGGACTTGGTTTGAAATTTGGACAGATAAGTATGATGATCATCTTAATCACAACTAACACAAGAACCTATTGTGGGCATGGTTAACTACCCTGCATCCCAATCTCTATAATCCATTCTCATCCCATTATTCACCTCACTATTGCATGTAATTGTGAGCCTAATGGTTTTGTATAGTATAGTACAGAATCCTTACCAAGGTAGTTGTGTGTTATTTGGAACAAAGGCATGATTGAAATTTAACTTCTAAGATTCCCACAACAATCTATAGAAGTGGTTATGCAAGGGCATTATAGTAGGAGCCTACTTTGGGGAGGATCCAGTTGCATGATATTTGTTGATCATGGCTTTGAATCAAACATCACATCATCAAGGATATCATGGACTACTTTGATAAATTTATGAGTTATTTTGTGATTACTTCTCTTCAATTTCAATTAATTTCACTACTTTTATATTAACTTATCCTTCAAATTCAGTATATCCTAATCATCTTGTGAACCAAACCTTTGGTTTTAGTTGTTCAGAAACTTGTGAGCTTTCAGAGTTAAGCTCATTCATCATGGGTGCTAAGGATTTAATTTTTGAACTTTATCTAATACCTTATTTTTGAACATTATGGTTACTAATAGTAGTAATAATCAAAATAGCATGAATAATTTGATAATTTTAGTTACCTCATAGCCTTGGAAACAATATTTTGTAGTCACCCTGAGCCTAAATGATGAATTTTTTCTATGTTTTAGCTAATCGAGGATTTGAAAAGAGTTAATCATCAAGGAAAAAATTATTATTATAAAAACTAATGTTGATCCTTTGGTGATTGTAGAGGATTCCAAAAGAGATGCCTAAGGTTATGGGCTTTTTGCAAGGAAAGAAAAGGAGGCCAAGATGAGGACATGCCCATGGATAAGTAGCATATACAAGAATTAAAGCTCAAATAAGATATGTTTGTTGAATCCATGGGATGATGAGAAGAAATTATAGTGCATACTTCAAGAGTGTTCTACATAAAAGGGAAGCATCAACATAGCAATCAAGATTGGAAAATCTATCACCACTAGCGACAACAAGAAGATTCATCTTTGATGGATCTTCTGAAGACCTCTATAATTTTGTAAAATTTAATATCTATCTAGCCTTTTTGTCCTTTTGTAATACATCTGATTAAATAAAATTATGTAATGCACCACTCTAGTTTTGTAATGTTTTTTAATTTAGTCTTGGTCACCCCATAATTTTTGTAATGAAATGTTGTCTATTTATATATAACTCAAGGATAAATTTTTAGTCAATCATGGGGGTATGATGAAACCTGATATGTCGAGTAACTTTGTTGCTGCATCCTTGTTTTAGTGCCTTATTGATGCATCTTAAATGTGTCAATGAGGACATGTTGATGCATTAACTGGTGACACATCTTAAATGCGTTGATGCATCCTTGTTAATGCAGCCTTGTGAACAAATCCTTGTTAACATATACCTGTTAACATAGCTAAATGATTTCATGCATCCCTATTGATGCAATGCATATATTTTCCTACAAATATGTGAGCATCCCCCATGTATTGAACTCCATTTGGTCAATAGTATAGTAAAACTCTTGTAATTCTCTTCTGTAGTCTTAACAAGTAGTTAGTGAGTGCTCGTAGTGTGGATTCAAGTCAGTTGTACAACATCTTATTTAAGTGGCATTGTACCTGGACACATTCCATGAACAAAAATAAGATCAAGATTGATTCTTATTCATTATAACACTTTGACTTAGAATATATTTACTTTCAACGCAATTTACTTTCTATGTGTTTAGTTAATATGTTCATTTCTATGTATGTTAATTAATGGGAAGAATGAGCATGACCAATTCAAGCATAAACACATATTCGCTTGGTAACCACAACAATGTTATTGCTTGGTTTGCCCAGTAGCATAACACTTGGTAATTCTAGTAGTGTGTACATGAGTTTAGGAGCCGTATAGTAGGTTGGGAATAGATACTCAGTACCCTTAGCATAGTTTGGGATTTATCTTCTTATTGTTAATTAGATTAAATAATTAATTTGCATACTTTCATATAATTTAGCCTTAGTTACACAACATCAATAATCATATGCCTCATTTTGAACTAACCCATACATGATAAACCTACCACTAGTTCAAGTGATGAGACAATGACCTACGATCAATAGTTAACAATTTGGATACCACACTAGTCCCATCCATGGAATTTGATTAGATTACATGTGAATGCTTGTGATTCGTATGGTTGGATGTAGGGGATACTTGCTACTCATCAACATGTATTGATTTGTTAGAAATAAAAGCTGAAAAATTGGTCAATTACTTCAATGATTTGGGGCTATCAATTCAAGGAAAGATTAACATTTAGATTTTGTGGTTCATAGAAGAGGTCCATTATATGTTTTTGAAAGATGAGTTAATAAAAAACTCTATTGGAAAATTAGAGTGAACATGTTGAACCAATTATGATTCATCTTATACTCATAAAGGCAAGGTAGTTTAATCAACACTTCAATTTTAATCATAATCCAAGGAATCTAATAAGAGCATTTCAAGGCAACTAGCAATGTCTAGCAAGGAGTCATCTAAGAACTCAAATGCTTATGCTAGGCCAATATTTAGTAAGTGTAATAGGCATGGAAAGACTAAACATAAATCTAATTAATATCCTAATAGGAAACAAGAAAATTTAGTTGAGTCTGGATATCTTGCCATTACAAAAGAAGTCAAGCTTGCAAAGGATAGTAACTTGGAGGGAGCTAAAGTTGCAAATATGTTTTTCTTTTTAATTCAAAAGTTGCCTATAAGATTATTATAAAGAATGATCTTATTCATAAAAAAATTAATAATGCCTAGAAAATGAAATTATTATCACACTTTTTGATAAATAAAATAAAAGATATTTAGAAAGCTCTTACATTTCCTAAAATTCATATTTTTTATGGTGTCTTATTCATCACGGTCTTCCTATTAGTACTCATCTTAAACATATGGGAAAGGTTTCTTGTTAATGTCCTCTTTATACAAGTCAAGACTCATTTTCTCAGGTGTTTTTGGAGTATCCTATTGCTTAACATGCTTAGAAATGGATATCTAGATGTGATGAAAATTTCTAGTTTCCAGTTTCCAAAATTTGTAATAACTTTCAACCAAGCATCAATGAGTCATTTTAGGTGATTAGCCTACTTTTTCTACTTCATTTTTTTGCATTTGGAATTATCTTTGATCACTTGTTCTCTAATTTTTTTTGAAGTTTTAGTTTGCAGTTATTTTCCAATAGCAAGAACATAATTATGACCTCTCTTCATGTGTCAAATATCAGATTCTCAAAGATGTTACTTTTGAACTACAACTTTAAGAAAAAGAGCTCTTAGTGAAAGTTGAACAAATAATTTGTTTTCTATAGTATTAATTTATTTTTGTTTTGGAGGCTCACAGATAGGAATTTTTTTAGCTTTTGTTGCTATTTCTTCATTATCTCTTATTAATGTATTCTTTTTTTTTCTTAAAGAGAGGTTTCTCATTTTCTTTGTAAGAAATCCTTTAGTAAGAAGTGAAAACTTGTGAAGACACTTTTGAATAAGAACAAAGCCTGATCATTTTCCTATCCTAGAGTGGAGGTTTTTCAAGACTAGTTGTAAGAATGAAAACTTGGAAAAGAATCACCAAAACCATTGGGCTTTTTTTAGACTTTTTATTTGATCATCTAATGTACTCTGAAATTTTTTTAATAATATTATTTATTTTTTGGCATCTAACACCCAAAATGATGTTTTCAACTTTCTTAAAAAATGTGTTGAAGCTTTGTAACTGTTTGAAAAATCCTTTTTGATTTCCTTGACATAATAAGAGTTTCCAGTTTCCTAAATTTTTTTTATTAACTAGTCTTAAAATTTGTTTATAAATTAGTGTTGCTTATTGAAATTGAACTTATAAATTAGATTTTCATATTAAAAACTTTTACTATTAAAGAATATAACTCTGCTAGTTGGCTCACACCTTTTTTTATCCCAAAAGGTTCAAATAGCACTATAAACACCTACCATGCTAACTTGAAGGTATGTTAAAAACATAGATAGCACAATGAAGAATTAACTTTAAAATACATTTTTTAATTAATTTATTAATTTTTTAAAAAATACTATTTACATTTGAAAACAAGAACATCCCAGTTAGTCGCTTTACTTGGTTTGGTTATGCTCTAGTTTGGTTCACACAGATGGCAAACTCATAATGATAAACCATGCTCATGAAAGCAACCATTCAAATTGCAAACTTAACTTTGTTTTATTTGGTTTGGCTTCTCTTGCCTAAATGGAATATTCACTTCTTGTCCAATTTCATCAATGGGAACAATGAGATAACATCAAAGAGTTGACATTAAAAATGAGTGCAAAATTTGAAAAAAGTAACATAGGAATTAAAAAACCAAAAGGAACAAAGAAATTACAATAAAGTAAGTCTTAAAAAATATGCATGATAAACCAGTTAGTTACCATGTATTGATTTGAACCCGAACATGGTACAACATTGCAATAAAAGCACTATTTCAAGCATTTGGAGTCATCAAAAAAAGCATATGCATGAGAATAATTAATATGATGGTTATGGAAATCATGACATAATTATAAAGGTTGGAGGCATTAAAAATAAGAAATGGAATGGAATGTAATGTAAGAAGGGATTAAGGTCATTTAATTTGCCACAACCCCAATTGCACCCCCACTTCAATCCTAACAGTATATAACTACGACCTATAGCCCCAACTTTCCATACAATAATACCTCACAACACAACATACAGAGAGCTTTCTCAATCTCTCTCTATTTTCCAGCTATGGTGTCCATCATATCTTGGTTGGTTTTTTTTCTTCTTGTCATTCATAGTGAACCTACTCTTTTGCTTTTGCCTTTTGTTTTACTGTAGCAATAGCTCTCTTCTTTCTTTCTTTCATTTTTACTTTTAATTTGGTCATGGTCTTCATGCTCACTCCATTTGCTACTACTAATTGTTCAGAGGAAAAGACAATAATGGGTGTGCTTGCTATTATTGTTGGTGTTTTTTGTGGTTGGGTTGCTTGGGTATGGGGACTATTCTTCCTTGTCTCCTTGTTCCTGACACCTTTCTTATTTCAGGGCTACGCCATAATTATTGCTAGGATGGGCAATAGGATCATTTTAGGACCAATCATGCCTGGTTTCCTTCCCCATTATTAGAGCCAAACCTCTACTCTGAATAGGCCTCTTGAATCAAGTTCCATGTCAATGACACCCTTGGTAATTTCTCTTTTTCTCTCTTCTTCTTCTGCTCTAATCTACATTTAATCATCAACTATCCATATATCATAATATTTTCATTTGCAGCTTATTTATGTTCATGTTCATGTTCATGTTTCATACTTAGTTTATCATTTGCAATACTGGGTATTGTATTTGTATCAATGTGCATGGTGAGAAATGGGAAAAGAATAAGAGCATTTGTGTTGTGTTGTGTATTCTTTCATGTGATATGTTTATTATGTTACAGTTTTCAATTACAACTCGTGGGGGGATTTGGTGGTAAGAGTAGGATACCAAGAATACCAAAGCTACAATGCAAGTGGAGACATTGCAATGTATGGCGAGGGCCTCATGGCATTTATCTTAGATAGGAGTAGCTCGTTTTACTTCATTAGTGGTAACACCTCACATTGTGCTACTGGTCAGAAGCTCTGGATCATTGTTCTTGTGCATCACAATTTACATGTGCCACCACCATCGCCATTGCTAGCATCTACTCCTCCTATTGTTACATCACCTCCACCTTCTTCCCCTTCTTCTTTTTCTTCTTCTTCTTCTCCTCCTCCATCTTATTCTTCTCCTTCTCCTTTGCCACCACCATTGTCATTGCCAACATCTACTTCTACTCCTACTCTTTCCATTACATCACCTCCACCTTCTTCTCCTTATCCTTCTTTTTTTTCTTCTTCTTCTTCTCCTCTACCACCTCCTGGCAACTCCTCATCCTCCTCATCATTTATTGCTTCTATTGTAGCACCATCGTTGGTAATGTTAGTTTTTACTGTCTTCGTGACACCTGCTCTGGCCTTAACATTAGTGATTACAATGTGATGTTTCTTTCTTGATTAAGGTAGTAGTTGCCATGCCTATGTACAAGGATTACATTGGGTTTTGTTTATGTGTTTTGTTGTGTTGTGTTCTACCTTTCATATTTAAATACCAAGTTAGTTTAGGCCTTTCTCTCTCTATTGGATACCTACTACTAAGACTATGTGAGAGATTAGTTATTTGTCTATTGGTAACCTACTACTAAGACTATGTGAGAGATTAGTTATTTTTCATGTGATTATTCTATTTGCTTATGAAGATTTTTTACTAATTTTATTATTTGCATTACTGGGTATTGTATTTGTATCTATGTGCATGGGGAGAAATGGGAAAAGAATAAAATCATTTGTGTTGTGTTATGTATTCTTTCATGTAATATGTTTATTATGTTATAGTTTTAAATTACAACTCATGGAAGGATTTGGTGGCAAGAGTAGGATACCAAGAATACTAGAGCTACAATGCAAGTAGAGACATTGCATTATATGGCGAGGGCCGTATGACATTTATCTTAGATAGGAGAAACTTATTTTACTTCATTAGCAGTAATGCCTTAAATTTTGCTATTGATCAGAAGCTCTGGATCATTGTTCTTGCCCAGTGCAAGTTGCATGTGCCATCGCCATTGCCTATCTACTCCTACTCCTACTATTACATCACCTCCACCTTCTTCTCCTTCTCCTTCTCCTTCTTTTTCTTCTTCTTCTCCTTCTCCTTTGCCACCCCCTGGCTCCTCCTCCTCATCTTCCTCTACCTTTGTTGCAACACCATCATTGGTAATGTTAGTTTTTTCTATCTTCGTGATGCCTATTCTGGCCTTAACATCGGTAATTATAATGTGATGTTTCTTTCTTGATTCAGGTAGCAGTAGCCATGCCTATGTATGGGGATTACATTGCATTTTTTTATGTGTTTTTTTTTGTGTCGTGCATTGCGTTTTAGATTTGAATTCCATTTATGTGTTTTTTTTTGTGTTGTGTTTTTCCTTTTAGATTTAAACGCTAGGTTAGTTTAGGCCTCTCTGTCTTTGTTGAAAACCTGCTACTAAGACTATGTGAGAGATTAGTTATTTATTTGTTGGAAGCCTTCTACTAAAACTATGTGAGAGAATAGTTATTTGTCATGTGATTATTCTATTTGCTAATGAATATTTTTCACTACTTATTTTGTGTTTGAAAACATAAAAGGTTTTCTTTCTTGGTTTATGTTTACTACTTTACTATGATTGATATCCCTTTTAGAGTTTTAGGCAAGGATTGTTGGTATATTTTTGGCTTAGCAAGAACAAGGAATTATTGAACTATTTCCCCTTCAAAGCTTCATAGCACCTCTCTTATTACTGATCTCTTTTGCATTGTGCTTTAGTGGGAAGGTAATCCCAATAGTCGTGATCTTGCATAATGTATTCAACATTGAGTCCCTGAATGCCTAGCCTCATAAGAGTTTGGTGTAGCATCGCAGGAACTAATTGATCAAGCGGAAACACAATGTTTCCCTCCATGTTCCTCCACTGCAACTATTCATTCTATTGCATGTTAAAGGTGAAGTTTGACACATACTTATCAGGATGAGTATAAACCACTCTACATTATTGAGGCACTGGCGAATTTGACCGTTCATTTTTTGGTTGATTGGATGTATGCTTTAACCTCGATGGAGAATCATTCCTTTGAGAAGAAAACATTTAAGATTTAAAGGAAACATGAATGTGCTTTTACAATTATTATTATTATTTTGAATAATTACAACTTTAAGGTTCATTACAATGATCTTGAGTAATTTTCACTAAGTCCGAGATAGCACATATAGCTAACTAAAGTCCCCAGCAATAGTGCCAATGATGAGTAGCAAGTATACCCTACACCCAAACATATGAATCACTAGTGTTCACTCAATGATCCGGTCGAATTTCATAGAATTTAGCTCTTCAAGTACACCAAATTTTAGGAGGNCGGTTGAATTTCATAGAATTTAGCTCTTCAAGTACACCAAATTTTAGGAGGTGAATCTAACCATTACAATCATTGTCTTCTCAATTCCACTTATGAATTACAAGTGTATGGTTAACTGTAACTATGGCATCTAATTTTTATCATTTTTCCTTCTATGGTTTAATCTCCTAAGTATTGGAAATAAAGTAAATTTAATGTGTAATTAATTTAATTAATCTAGTAACTAACACTTAACTAATCCTAACATAAGCATCCATTCGCACTTTCTGTACACATCCTGAAAATGTTATAGCACCACTAGGTTACCAAGTGTTAAGCAATATTAGGGTTACCAAGCATTAAACATATGCTTGAAGTGGTCATGCTTATGTTTGCTATATTGCTGATACTAATTGCTTAGTTAAATGTCATTAATGTAAATTGCATGAATATTAAATGCATAAAGAAAGCATTAATCTATTTTAACTACTACAAGGTTTGATAAAAAAAGCTCATCTTTATTGTCGTTCACACTATCATGCTTAGGTACATCAATGCTTGAATAAATATTTGTACACTTCTTTGACTCCTATTGTGGGTAGTCAGAAAATACTCTAACTCTAAAGAAAACAAACTGCATGAGTTTTGCTATGACTAGGGAATGGAATGGATGAATTGTGCACCCCAAGTGTTGTATTTATGTGCTGGCATGCATCCCATGATATTGGATATCCAATAACACATCATGGGCTTTGATATTAGGGATCTAATCTTGGGGCCTAATAAAAAATGATTCATCAGTAGGTGATGCATATAATGATATTTGATGTAAGTGTTATAAATCTTTGTCAAAATCATGTGTTAATGAAATAAAAATAATGACGAAAAAGGTGAGCACTCTAATGAATTTTTAATTGAATTTTTACTTACATATATTGAGATCATCCTAGATTTATTAAATAGATAAATTCTAAAGTTCATTTTACAAAATATTTAAATTCGTAACTTAATGTTTCTTGTAAGAATCAAACTTGTGATTTAGTGTTTCCATGTCAAGGCTATTTCATTAGGTTAACGCTTCATTGGATTTATTTTTATTTGATGCATCACTCTTCTAGATTCATGAGACCACAATAGTTTCATAATTTTTTTTATTGGACAATGAGGTGTTAGTTTAGTGGTACAAGTCTTGGCCTAGTAACCTTAAGTCATAGGTTCAATCCTATTAGGTACACTGAGTTATAAACTTGTATAAATTTTTAGGTGTACTTATGTTTCAATTATTTTGAGTTCTAATATTCCATAATTTCATTTATTAACTAAGGTTAAATTTTATTTATAAATTAGTATTACTTATTGAAAGTGAACATATAACTTGGATTTTCATATTAAAATTTTTAGCACATTATTAAATGGTAGAGGCTCATAGATAGTGATCATGTCAAATGAAAGCAACCATTCAAATTGCAAGCAATAACTTGTTTAACTTAGTTTGGCTGATCTAGCCAAAATGGAGTATTTATTTGCTCCAATTGCATGAATGGTATAAAGTGGTATAAATATACTATCTCTCAACCTTTTAAGAATGGTTAATAAATATGCAAGTTAAGATGAGCTGTAGTCAAAGTTCACATTATTGATTTTCTAAATATTATTGGTTTTCTATTAATAAAAGTATCGACTAAGTTGGATTTGCAAAAATTCCAGTATTGATGGCTAAATCGATGATCATTAATTAGTTGAGAAAATGGGCAATAAAGCATGTAGAATTAATGCGTGGTTTCATTCAAAGAAGTTAGAGCTCCACATGACTTCGAAAAGTAAAAGCAAAAATCAAATTACCAAAAAGGTTACTCGGAGATCAGATATTTACAATGGTTGTAGTCATGACACGAGAAGGGAGGAGTGAGGTGTGAAGATATTTAATTAACCACATTCTCGTTTACAACCCACTTGAGTTCGTGGAAAAAATCCTCTAAAATTAAAAGAATGTGGTTATTCATCTTGCATAATTAATATATGGGATCATGAGGAATAGGAACTACATTTTCTTAAGAGAACATGTACAATTTAATTAGTTATGAGTGAAATGAGGAAAAAGAGTTAGGCCATCTAGTTAGCCACATCCCCAATTCCACACTACTCCATTAATGCATTTTTAAAATAACCACCACTTGCACCCTTGCCTTCCATATACCCTTACACTATTTGTTTATATTTATGTTATTTATAATTTGTATTGTATATATGAAAGAAATTCAAAGAAAATGGAGTATCGTAGCCAATAATATTGCTAAATTATTTAAGATACAGGTAAAAACACTTGGCAACTTTGTAAATAATATTTTTGATGTGTAAATTTTGGACGCACTAACACCCAGGAAAAGAAAACTTATTTAAGGAGACTATCACCTAGGGTGCCTTCTATATGGGTATGGAAACCTAGGAATAGTCTTAGATGGAGAGAGCTATGCAAAGTTAAATAATTAAATAGAGATCCTACCCCCTTGTCCTTGCACACAATTGTTGTTTGCCGTAGTTCATAGTCACTTCACATTGCCACTATTGCTATCGGTGGTGCCCATTATCAAGCAAAAAACCTTGTTATTGCAGGGATGAAAACCTCACTGTGTAGGGATGCACTATTGCACATTGCCATTTACACCCCATGTCATCATTGAAAGCATTCCTATGTATCATGAAACCATGCCTTGGTGATTAGACCAATAAGTCATGGCCCATGCCTAGCATGGGTGATGTTGGCATCAATAAATATATTTAAAACTTATGCTTTATATGTTTTATCTATCCAATAGACTTTCTTGGATCTTCATGGACAAATACAATTCAATTTCAATTTCATTTGTATGTATGTAGATGATGAAAAATAGGAAAGAATAAGAGCTTTGTGTTTTGTATTATTTCTGTTTATGTTTTTGTTATATTTATGTTGTGCTAGGTTAGGCTAACCTCTATTGTGCTCTGCTTGCTATCTACCTGATTGATCTTATTTCGTAAATTTGTCAATGTGTACTAAATTTACTATACCTTTGACTTCTAGTGATTTAAATGATGAAAGAGTTGAAGTCTCTCGCTACACATGCATTGTATTTTATACAGCTTCTCTTTCTAATGGGCATACATTTTTATCCTTTGGATTCCCTTGATAGACATCCATGCTTTTGCATTCTCCCATTTTTTTTTATGTTAGGTCAAATATATTCATTAAATTTCAAGTACAGGGTAATGCAATGTCTTAGAAAAGATAAAGGACACTAATTTTTGAGTAATTAATTAAGTTAAAAACATACCACACATATGCATTCATGAGTTTGTGGGTTTAGGCTAGAATTGGATGGTACGACTTTTACAAGCTCTATTAAAAGTGTATCAAGGTGGTGATTTGGCCTTTTGTTCAAGATATTTGTAGAATATAATATCTTCATATAACAAGTCATCATGATTATTGCAAGGTTTCTTTGAAAAGAATACAAATTAATAACTCAAAATGGGATCCATGATAGATGAAGTAAAAATACAAAGAAATACCCTTGAGATTTTGCTAAAATATTACAAATATTCTAAAGTTCACTATAAGATCATCATTAAAATACTTTTATTTATGAGGTTATGAGTTCAATTCTTAATTGTGCATACAATTGGTAATTCAATTAGTAGAAAGAATTTTCAAGTTTTACAAACTATAAACCTTCTTGGTCTTATATTGTGAATATTCATAGTGTTCTTAATTGGTCATATTCTAAAAATTGAACCTTTATTGTCTTGAAAGTTATTATTGATAGAGAGTCATCACTCTAGGTTATCTTTACTATCTTAACTAATATCATACACTAATACATTAAAAATTTTAAACTAATAAAAGTTGTGAAATCTTAATTACAAAATAGAATAAACATTATTTTTTTCAGTGTAAATCTAACTAGCATAAATTGACTAGGCCAAACCAATTCAAATTTTAAATCTATAGAAAAAAATATAATCTTTGATTGAATCTTTTCATTTGATTCCATGAGTTGTCTTGAGCCATTGCTCAAATAATTGAATACTTACACCTCTATTATCTCAAACTTCATAAGCATAGGAGATCTTGAACATGAAAAGGTAATTTTGAGCTCCTAGAGTCTTGTGCACTTTAAGAGTTATGATGGTATAAAAAGCTCATAAACTATGACAATAATCTTCCAATAGTAACAAATCCTCATCATGATGAGACCTATCTTCAATTATACTTTAATTGAGGGATTATGAAAGATCAATTATCATTTGTAGCTTCTTTCTTCATCTATTTTTTGGTTGATTAGTTTGTCTAGTGTTTTTTTTTTAATATTTAATGAGCTCAACTCTTTTATTGGATTTTCATTCTTTCTCTTCCTCTAAGCCATCCTTTGTAGATTCCTTCTAAATTCCTCTTTTTTAATCATCATGGATTGAGTTATCATAATCATTTTCTTCTTAACTACAACATCATCAAAGCTAACTACTTGCAAATCATCATTGTATATAACCTTGGTAGTGGTTAAGAAAAGCATGGTTAACAAACAAGGTTAAAGCTTATGAGAAGCTTCCATAGAATGTGACAATTTACCAATAGTTATTATTAGGGTCTTGAATCTAAATCATGGACTTCTTCCATCTAAAACTTTAATCATAGCTCATTGAAAGTTTAACATTGCCAATATCACCTAACTATAATTTTTTCCTCATTAGTTTTCAAAGAATAAAGATTTTAATGTAGGCCATGAAATTTAGTTTCAATGGTCAAAATAATGCTCACCAATGAAATAAATCATAATCAAACTACTATATGGTTTTTCAATATTTTTCTATATATTCTTGAGAGAAAAATTAACTTGTAAACCACTTGTCCTTTGAGAATGGCATCAAAAATCAAGTGTTTCCTTGTTTTTGCTTGAACCCCTCAAGTGCTTCTTCTCTTCTACATCATCCCTCCAACTTGCAACTTGTGAGGTGCTCATACTATCCATTTCAATCAATTCCTTGCATAAATTACTCGCTAAAAATCATTTTGCACTTCAACTATAAATTCTAATCACTCTTTAAATTCTAATAGTGAAATATTCAAATGTATGATTTTGGCCAAAATTATGTATATTTATTATTCTTGTTATCACAGTTGTAGTTTTTAATATTCATGAGTTCATATTAATTCATATAGTGTTATTTTTAGCACAACACATGAAATGTTTTCCTTTTAGTATTATTTATTTTCCAACTTTGTGAGATGAATACCATAAGGATCTTTTGTCATTGAGAAGATATTGAGCATAACTACCCATGTTGCAAAAAAATTTTAGCAAAAGGATCTTCATGAATGAAATGACTCATTGTAACTACCTCATTTAGAGATAAAGTAGTTCATATTGAGTAGGCCATTTTGATACCACAAGAATCTTCCATCAATTCATCTCTATGACAACATCAATCCATAGTTCTTCCAACTTCATCATATTATTCCAAGTAGTAAGATAACTATAATCGAATAAAAGTGTATACTAAAAGCATTATGAAGTGAAAGAAACAAAAGGATGTATTCAAGACCAAAAGATGAATATTATCATGTTTGAAATTCATGAGTGAAGAAGTGAACACGATATGCTCAGTATAAATTCACCAAAAGAAAAGAGAATTAAACTCCTCATGAATTTGCAAACATAAATGGAATGAGTTAAAAATATAGTAATTAAAGGAAGTGTTAGAATATACTATCTTAAGTTAAAGTACAATCATTAACTTTGTAACTTAAGCCATCAACATTTACAAAATGTTTTAATAGTTTATCAAAGAGATGCAACCACTTACAAATTATAAAGAAGCCCAAGTTCACAATTCATAAATATGCATAAGATAAGTTTTAATAATGTGAACAAATAAGAAGTAAGATAATATTAGAACAATAACCAAAAACAAGTAATAGTAAGCTAAAAGGATATGATGGTGGTGGTTCATAGGACCATGAATTAAAGTAGTCCCAAGTACTAACAAATGGTATTTGAGGAAAGACATAGCATAAAGTGAAGAGAAGTTAAATTTAAGATATGCTCAACACCAAAAGGAAGATTCATACATGATGGAAAAGATGAAGAAGTTCAACATTGTGAAATTTATGAAGGTATCATGAAAGAAGTAGCTACAAATTCTACATGAGAAAGGAGAAACTACAACTAAGGTAGTAGTCTATTAGATGTTGTTGATGATTGAATCAACTTAGTAGTGGATAATTAAAGGATTTTGAAGTAACGCAGCCTACATAAGACCAAGAATATTAGTTATTAACCATCATGGAAACTGTACCATGAGAGCTTAATGCCAAGAGATGCTTCAGTAACATAAATGTTATAACATTGCTAGAGCAACATCATTGAAACGTAAGAAATTCTTATGAACTTATCATAGTCTAATCTTAAGTAATAGCAAGCCCAAAGATGATGTTACAATTTACCAAAGCTAGAAATTGCACTTATTTAATACTATCTACAATAGCTTATGATAAGCACTAATCTACAAACTAGATTCATATTACTTTATTTAGACTAAGAGGATTCATAAGTAGTTAGTAAGACTTACAATACTCATAATTGCAGAAAAGATTATGAAACTTATCTTAAAGTTTAGAATTGCATTCATCCTTCTAACTAATTTAGACCTTGATATATTAGAGTTGCTAAGTGTAAGCATAAAAGCTAAACTCTAATATTCAAGAAGGAAAGTTAATATTCATTGAACTAAAATTATGATTTGTAGTACATATAATAAGATATATGATTTGATATATCATTGTGGAGAAACAAAAAATTTCATGCATTACTAATAATGATAAAGGGTGTAGTTGTAGGCTAAAAGTTCAAAGTGATAACATGATCCCTCTACCAACCCACAACAAACTTGAAGAATAAGTGTGTGTGGAAAGTATGTCTATACAATATTCACTAAACCAAAAGAAACTCAGTGGTTAGAGAATGAGAATACCAAACCATTAAAAAGATGCATGGAAACATCTAACCTACTTATTAGTTCTAGTTATAAGATAATAAAGCAAACAAAGAACTTTAAAAAGAACATCTTACACTCTAACTATACACAAGAAGAAATTATTAAACATGGAGACCCAAGAACCAAAATAAAAAATAAAAAAGGAAGCATATCTGGACCATCTAAAAAGATAACACCTTTTAGTCCAATTGAATATATGTCTCCAAATGATCGAAACCTCATTATCATCAATGTTAAATGTGATAATAAGAAAAAACTTAAATCATTAAAGATAATAAATGGAAAACTTATGGTGTATAACCAAGGTAATGTGTGGTCCATTTTCTGAATGCTAGCCCATGATTTTACTCATGGGTGATGTCCATCTTGAATCAAGAATTGATAAGTGTATTTTCACATTTTTTTTACAATTTTTTATCATTTTTCTATTTGTTTAGAATTTTCCAATTCTTAATATGCTTTCCATTTCTTCTTATTTTTGTTTCTTTATAGTTTTCTCTTTTCTTGAGTGATTTCCTTTATATTCTATGAATGATTACTATGTTTTTTTGTTAATAATGATATTTCCAATCATGGTGTAGAAGTCAACATCATGTGTCAGGTTTTTGTCCTATTCTATCAAGATGCTTTAGTAAAATAATTGTGTAATTCAATGATCTAGATCATCCATTCCTCTAGTTTCTCTAATAAAATTTCTTTATCATGAAAACAATATGGTTCTTGTTACATGAAACTAAAATTAACTACTAATCATTATGTCTTGAAGAAAGAGGGAAATACCAAGCGCAAATGGCAAAGGGTGTGACATTAAGAAGATTTGTTGGGTTCTCTTCTTAACTTCCTTGTGGTTTATGACTCCTCCAGGAATGTACCATCACTCCTAATCATTGAACAAAAAATTAGGAAGTATGTCTATGCATGGTGTGGTTCTTGTTATGTAGAAAAAAATCACAACAACAATAATAAAAATAAAAATAAAAATACACAAGAATTCAAACTGTACTACTTAAACACAATAATGGACTACAAGTACTAGTTATGGGGTTGGAAAGACATGTTACCAATGCCTAAAGGCACCACTCTAACTAAATCCTTTTCTTCCTTCTCTTTTTGAAATGATGTTCATTCTCTATGGTTGTTGTGAGCTCATGATGGTTGGCAAGAAGAAACACATCAATGCAAGGCCACTACTAATTCTATAGACTTGGCCTAAAATTTGGATAGATAATTATGATGGTCATCTTAATCACACTTGACACAAGAACCTATTGTGGGCATGGTTAAGTGTCTTACATCCCAATCTTTGCAATCCCTTATCATCCCATTATTCACCTCACTATTGCATACAATTGTGAGCCTAATGGTTTTGTATAGTATAGTACAGAATACTTACCAAGGAAATTGTGTTTTATTTGGAATAAAGACATGATCTACATTTAACTTTTAAGATGCCCATGGACATCTATAGAAGTGAATATGCAAGGGCATTATAGCAGGAGCCTACTTTGGGGAGGATCCACTTGCATGAATTTTGTTGATCATGGCTCTGAATCAAACCTCACATCTTGAAGGATATCATGGACTACTTTAATAATTTTGTGATTATTTCTCATCAATTTTGATTAATTTTACTACTTTTATATTAACTTATCCTCCAAATTCAATATATCCTAGTCATCTTGTGAACCAAACCTTTGGTTTTAGTTGTTCAAAAACTTGTGAGCTTTTGAAGTTAAGCTCATTGATCGTGGGTGCTAAGTATGTAATTTTTGAAATTTATCTAACACCTTATTTTTGAACATTATGGTAACTAATAGTAATAATAATCATAATAACATGAAAAAATTAATAATTTTAGTTACCTTATAGCCTTGGAAATAATATTTTGTAATCACCTTGAGCCTAAATGATAAATTTTTTCTATGTTTTAGCTAACCAAGGATCCAAAAAAGAGTTAATCATCAAGGAAAAAATTATTATTATCAAAACTAAAGTTGATTCTTTGATTATTGTAGAGGATTCCAAAAGAGATGCCTAAGGTTAAGGGTCTTTTGCAAGGGAAGAAAAAGAGGCCAAGACAAGGTCATGCCCATGGATAAATAGCATATACAAGAATTAAAGTTCACATATGATATGTTTGTTGAATTCATGGAATGATGAGAAGAAATTTCAGTACATCCTTCAAGAGAGTTTTGCATAAAAGAGAAGCATTAGCATAGCAATCAATTTTGGAAAATTTGCACCACTAGTGAAAATAATAAGATTCATCTTCGATGGATCTTTTAAAGACCTCTACAATTTTGTAAACTTTAATATCGATCCAATGTTTTTGTCCTTTTGTAATACATATACTTGAAGAAAATTATGTATTACAACACTCTAGTTTTATAATGTTTTTCAATCTAGTCTTGGTCACCCCACAATTTTTGTAAAGAAACTTTGTCTATTTTTATATAACTCAAGCACAAGGTTTTAGTTAGTTGTGGGGGTATGATGAGACCTGATATGTTGAGTAAGCTCGTCAGTGCATTCCTATTGATAAAGCCTCATCAATGCATACATGTCAACACATCTGAGAATACATTGATGCATTAATTAGTAACACATCTTAGATGTATTAACATATCCTCATCAATGCAGCCTTGTCAACACATCCTTGTCAATGCATCCTTGTTGATGCAATACTTATATTTTCCTATAAATAGGTGAGCATCCCACAAGTATTGGGTGCCATTTGATGAATAGTATAGTTGAGATCTTGTAGTTTTCCTTCCCTAAAGTTAGAATATTTTCCCAAGTTCCCGTAGTAGGAGTCATTGAGTATACAGATCTTTATTCAAGCAATGTTGTACCTAAGCACAATAGTGTGTGTGGAAATAAAAACAAGCTTTTTGATAAACCTTGCAACACTTCAGCTAGATTAAATATATTTATCATACATTCCATGTTTTATGCAATTTCCTTTAATGCTTTAAGTAATTAAGCTATATTAGGATAAATTAAGTTAGATTAAATAGTAATTAATTAAGCACATAATTATGACCACCTCAAGCATGCACATGATGCTTGGTAATCCTAGTGGTGCTTAACGTTTGGTAACCTAGTAGCATTATACGTGTTTAGGATGTGTATAGAAAGTGGGACCAGATGCTTATGTTAGGATTAGTTAGAAATTAGTTAGTTATTTATATTAAATTTAGCAATTAAATTACTTCATTTCTTTCATCATTTATTTTAAGCACCCAAAACATAAAACATAAAAAATAATAAAAATTATATGCTTTGATTACACTTAACCATACTTTTGCATATCACAAGTGTAATTGAGAAGACAATGAATGACTATTAGGACAAGTTCACTTCCTAGAGGCTAGTGTATCAGAATACATAAAATCCATGGAATTCGACTAGATTGCTTGTTAACACTTAGTGATTCGTATGGTTGAGCGTAGGTGTATTTGCCTCTCATCACTTACCATGGCCATAATGATATTCTTTTCATAAAAAAACTAAGAATAAACCTATGATCATTATGCCTAGATAGCAGAGTGAAGAACCAAGTGGGAATGCAAAGGGTGTGACATCAAGAGAATTTGTGGACTATCTTGGATTACTTCTATGTGTTCTATCATGTTGATGAGGTTGTATTATATCCTTGTAGATCTAACAAAAAATGGAAGTAAGAGTAAAATAAGTGCTACCTTACCATGTCACTAGAAAGACATGTTACCCATGCCTAAAGATGGGCAACTTCTTAGAAATCTAAAACTGAAAAAAGTGACATGAATAAACTCCGCCCTTAGACAATATGCCAAGTGACGATATTCCTTGCACCAATGGTAGTCTTACAATTGTAATTTCAAAAGATGAAATAATGCAATGTCACTAGAATGTGGTCTAGACTTGATTTGAATCTTGGACATGAAGGCTAATGATTACTTTAACCACTAATAAAACACAAGAATTCATTATGCTTATGGTAAGATACCTCACATCCCAAATTCAGCAATCCCTTCTCTAGTCCATCCCACCTTACTATATATTTAATCATAACTTAATGTTTTATATAATATAGCATTATTTTCCCAAACTGGTAATACTAACATGTGTGTTTTTCTAGACAAGTATGTCTTACATTCAACTCCTTGAGTGCCTAAGGACACTTTTAGGTGTGGTTGTACAAGGGCAGTAAGGGCTAGAGCCTACTTCAGGGAGGACCCACTTGTATATCTCTTGTATTTCATACTTAACAAGCAATTCCACTTCATCTTGTTCCTTCCAAAATATTTAATAAACTTTCCATATCATCTAATAATTTGTCCATATATAAAAAATTCATTATCTATTTCTTATCTATATTATGAACTTTTATTGCTCAAGATTCCTACTTCATAAACCATTCCAAAGGTCATAACTTCATCCTTGTAGCTCTGATTTCCAGAATTCTTGAATCTTGTTGATCCCAAAGCACTAGGGGATGCATTGCATGATATTAGTAAAAATTTAAAAATTTGAGCCAAAAATTCTTAATGTTGAAAGACACTATAAATGGTAAGTAGAAGGAGATAATAAGAACTGTAAAGTTAATTAATCAAACTAAGGTAAGAAAGATTCAAATAATGCTTCTAATAGATCATGATGTGTTTTGGTGTGTCGCATTGACTAGGTCCCATCAATGAGTTCTTGTCTATGTAGTCAATTACATTAGTGTGGCCTTGTTAACTAGGCCTCATCAACAAGGCCCCATTGATGCAGTCAATTACATTGATGTGGCCCTGTTAACGTAGGGGTTTGTCTTAATTTATAAAAACATGCTCACTAGCTACATTTATGGCATGTCTTATCATAGTAGCAGCAGAGCTCTTGTTGTTTTCCCATTTGAGAGTTAGAATATTTTCTTGAGTGCCTGTAGTAGGAGTCATTAAGTGTATAGATCTTTATTCGAGCATTGTTGTGCCTAAACATGACAATGTGTGCAGGAATAAAGACAAGATTTCTAATAAACCTTGTAGCATTCTAGATAGATTAAATATTTCATTTATGCATTTAGTGTTTTTAATTAGTTATTAAATGTTTTCTAGTAATTAAGCTAATGAAATAATTAAGCAAGATAAGCTAGATGGATTAAAAACATAAGTACAAATGCTTCAAGCGTAACACATATTCACTTGGTAATCCTAGCAGCATTATTGCTTGGTACGCCTAGTAACATAGCACTTGGTAACCTAGCGGTGGACACATGAATTCAGGATGTGTGCAGAAAATGGGACCAGATGCTTATGTTAGGATTTCTGAGATACTAGTTAGTTAGTTAAATTAAAGTAGTTAATCCAATTACTCTATCTTTCTTTAAATATCAAAACCATAAAATACAAAATGATAAAGATCAAATGCCTCAATTATACTTAACCATACTAGTGTACATCAAAAGTGTAATTGGAAAGACAATGAATGACCTTAAGGCAAGATTTACTTCCTAGAAGACTACTGCACCAAAAACTATAAAGTCCACAGAATTCAACTAGATTGCACATGAATGCTCTGTGATTCATATGGTTGGGTGTAGGGTTACCTCACTGCTCATCATTAGTGCCATTGCTAGGGACTTTTTTTGTTGAAACATGTGCTATTTAGGTTTAATGAATACCATTAATATCATTATAAGAACCTTAAGGTTAATATCATTCTCACTATACATAGAATTATAAAATCACACTGATCCTTTATTTCATATTGCAAAATGTCTTCTTCTTCTCACAAGCATGAAGATGTCAAACTGCTGATCCTACAAGAGTGCAAAGTGATATATACTCATCTAGATGAGTATGTACTAGACTTCACCTTTATCCTACATCAGGATGAATAGTTGTGATGGCGTGATATGGAGGGAAACATCATCTTACGACCCGATCAATCTGTCCCTAGGATGCTATTTCAAATCCTTAAAAAGTTGGCATCTCAGATCTTCATAAGGAATATGTTATGAATGGGTATGACACTCGGGACTACCGTTCCATTGAAACATAATGCAAGGAAGATTGATATCAAGAGAAGCACCATGAGGCTACAAATGGAAAACATTTCACTAATCCCTGATTTCTACTAGATCAAGATGAAAATGAGGATCCTCCATTTGAAGGTTCTAAACATGAAGATTCTTCACCCGTATTGTTGGTAACAAGGGTGTGACCCTAAACCTACAATCAACTATTCATAAACCAGGTTCTGGAAAAAGTGATAATTAAGATAGGGACTTAAGCAAACATCACAATAGTAAGGGATTGAAGGATGGTAGTTATAATGAGTGGAATCATGATGGTGGAGATTGTGGTAGTGGTGGTGGTCCACCTTCCTCTCCATCCTTTTCATTTGATTTTGAACATTCTTATTCATCTACCAATTCTCATAGAAACTACTATCAAAATAATTGTGATGAGGGTGATCAACAAGACAACAATGATTGTCAAGGCCATCGAGAACATAGAGGTGGTAAGAACCATCATCGACATGATTGATACAATCATGATGAGGAACCTCTGTTGGTGACTAGAATTATACTTAACATGGCAGAGGTAGTTAGAATTCCAACTAGGCATATGAAAGATAGTTGGATGAAGGGCTTAGACATGAATAATATCCCAAGATTTGAGGGGGATACAACTCTAATCCACAGACACATATACAAGCTTTCTATGATGCCTATGTCTTAGAAAACATAGAAAATGAATGATAGAAACTCAAGCTCTTCCCTAGGACACTCATCAAGGAAGCTGAAAGTTGGTACCGATCCTTGGAATCAGAATCTATCCACAGATGGAGTACCATATTGGAGCTATTCAATGAAAAATATCAAATGTACTTCATAGTGTCTAATCTAAGAAGGAAAATCGAAGGCTAGAAATAGGGAATACATGAACCTTTGGATGTTTCTATGGGTAGATATTATTCACTCTTACACTGATGCCCTAGAGATGGTTATTCTCAGAGGAAACAACTTTGCTACATCGTAGATGGGCTCAATACTAAAAATAGAAGAACTCTTGGAGTGTATGCCCAAGGGAGACTATTTGAACTAAGAGCTCATTAGATCCAAAGGCTAATAGAGTAGGTAGCAAAAAAAGAAGATGAGTTGTGAAAAAGGGAAAGTTCGAAAGAGTATAATAGGGATCCTTCTATCAGGAAATGTGAGGTTGAATTTTGTGATGAGCAGTCATCACTCGATGAAGTGGTGGATAGAAAAACCTTGCCCATCCAAAAATCTATTTATGATATTTTAGAAAAAGTTGATAAATTATGGGACTCTTTGGATAAAAAATTCCAAACTAGTATGAAGATTTCTAAAGAATCCAAAGAGCATAATAGTGATCATAACTGTAGGAGGCAAAAAGAAGCTAAATGTGCCTACCAAAGACGTAAGGGTAAAGCTACTGCCCTATGGTGTCACACTTATAAGAGTCTAGGGTGTATACATTGAATCCTCGACTAGCACATAGGCAGGCACCTAGATGATTACCTTATCCTTAAGGTAATCTAAGACAATTCCACCAACAACAACAAGCTTACTACCCAAGTGGAGCTCCACCACAACCATATGAACAATACTAGTCAACCAAAATCATGGGAAATTTCACCGCCAAGGTAGCTATATCCTTACAAGCAACCAAATCCATATGAATGCTATGTTTAGCAACCCATATCTCCAAGAATTTTTGCAAGTCACATATCATTTCAGCATCACTATTACCCTTTAGAGTACCCCCAAACACATTCACCATCCACTCAAGGGGAGAACCCATATCCATACCATCCTCTGTATTCATTTGCACATGTCCCTATGCCCTCTACCTAGTTACCTCCTGCTCCATCCATGCAGGGCAAAATCCCTTCATAGCCACAATAATGAAATGTCATGATATTTATACGTTTACATCTGGCCTTCCAACCATGTGGTTTGGACAATTGATCTAGGAAATGACTTTTTTCTAACCCAATAGTCCTCCTAAACCCTCACAACCTTATGTAGCTAGCCACCCTACATCTCCAACACCCTCATCCTCTACATCCAGCACCTTCAATTACCCTTCAAATCAAATGTCACCTCAGATCTGCACTATGATGCTAACTCATGCTATTTTCGATTGGATCAAGGTCAGCAATCTTTCCATGAAATAATCTAACCTAGGAAGTCCACTCATTTACCTGCAGATCACTAGATATTAGCCATGCAAGGCTCTTCTTGATTCTAGTTCCTTTGTCAACCTCATCTCCAATGACATGTACAAAGCCTAGAACCTACCACCTCTCAAGAATAGCAACATTCATTTAGAATTGGTAGACCAGTTAATTAATGTCTCTCTGGGGTTAATAGAGGACATTGTAACCATAGTTTGTAGGTGGTCCTATCTTGTTGATTTTCTAGTGATCAAGGTTGAGAATCGCAAAGGTGACTTTCCCATCATTATGGAAAGAGCTTAGTTAAGTACAGTTGATGTGTGAATGGGCATAAGGAACCTCTCCTTGGAAATCTCCAAGGAAAATAAATTTGGATAGTTGGAGAAGAAGCATATTCCATGCATCACATATAGTGATAATGGGTGCAATTGTGTGTAAAATCTTTGATCCATCAAAATTACATACATTAAAGCATGCAATCAATGTGCACAAGAAATAGATATTCAATGGTATCTATACATAGTAGCCACAGTATAGGAGGGAACCTAGTGGGTGACAACTAACTCAAAAAGTAGCACATTATGTATGGAACCAAATGAAAGCCTAACATGTGCTTATGTTGAAGGCATGGATGAACTTGAACAAGATTATCACCAATTCTCTAATGATGAAAATGATGACACATGTTAGGAAGAGTTGGAAATCCTTGATAACTTCAAGTAGAAGCCCCTAGAGTTGAAAACTCTACCAATTGGCATAGAGTGTGCATTCTTAAATAATGGTAAGTTGGTCATAATCAGTGCCAAACTTGCTCCTAAACAAAAAGAAAGGTTGTTAGAGGTGGTTAAAAAATGGTCAACAACCTTTACTTGTTCATATTCTAAGCTAATAGGAATCGACCCAAGGATATGCCAACATTACATTTACACCAACCTAGCCATGAAGCCAAGAAGGTAGTCATAGAGACAGCTGAATCCCAAATTGAAGTAGATTGTCAAGGAGGAAATAGAGCAACTCCTAAGGTTATGGTTTATCTATTCCATCACATATAGTGAGTGGGTTATCTCACTAGTAATCATGTTAAAGAAAGCTAGCAAGTGGTGGGTGTGCATCGACTTTAGGTTGTTGAACATGGAAATATTTAAAGATCATTTCCATTGTCATTTGTGGACCAGTGTTGGACACTATCTCCAAGCATTACTATTATAGCTTCTTGGATGGTTATAGTGGCTATAATCAAATCCAAATTATGCTAGAAGATTAGGCCAAGAAAACATTCACAAGTCCTTGGAGGACTTTTACATATTGTAAGATGCCATTTGGTTTATGCAATGCCCCTACAATGTTTCAATGCCTAGTCATTAGCATTTTCTAGTAGTAGATTGGTAGTGGTATGAAGTCTTCATGGATGACTTCTCCACCTATGGAGCTATGTTTGAGCAAGTCTTAGACCATCTTGAGAAAGTATTGAAAATATGTGTGAAAACAAATCTATGACTCAACTAAAAAAAGAGCCACTTCATGGTCCAAGAAGGCATTGTACTACAACATAAAATCACTCAAAAAGGGATTGAGAAAGATCCTAAGAAAATAAGGATCATCCAACAAATAACCTACCAAGTAGAAATTGTTAAAGATGTTTAGTCATTCCTTGGACACACTAGCTACTACTAATGATTCATAGAAAATTTCTCTAAGATCACAAAACTATTGGTAGAGCTTACAAAGAAATATGCACCTTTCATCTAGACCAAAGAATGTGAATCAGAATTCCAATAGTTAAAGGAGAAACTTCTAGAAACACCAATTCTATGGGTACCAAATTGGTCCAAACCATTCCACATCATGACAAATGCATCTAATTATGCCCTACGAGCTATGCTCATGTAGTTGGATGATAAGAAATGTCTATACTACATTCATTGCATAAGCTAAAGAATTATGGAGGCATAATTAAATTACACCACCATGGAGAAGGAACTAATGGCATTGGTGTATGCTCTTAAAAAGTTCAAGCACTATGTGCTTGGCTACAAAGTATTTGTGCACACGAACCACAGTGCAATCCACTTCCTCATGAATAAGCTAATGGTGAGCCCTCATATCATATGGTGGCTTGTGATCTTGCAAAAATTCGATCTCACAATGGTAGATCAAAAAGGAATCAAGAATGTAATCACTAACCACCTCTCTTGCTTAAGATAAGATAATAAAGAGAAGGAGAGCCCACTCTCTGATTAGTTTCTAAATGAACTCCTCTTTACAGGAGTAATAAATGATCAAACACCTACAAAAATAACATGGTACAGTGGCATCCTCACCTATCTTCTGACTTAGGAGATGCCACAAGATCTTGACTTCAGAAAGAAGCAAAAATTTCTTCATTAGGCTAAATACTTCATGGAAATCAACAAACACCTTTATAAGGTGTGCACCAATGGCCTAATTCGTTGGTGTCTCCCTAATGAAGATCAACTGTGCATTCTCTAGGATGCTCACGAAGGGCCTTATGAAGGTCACTATGCAAGGAGATACACAGTCATAAAAATCTTAATGGCAAGATACTATTGGTCTACAATCCTCAAGGATGCCCACCAATATGTCTAATCTTGTGAGCATTGTTAACGAGATGGTGCGATGATCGCTTGAATGGAAGGTCCTCAATAGTGGATTCAACCACTAAAACCTTTTGACATATGGGGTATTGACTTAATGGGTTCCATCACATCCATGTCTAATGAAAAGTCATATATCATTGCAGCAGTTGAATATGACATAAAATGGGTAGAAGTAGCAGCCATTACTGATTGTACATCATCCATTGCTACTAGATTTATACAAAAAAAAAATGTTGTAAACAGGTTTGGGATGCCATGTGCACTAATTTCTGACAATGGAACTCATTTCATAGGTGCCACTTTTAGAAAATTGATGTAACACTTGGGGGTTGAACATAAAATAATAACACCCTACCACCCCCAAGTCAATGGTCAAGTAGAGGTAACTAACCAAGAAATCACAAAGATCTTAACAATAACCATAAGAAAATATAGGAGAGATTGGAGCACCAAACTCAACGATGCCCTCTGGGCCTATCGCTCAACATTGAAACTTTCTATTGGCTACACTCCCTATGAGTTAGTGTATGGAAAACTTTCAACACTCCCAATCTAGTCTAAGCTCCATACACTCTCAACAGCCTATGATTAAGATCTTGACCTAAGTCTATCATAGAAAGAAAGATTGATCAACTTGAATGTGCTAGATGAAAATTGATTTGTGGCCCTATCTTTGAATGAGGTATATAAGGCATTCAACAGGCAACGTCATGATCTCCAAATACTGAAAGTAACATTAACCAGGTGATAAGGGTCTCTATTGGAACCCCACACATGTACCCTAGAAGAAAAAATTCCAAATGTTATGGGAGGAACCTTATATAATTAATCAAACCTTTTCCTCTAGGGCCATGTTAATTTACAAGCCTAAAAGCCTAGATAAAAAGTATCTAGTCAACATTCAACAAGTAAAACCTTTCATAGAACCAAGATAAGCTAGTGCAACTGCCATCTCGATGAATGGACAACCGGGTTTCATGTTTTGGATCTCCTCCTTCCAACTTAGTCGTGGGGGAGATGGCCATCTGTGCTAACAATCCATATGGCTTCTTAGTTTTTCTACTTTTTGTTTTTCATGTCTTTGATTTTACAAGTTATTTATTTTACAAATTTTTTATTTTTAAATTTTCCCTAATTTTGCACCATCATTAGTACCTTTGAACCATTCTTGATTATTTTACACTTTATCATATATTTTACTTTGTTTTGTTTTGTTTTGTTTTGTTCAAGTATGAATTTTTGTTATTTTTGCCAATAAAAGTGCTTTATTGCTATAGGAAATAGTGCCACTATTGGTGTTTTCTAATGATGGTTTGTAAGAAATGTTGTGATTGTTAATGTTTAGTTTCTATTTTTGAGTTCTGATGTCTATGACATGGTTTATTTTTCATGGAACAAGTAGTGAGTCCATGTTATCTACCCATCCAATAAACTCTATGGTTTTTCTCATTTTGGGAGTTTGAGGTCCCTTCCATTAATAAAAATTTTAATCAATTGGTGACCTTGGTAGTTCCAAAATTAGGAAAGATTCAAAGGTTTGTAGAGGGTGTGACTTCAAGGGGACTCAATACTCCTTATACGCTTCTACTTACTTGAGTGCTTGGATGTTCTTCATGAACTTCTTACTATTCCATTCCAACCACTAATAGGAAGGAAAATAAAGTCTTTGCATGGTTTGATTTCCATCCAAAAACTCAAAAACAAATTATAAGAATTCAAAGAACATCCCTTAAACACAATAAATGAACAAGTCTTTGCATGGTGTGGTTCCCATCCAAAAATTCAAAAAAAATGATGGGAATTCAAAGCACACCACTTAGACAAATAAATGAGCTACAAGCATTGGTTATGGAACTAGAAAGACATGCACCCATGCCTAAAGATCCCCTCCAAATAAGGCCCTCTATCTCTCTCACTTTCTACTTCTCTTTTCTTCTCTTTTTGGAATAGTTGTTGTTTTATGAGAGTACTCTTGTGTCTTGAGTAAGTCAATTAGTCTTGGAGTGGCAATATGAAGTCACTAAAGGAGGCTGGTTTTGATCTGGACTAAGGATGGATCTTCTTAGGTCATTTTAAACACATATTCCACAAGGGACTTCTTACGACCTCAATTTGGGATTCCATCTCACCTTCTTAGTCATCCATCTATGTTGCCATAACTCACCTCATTGCCAGTTTCTATGTTATGCTCGATGTCTTAATTTGACATGTTGGAATTCTTGGATAGATTCTTTTTGATAGGTCCTTAACTTTTCATGATCATTAATCAACTATGGAACCATGAACTTCTTAGTTGGGGTTATGAAAGGGCAACAAGGGCATGAGCCTACTATGGGGAGGACCCACTTGCATATCTCTTGGTTTGGTTAGTTAAGTCTCTTACCTTCGACATTGTTACAATCCTATCTTTCACATATTCCATTTTGCATACCAATCTATGCTACTTGAACTCTCATTTTTCACTCTATTTTATCATTTTTTCTAATTTTCTTAATTTTTGGAACTTCAACACCCTCTCTCACATTTTCATCATGTTTGTGGTTGTCTGGGCTTCCATTTGACCCTAATTTTATTCAAAATCTCTTTGCAATTTTCAAGTTTTGACCAAGTCAATGAAAGTCAACAATGGTCAACAACTGCATTGATGCAACAAACTGCATCGACTAGGCTCCATCAACGTAGTATAAAAATACTATAAATACCACCAAACCCTTAGGAATTTTTCACATTTTTTCTATAACGCCCAAGGAGTTTTTGCAATTTTTAAAGCCCAAAACCTTCTCGAGCCTATAATTCTCACACCGTTTATCCAAATCATCTCGTTCTTTGATCCTGCAATTACTAGAGGTAAGCTCTTAGTCATGGGGGTAGTAATCCCCAAGGTTTTTATGATAATTTTTTCAAAATTTTTTCTAACTCCCGTAAAGGATTAAGCAATAAATGCTATTAACTCATTAATTTTTGAGAACTTAACCCTTCCAACAACTTCGATAAATCAAAAATTAAATTAATAATTAACTACTTAATATATCCAGCCATAATCACACCTTNGATTAATAATTAACTACTTAATATATCCAGCCATAATCACACCTTAGCTAAATGTAACCCGCTCATGAGACAAGGTATTCCAATCATTCTAAGTTACATAATAATTACTAATCTATTGTTATGTGTGATTACAGATGACACCAAAATTGAAGAGATCGTAGGAGGAGGGATCATCACAACCACGGGAGAAGTGACTTAGAGGAGGAAGAGGCCCACAAGAACATGGCCAAGAATAGGCTAAGGTAACCCATGCAATAAGACCTCTCAGAGATGAGGCTAAGGTGGAATCTATCCTACAGATTTCGAAAGAGGTAGCCACATCTGAACATTCACAGCACGACAAAGTGCTAGGCCCTGTACCTAGATTTGAAGTCACACTCACATAGGTCATTCTTGACATAATTGAAAGCTATGAGGTTCAACACTCAATTTTCCAAGAACTAAAATTTGAACCACTACTTGAATGGGCTCTAGAAGATGTGAGAACTCAATTGCAAGCCTCTCCCATGTGCCCAACCATCACTTTTAGTGGGAAGTGGTACATGGAAGAAATGTATCTTTTCTAGAATAACCGGAAAGTAGGATCCACTATGAAAATGAAGGAAATCCAAGTTTCCTACTTAGTGGAGGCCATTGCACAAGTCTTTGGGCTACTAGGCATAGGAACATAGTTGGTAGGGTTATCAACACAAGACAATCTTAGAGCAAAGAAGGAGTGGACATAGCGGTGTTATGGGGTTGACCACAAGGATTTTGGTGTGCTCACATTGGCAGAGTGAGTTTATTTTAAGATAGTAGCCTACCACGTCAATCCAACAATGAGGCCTAGTAAGATGATAGCCTTTTTTGCTTGAGCATGTGCCGCTCTAAGCAAAAGTTTTTTAGCAAATCTTCCACAACTAATCTATCTAGAGGTAGAAAAGAATTTCTTGGAAGAAAGACCTTGCCCTTCCCCTACTTGATTAAAAAACTATGAAAAAGGGTAGGGATAGTCTGCTACACAAATGATATACTCAAGCATGCTCTTAGTGCTTCATGGGCTAAAATGATGATGGATAAGATGCCTACCACAACCATAGAAGAGGTGCAACAACGTCCACCTCTACCACCTACTCATGAGCAAACATCAAAGGCCCACACTATAGTTGAATGTATGCAAAAATTTTGAGAGCAGCTCTTGCAACAATGAGAGTAACAGGAAAAAACTAGTGGTGGAGATCCATCCATGTACAGACCAGCCATGAGTCACCTTAGAGAAGTGGCTCATATAATCACCCAAATGAAGGAAGGTAGATCAATGTTATCCACCCAATGAATGTAGTTACCTGCAAGGTCGAATTCAAGTGCTTGAGAGGTGACAATGTATTTCTCTTAGCATCATCTATTCCTAGAAATCTCTAGAAATGCTACTTCATTTTCAGTGTGTTTGGAGGAGGGTGAGGAGGCAACCATATTGGTTTTGTAGCACCAGGGGTAAGAGAAAGCTATAGAAATTGTTGCTAAGGCATGAAATGCACCTACAACACCTAGACTAAATGTTTCAAAAATAAGAGATGTGTACGCATTCACAAGAACAATCAACAAAAGATTAAGTGTAGCCCAACATGAAGAACTGCTAGACTAATTAGTGGGAACTAAGCAACCAATTCCAGATATCTTTGATTTTTTAGATATCATCACTGCAACCTAGTCAAAGCTATTGGAGGCAAAGGGCAAGTGCCTCATCTTGGAAGGGCAATTTGAAATAGCTCAAGCACATAATCAACACTTGGCTGCGGAAGTTGCCAGATTATGTGCCCAAATTGTCGACCCTGCTCTTATCAACCTAGCATTAACACAAGATGAAGCTTTTCAACAACTTCAAGAATAGCTTAAGCGGGTTGAGGGAGAAATGGTAACAATGGTCTTTAATTAGTCCATAGTAGAAGCTAAAACTCATGCAGTATAGAAGGACCTGATGTAGAATTGCCAAGAAAATGAGACCTTAACTACAAAAAACCATCACATGCAGAATGTTGATGTGCAAAAATAATAGTTAGAAGAATTTATCCATCAACAACAAGAGAAACTTGCTAGGAAAATGCTGAACTGAGGAGATTGGTAGTGGAGAATCATAACCTCTCCATGGAGGAAGTCTGTGCCTTACACTAAAAGTTAGCTATTGAGATTGACTCTTGGAAGAACAAGACCCTTAAATTCAAGAAAGTTAAAAATCATTATAGAGACCAGGTTGGCTTACAGAACGAAGTGAATGAAAAGCATATCCAACTAGTGAAGTTAAAAGTTAATGAGGTCCTCCAACAACTCCAATAAGGTAGAGAATTATGACAACCCATTGTTGATGGGATTGATATCTACAAAAGGGTAGAAATTCATATGAAGGAGTTGCAGATTAAAGAGATGACAAAGTACATGGAGCTGTCTAATCTCTGTTATGCAAACTTGGTGATGCTAACTACCAAATGACCATAGTCTGAACTTGAAAAGTAAGTGGCCAACTCATACTTTTTGTACAAGGTTGAGTTCAAGACCCATAAAGACATTAAGAAAAATCTTGTAGTTGTGAATGCTAAACTTGAGCTTTTCAAGGTGAAATTCACCAACCAAAGATTAGTCATAGAGAACCTGGCCAAAAGAATGAATGACTACTAGGTACTATAGAACATACTTCAAGCATTTGACATTGAGTGCAAGCAATTTGTGGCCTGGTTTGTGAATTTAAATAAGCTCTTTTCCATTTTCCCTTATCCTTGGGATGTTCCAACCTAGACCCACATTGATGAAGCTACATGAACTATGAACGATCCTAGGAGTAAAGAAAAGAAAATGAAGGCATTATTGGATGCTTTTTACCTTTCATCTAAAGTAGCAATAGTAGTAGGACAGCCATAGATACCTTTGCCACCACACATGTCTAAAGCTAGTGAAGGACCCTCAAAACCTCAAGAGCCACCATTGCCTAGGACTATCTAATCTTCTCCATCAAATTTAACCCATCAAAGAATGTGCTATCTAGTTCTGAAGAATCATTTCATGCTGTTTAATTTTATGTCATGAACACTATAATTTTTGTAATGTGTTGATTCGTACAATAAGCACTCAATTGTTATGTCCATTGTCTTATTTTCTTTTGTTATGTAAAAGTTAGTCAATAATTCCATACCTTCCCAATTTTGCAAAGAACTCAACGATGAGTTTTCATTCAGTTGTGGGGTTATTATGTGTTTTGGTGTGTCATGTTGACTAGGCCCCATTGATGTAATTAATTATGTTGATTTGACCTTATTGACTAGGCCCCATCGATGAGGCCCCATCGATGCAATCAATTACATTGACACGGTCCCGTTGACTAGGTCCCATCGATGAGGCCTCGTAGATGTAGTCAATTACGTTGATGCGGCCCCGTCGATGTAGGGGTGTATCCTAGTTTATAAATACATGCTCACTAGCTACATTTATGGCATGTCTTATCATAGTAATAGTGGAGCTCTTGCAGTTTTTCCATTTAAAAGTTAAATATTTTCCCGAGTACATACAGTAGGAGTCATTGAGTGTACAAATCTTTATTTGACCATTGTTGTACCTAAACACGATAGTGTGTGTGGTAATAAAGATGAGCTTTCTGATAAACTTTGTAGCATTCAAAGTAGATTAAATGTTTCATTTGTGCATTTAATGTTTCAATTATTTATTAAATGTTTTCCAATAATTAAGCTAATGAAGTAATCAAGCAAGATAAGCTAAATAGATTAAACACATAAGTACGACTGCTTCGAGCATAACACGTATTTGCTTGGTAATCCCAACAACATTATTGCTTGGTACACCTAGTAGCATAGCTCTTGGTAACCCAACAATGGATACGTTGGTTTAAGGTATGTGTGGAAAGTGAGACTAAATGCTTATGTTAGGATTGCTTAGATATAGTTAACTAGTTAATCCAATTACTTTATCTCTCTTTAAATATCAAAACCATAAAATACAAAATGATAAAGATCAAATGCATAAATTACACTTAACCATATCAGTGTACATCACAAGTATAATTAGGAAGATAACAAATGACCTTAAGGCAAGATTCACTTCCTAGAAGACTAGTGCACCAAAAATTATAAAGTCCATGAAATTCGACCAGATCACATATGAACACTTTGTGATTCATATGGTTGGGCTTAGAGGTACCTTGCCACTCATCAAACCACATCAACTATTTTAGGCCAAGGAAAATGATAGAAGGTCTTAACTAATTAACACTTAAGGGGTTTCTTTTTTATAATTTTTTCAACTCTGTAATCATAATATGATAAGAACTTGATCTAACCAAGGGTATGAGTAAGGTAAAAAGCTACTAAGAACTAGTGTGAACATTCTAATAACTTCGTACCCTTGTTGATTGCAAATGATCCCAAAGAGATCACTAGAAGGACAACCTTCACAAGATGAAAGTTATAAAGACACAACTTCAAGCTTCTACTTTATGACTTACACTAACCAATAGTGGAGAATGACACTTAGGAGAAATGTACCAATTCTAGTGAAATAAACAAGCTGATGAAATAGTTAAAATTGAGGGACTCTTTGTGTCATACTCAGTAGAGGGATCAAATGGAAAAGAAAACAATGATAGAAGAGGAAAAACTTCAAGTGCTCCTAAATAGATATCAATTCCAGAAGCCTGATGATGAAGGGAAGAAGTTGATGGAAGATCCTCCACCACCTAAAATAAGAACTACATCAAGCCACCTTAAATAGGAAGCATGTTTGTGCATGTCTATGCATGGTGTGGTTCCTATGATGCACAAAAAAATCACAACAACAACAAAAATAAAAATAAAAATATAGAGGAATTCAAAGCATACCCATTGGACATAATAATGGGCTATAAGCACTAGTTATGGGGTTGGAAAGACATGTTACCCATGCATGAAGACATCCCTCTAACTAAGGCCTTTTCTTCCTCCTCTTTTTGGAGTGATGTTCATTCTCTATGGTTGTTGTAAGCTCATGATAATTGGCAATAAGGGATACATCAATGCGAGGCCACTACTAATGGTATGGACTTGGTCTGAAATTTGGACAGATAAGTATGATGGTCATCTTAATCAAAATTGACACAAGAACCCATTGTGGGCTTGGTTAACTACCTTACATCCCAATCTCTACAATTCCTTCTCATTCCATCATTCATGTCACTATTGTATGCAATTATGAGCCTAATGGTTTTGTATAGTATAGTATAGAATCCTTAGCAAGGTAGTTTTATGTTATTTGGAACAAAGGCATGATCTACATTGAACTTCTAAGGTGCCCACGAGCATCTATAGAAGTGGTTATGCAAGGGCATTATAGTAGGATCCTACTTTGGGGAGGATCCGCTTGCATGACTTTTGTTGATCATGGCTCTGAATCAAACCTCACATCTTCAAGGATATCATGGAGTACTTTGATAAATTTATGAGTGATTTAGCAATTACTTCTCATCAATTTTGATTAATTTTACTACTTTTATATTAACTTATCCTCCAAATTCAATATATCATGGTCATCTTGTAAACCAAACCTTTGGTTTTAGTTGTTCGAAAACTTGTGAGATTTAAGAGTTAAGCTTATTCATTATGGGTGCTAAGGATGTAATTTTTGAACTTTATCTAGCACCTTATTTTTGAACATTATGGTAACTAATAGTAATAATATTCAAAATAACATGAACAACTTGATAATTTTAGTTACCTCATAACCTTGGAAACAATATTTTGTAATCACCTTGAGCCTAAATGTTGAATCTTCTCTATGTTTTAGCTAACTAAGGATTTGAAAAGAGTTAATCATTAAGGATAAGTTATTATTATCAAAACTAACATTGATTCTTTGGTGATTGTAGAGGATTCCAAAAGAGATGCGTAAGGTTAAGGGTTTTTTGCAAGGGAAGGAAAAGAGGCCAAGATGAGGACATGCCCATGAATAAGTAGCATATACATGAATTAAAGCTCAAATATTATATGTTTATTGAATCCATGGGACGATGAGAAGAAATTTCAATCCATCCTTCAAGAGTTTTCTACATAAAAGAGAAGCATCAACATAGCTATTAAGGTTGAAAATTCTGCCACCACTAGTAACAACAAAAAGATTCATCTTCGATAGATCTTTTGAAGACCTCTACAATTTTTTAAACTTTAATATCTATCCAATATTTTTATCCTTTTGTAATACATCCACTAAAATAAAATTATGTAATGCACCAGTCTAGTTTTGGATTGTTTGCGAATCTAGTCTTGGTCACCCCACAATTTTTGTAATGAAACTTCATCTATTTATATATAACTTAAGGATGAGTTTTTGTTCAATCATGAGTGTATGATGAGACCTACTATGTCGAGTAACTTCATTGTTGCATCCCTGTTGATAGAGCCTCATTGACACATCTTAAATATTTTAATGAGGACATGTTGATGCATTAATTGGTGACACATCTTAGATGCATTGATTCATCCTCATCAATGCAACCTTGTCAAAACATCCTCATCAATGCATCCCTATCGACATAGCTAAATGCTTTAACACATCCCTGTTGATGCAATGCCTATATTTTCCTACAAATATGTAAGCATCCCTCATGTATTAGCTAAACTCTTACAGTTTTCTTTTGTAGTCTTAACAAGCATTGAGTGAGTGCCCATAATGTGGATTCAAGTCAGTTGTACAACATCTTATTTAAGTGGCATTATACCTAGACACATTCCATGAACAACAATAAGATTGAGATTGATTCTTATTCATTATAACACTTTGACTTAGAATAGATTTACTTTCAATGCAATTTTCTTTCTATGTGTTTAGTTAATATTTACATTTCTATGCATGTTAATTAATAGGTAGAATGAGCATGCCCAATTCGAGCATAAACACATATTCACTTGGTAACCCCAATAACGTTATTGCTTGGTTTGCCCAATAGCATAACACTTGGTAATTCTAGTAGTGGGTACATGAGTTTAGGATGTGTATAGTAGGCTGGGAATAAACACACATTACCCTTATCATAGTTTAGGATTTATCTTATTTTTATTAATCAGATGAAATAATTAATTTGCATACTTTCATATAATTTAGCCTTAGTTATACAACATCAATAATCATATGTCTCATTTTGAACTAACCCATACATGATAAACCTACCACTAGTCCAAGTGATAAGATAACGACCTATGATCAATACTTAACATTCTGGATACCACACTAGTCCCATCCACATAATTCGATTGGATTACACATGAATGCTTGTGATTCATATGGTTGGGTGTAGTGGATACATGCTACTCATCAACATGTAATGATTTGTTAGAAATAAAAGCTTAATAAGTGGCCAATTACTTTAATGATTTGGGGCTATCAATTCAAGGGAAGATTAACATTCAGATTTTGTGGTTCATAGAAGAGGTCCATTACATGTTTTTCAAAGATGAGTTAATGAAGAAATATATTGTAAAATTAGAGTCAACATGTCGAACCAATTATGATTCATCTTATATTCTTAAAGGCAAGGTAGTTTAATCAACACTTCAATGTCAATCACAATCCAAGGAATCTAATAATAGCATTTCAAGCCACCTAGCAATGTCTAGCTAGGAGTCATCTAAGAAATCAATTACTTATGCTAAGCCAATAACTAGTAAGTGTAATAGGCATGAAAAGACTAAACATTTATCTACTCAATATCCTAATAGGAAATAAGAAAATCTAGTTGAATATGGATATGTTGCCATTACAAAAGAAGAAGTCAAGCTTGCAAAGGATAGCAACGTACAGGGAGTTGAAGTTGAAAATATGTTTTTCCTTTCAATTCGAAAGTTGCTTATAAGATTATTATAAAGAATGCTCTTATTCATAACAAATTTAATAATGCCTAGAAAATGCAATTTTTATTGCACTGTTCAATAAATAAAATAAAAGATATTTAGAAAGCTCTTACATATCTTAAAATTCATAATTTTTTATGGTGTTTTATTCATCACAGTCTTTCTATTAGCACTCATCTAAAACATATGGGAAATGTTTCTTGTTAATGTCCTCTTTATACAAGTAAAGGCTCATTTTCTTAGGTGTTTTTTGAGTATCCTATTGCTCAACATGCTTAGAAATGGATATTTGGATGTGATGAAAATTTCCAATTTTTGGTTTCCAAAATTTGTAACAACTTTCAACCAAGCATCAATGATTCATTCTGGGTGATTAGCTTGCTTTGTCTACTTCATTTCTTTGCATTTGGAATTATCTTTGGCCACTTGTTCTCTACTTTATTTCAAAGCTTTAATTTGCAATGCTTTTTGATTAGCAAGAACATAACTATGACCTCTCTTCATGTGTCAAATATCAAATTCTCAAAGATGTTACTTTTCGACTACAACTTTAAGCAAAAAAGGTTCTAGTGAAAGTTGAACAAATAATTTGTTTTGTATAGTATTAATTTCTTTTTGCTTTGAAGGCTCAAAGATAGAAAGCTTTTAGCTTTTGTTGCTATTTCTTCATTATCTCTTATTGATGTATTCTTTTATTTTTCTTCTTAAAGAGAGTTTTCTTCTTTTCTGTACAAGAAATCCTTTAGTAAGAAGTGAAAACTTGTGAAGATACTTTTGAATAAGAACAAAGCTTGATCATTTTCCTACCCTAGAAGGAGGGGTGGGTGGGGGGTTGTGCTTCAAGATTAGTTGTAAGAATAAAAACTTGAAAAAGCATCACCAAAACCATTGGGTTTTCTCTTTAAAATGTCTCTTCAATCATCTAATGTACTATAAAATCTTTTTAATATTATTATTTATTTTTTGGCATTTAACACCCCCAATGATGCTTTCAACTTTCTTTAAAAATGTGTTGAAGCTTTGTAATTATTTGACAAATCCTTTGTGATTTCCTTGACATAATAAGAATTTCCAGTTTCCTAAAATTCTTTTATTAACTAGCCTTAAAATTTGTTTATAAATTAGTGTTGCTTATTGAAATTGAACTTATAACTTAGATTTTCATATTAAAAACTTTTACTATTAAAGAATATGAGTTATAACTCTACTAGTTGGCTCACACCTTTTGCATCCCAAAAGGTTCAAATATCACTACAAACACCTACCATGCTAACTTGAAGGTATGTTAAAAACATAGATAACACAATGAAGAATTCACTTAAAAATACATTTGTTAATTAATTAATTTATTTTTTAAAAAAGACTATCTGCATTTAAAAACAAGAACATTCCAACCGATCGCTTTGCTTGGTTTCATCGCGCTCCATTTTGGTTCGCATAGATAGCAAATTGATAATGAAAGACCATGCCCACGAAAGCAACCATTCAAATTGCAACCTTAACTTTGTTTTATTTGGTTTGGCTTCTCTTGCCTAAATGGAATATTCACTTTTCATCCAATTTCATCAACGGGAACAACGAGATAACAGCAAAGAGTTGGCATTAAAAATGAAAGCAAAATTTTTAAAAAGCAACATAGGAATTAAAAAACTAAAAGGGACAATGAAATGACAATAAAGTAGGTCTTAAAAAATATGCATGATAAACCAGTTAGTTACCACGTATTGATTTGAACCTAAACTTGGTACAACATCGCAATAAAAGCACTGTTTCAAGCATCTGGAGTCACCAAAAAAAGCATATGCATGATAATAATTAATATGATGGTTATGGAGGCGTTAAAAACAAGAAATGGAATGGAATGTAACGTAAGAAGGAATTAAGTTCATTTAATTTGCTACAACCCCAATTCCACCCCCACTCCAGTCTTAACAGGATATAACTACCACCCACAACCCTACCTTTCCATACAATAATACCTCACAACACAACACACAAAGAGCTTTTTCAATCTCTCTTTTTTCTAGCTGCAGCAGCCATCATATATTGGTTGATTTTTCTTCTTCTTGTCATTCAGAGCAAGCGTATTCTTTTTATTTTACTTTTGGTTTTACTGTAGAAGCAGCCCTCTTCTTTCTTTCTTTCATTTTTGCTACTCATTTGGTCCTGCTCTTCAATCTCACTCCTATCTGCTGCTACTAATTATTCAGAGGAAAAGGTAATAATGGGTGTGCTTGTTGTTATTGTTGGTGTTTTTCGTGGTTGGGTTGCTTGGGTATGGGAACTATTCTTCCTTGTCTCCTTGTGCCTGATACCCTTATTATTTCAGAGCTACACCATGATGACCGCCAAGATGAGCAACAGAATCATTTTTATGACTAATCATGCCTGGTCACCTTCCCCATCGTCAGAGCCGAACCTCTACTCTAAATAGGCCTCTCGAACCAAGTTCCACATTGGTGACACCCTTGGTAATTTCTCTTTTCTTCTCTTCTTCTTCTGCTCTCATCTACATTCAATCAACTATCCATATATTGTAATCTTTTCATTTGCAACCTATCTGTGTTCATGTTCATGTTCATGTTCCTATTTCACACTTAGTTTGTTATTTGTAATACTGGGCATTGTATTTGTATCTATGTGCATGGTGAGAAATAGGAAAAGAATAAGAGCTTTTGTGTTGTGTTGTGTATTCTATCATGTGATATGTTTATTATGTTACAGTTTTCAATTACAACTTGTGGGAGGATTCAGTGGCGAGAGTAGGATATCAAGAATACCAGATTTACAATGCAAGTGGAGACATTACAGTGTATTGCAATGGGCACATGACATTTATCTTAGATAAGAGCGGCTTGTTTTACTTCATCAACGGTAACACCTTGCACTACTCTGCTAGTTAGAATCTCTGGATTATTATTCTTACGCAGTGCAATTTGCATGTGCCACCACCATCGCCATTGCCAGTGTCTACTCCTGCTCCTACTGTTACATCACCTTGACCTTCTTCTGCTTCTTCTTCTCCTCCTCTACCATCGCCATCGCCATTGCCAGCATCTACTCCTACTCCTACTCGTGTTGTTACATCACCTCCACCTTCTTCTTCTTCTCCTTATTCTCCTCCTAGTTCTTCTTCTTCTCCTTCTTATTCTCCTCCTAGTTCTTCTTCTTCTCCTTCTCCTCTACCACTGCCTAGCTTCTCCTTCTCCTTCTCATCTTCCTCTGCCTCCGTTGCAGTATTGTCGTTGGCAGTGTTAGTTTTTGTTGTCTTTCTGATGCCTGTTCTAGCCTTAACTTTGGTGATTATGATGTGATGTTTCTTTCTTGATTCAGGTTGTGGCAACCATGCCAATGCATGGGGATTACGTTGGTTTTTTTTTTATGTGTTCTACTGTGTTGTGCTCTGCATTTTAGATTTGAATATCATTTATGTATTTTGTTGTGTTGTGCTTTGTCTTTTACATTTAAACACAGGTTAGTTTAGGTCTCTCTCTATTGGAAACTTGCTACTTGCTACTAAGACTGTGTGAGAGATTAGTTATTTGTCTATTGGAAACGTACTACTAAAATGGTGTGAGAGATTACTTATTTGTCATGTGATTATGCTATTTTCTGATGAAGATTTTCACTACTTATCTTGTGTTTGCAAATGTAAAAGGTTTTCTTTCTTGATTTATGTTTACTACTTTACTAATTGATATCCCTTTCAAAGTTTCAAGCAAGGGTTGCTGGTATCTTTTTGGCCTAACAGGAACAAGGGGTTATTAAATTGTTTCCCCTTCGAAGCTTCATAGCACCTTTCTTGTTACCAATCTCTTTTGCATTGTGCTGCAATGGGAAGGTAATCCCAATAGTCATGATCTTGCATAATGTGTTCAACATTGAGTCCTTGGGTGCCCAACCTCATAAGAATTTGGTCCATCATTGCAAGAATTGATCGATCAGGCAATAACACAATGTTGCCTTCCATGTCCCTCCACTGCAACTGTTCATCTTGATGTAGAATGAAGGTGATGTTTGTCACATACTCATCTAGATGAGTATAAACTACTCTGCATTATTGGGGCACTGGTGAATTTTTCCATTCATTTTTTTGTTGATTGGATGTATGCTTTAACCTTGGCAGAGAATCATCCCTCTGAGAACAAGACATTTTAGATTGAAAGGAAATACTAGTGTGCTTTTAAAATTATTATTATTATTTTGAATGATTGTGACTTTAAGGTTCATTATAATGATCTTGAATAATTTTCACTAAGTCCTAGATAGCACACATAGCTAACTAAGGTCCCTAGTAATAGCACCAATGATAAGTAGCAAGTATACCCTACACCCAACTATATGAATCACTAATGTTCACTCAACAATCTAGTCAAATTTTGTAGAATCTAGCTCTCTAATTACACTAATTTTTAGGAGGTGAATCTAACCATTGCAATCGTTGTCTTCTCAGTTCCACTTATGAATTGCAAGTGTATGGTTAAGTGTAACTGTGGCATCTAATTTTTATCATTTCGTCTTCTATGGTTTAATTGCCTAAGTGCTAAAAATAAAGTAAATTTAATGTGTAATTAATTTAATCAATTTAGTAACTAACTAACACTTAACTAATCCTAACATCGGAATCCATTCCTACTTTCCATACACATCCTAAACATGTTATAGCACCACTAGGTTACCAAGCATTAAGAACTAATGGGTTTACCAAGCGTTAAACGTATACGTGAAGTGGTCATGCTTATGTTTGCTATTTAGCGCATACTAATTACTTAGTTAAATGTCATTAACATAGATTGCATGAATATTAAATGAATAAAGAAATCATTAATCTATTCTAACTGCTACAAGGTTTGATCAGAAAAGCTCATCTTTATTGTCATTCACACTACCGTGCTCAAGTACATCAATGCTCAAATAAAGATCCATACACTTCTTTGACTTCTACTATAGGCAATTAGAAATATTCTAACTTTGAAGAGAACAAACTACATGAGCTTCGCTATGACTAGGGAATGGAATGGATGGATCATGCCCCCAAGTGTTGTATTTATCTGCTGGCATGCATCCCCAGATATCGGATATCTGATAATGCATCATGAGCTTTGATATTGGGGATCTGATCTTGGGGACAAACAAAAAATGATTCATCAGTAGGTAATGCATATAATCATATTTTATGTGAGTGTTATAAATCTTTGTCAAAATCATGTGTTAATGAAATAAAAATATGAGCACTCTAATGAATTTGTAATTGAATTTTTACTTACATCTATTGAGATCATCCCAAATTTATTAAATAGAGAAATTCTAAAATTCATTTTACAAAATATTTAAATTTGTAACCTAATGTTGCTTACAAGAATCAAACTTGTGATTTAGGGTTTCCATGTCAAGGCTATTTCATTAGGTTAACACTTCATTGGATTTATTTGTATTTGATGCAACACTGTTCTAGATTCATGAGACCATACTAGTCTCATAATTTCTTTTATTGGATAATGAGGTGTTAGTTTAATAGTAAAAGTCTTGGCTAAGTCATAGGTTCAATCCTATTAGGTACACTAAGTTATAAACTTGTATAATTTTTTGGGTGTACTTATGTTTTAATTATTTTGAGTTCAAATATCCCATAATTTAATTTGTTAAATGAGGTTAAATTTTATTTATAAATTAGTATTACTTATTGAAATTGAACATATAGCTTGGACTTTCATATTAAAAATTTTAGCACATTGTTAAATGGTAGAGGCTCATAATTAGTGATCATGCCAAATGAATGCAACTATTCAAATTGCAAGCGTTAACTTATTTAACGTGGTTTGGCTGCTCTAGCCAAAATGGAGTATTTATTTGTTCCAATTGCACGGTATAAAGTGATGTAAATATACAGTATCTTGCCCTTTTAAGAATGGTGATATAATATGCAAGTTAAGATGAGCCATAGTCAAAGTCCAAGAAATCCCTCTAAATATTATTGATTTTTTGTTAATAAAAGTGCCGACTAAGTTAGATTCAAAAAATTTCCACTATTAATGGCTAAACCGATGATCATTAATCAATTAAGAAAATGGCCAATAAAGCATGCAGAATTAACATGTGGTTTCATTCAAAGAATTTAGAGCTCCACATGACTTGGAGAAGTAAAAGCAAAAACCAAATTACCAAAAAGGTTACTTAGACATCAGATATTTACAACGGCTATAGTCATGGCACGAGAAGGAAGGAGTAAGGTGTGAGGATATTTAATTAACCACATTCCCATTTCCAAACCACTTGAGCTCATGGCAACAGTCCACTAAAATTAAAAGAATGTGGTTATTCATCTTCTATAATTAATATATGAGATCATGAGGAATAGGAACCACGTTTTCTGAAGAGAACATGTACAATTTAATTAGTAATGAGTGAAATGATGAATAAGAGTGAAGCCATTTAATTAGCCACATCCCCAATTCCACACTACTCCATTAATGTTTTTTTAAACTAACCATCACTTGCAACCCTACCTTCTCATATAACCTTATGCTATTTGTTTATATTTCTGTTATTTGTAATTTGTATTGTGTATATGGAAGAAATTTGAAGAAAATGGAGTATTGTAGCCAATAATATTGCTAAATTATTTAAGATACAACTAAGAAGACTTGGCAACTTTGTAAATAATATTGTTAATGTGTAAATTTTGGATGCACCAACACTTGGGAAAACAAAACTCATTTAAGGAGACTATCACCCAAGGTGCCTCCCATATGGATACAAAAACCCAGAAATAGTCTTAGCTAGAGAGGGCTATATGACATTAAATAATTAAAGGGAGATCCTATCCTCTCATCGTTGTGCATGATTGCCATTTTTTACCATTCGCAGTCACTTCATGTTATTGCTGCTATCGGTGGTACCCACTACCAAGCTAAAAACCCCACTACACAAGGATAAAAACCTCGCTAGCAGGGACAAACTACTACATACTACCATTTATTCCCTATGTCATTGGTGGCTCACCGTTCATCACCACACATTGCTGCTGTTGGCCACCTGCTACTGCTGATGTTCACCACCTACCATAAGAAAAAAAGGAGAAAACACTACACAAGGATGTGCTTATACTGCTGCTAGTTATGCCTACTAAGAGAGAGAGGCCCAAACCCCCTCTTGCCCTGCCCCTGCCTCGCCCCCCCCCCCCCCCCCCCCACAAAAGGTTGCCTATTGTTCACATATCTGACAAAAAGCCTTAGCCATTGTTCGTTCTTGCCGTGCATTGCTTGGAACCCTTACCATGCAGTGCTTAGAGCTGTCACCATTCGAGCCTACCATATCCATAATGCCTACCACACATTGCCTAGATTTGTCACTATTTGATCCTACCGCACACCACATGTAATGCCTACCACACATTACCTGTAACTACTACTATTCGCATTGATGTTGATATGTTGGCCACCTATTACATGCTAACCACCACTAATTGAGCTTGCTATCATCATAGGTGTTGACGTGCACCACCTGTTGCTATTGAACATGCCTACTATCGTCACTATGCACTATGCACCACCTACAACATGCACTTCCATGCACTACGCATCGTTCGAAATAGCTACCATGTGCATGCTAATCCACAAGAGAGAAAGAGAGACCATCCTCTATTACATCTTATTAGCTACTCACTGTGTGAAAGAGGGAGGCTTGGAGAGGAGTCTTGAGAGAGACCTCGAGGTCTTCCTATTCACATCTGCTAGCAAGAGAGGGGAGGTTGATATCTCTCCTGGTTGTTACCTACTACCTAAGAGACCCCCTATTCCCCTTTAGCTCCCCATTGCACACTAGTTTTATAGTAGCTCAGATCGATGGCATTGAATGTCCACGTCAACGAACTGCTCCACCACACTACCATGTTCTGCCATTGATGCCATTAGTTATGTTCTCTACATTCGCATGTCTCCACGTCTATGATGTCAGTTACGCCACTCACCTACCCACATTTCCCACTTCTATAGCCATTATGTAATCACTACCATGTCTTCGTTGCCACTCGCTATCAACCATTGTAACCATCATCTCCATAAATCAAGGCCTTCATTGCCACTGATAGAAAAAATGTCATGGTCAAACTACCCAAACATAGATTCAAATTTAGCTTCCATAGCCTTTAGTCAATGTGCTAATCATGTTGTTGTTCAAGGCCCAAGCTCTACAATTCATTTGTGCATGTGTTATTCTTTCTTTATGCCTTGTATGAGAAGAGACCATGCCCAATGATTAGTTTCTTGTACTAATGAGCTTGTTAGGCTTGATATATCTACTATCCTACAGTATGATCACATTGGCTGGAATTTCACACATACATATGGTTGAATGTCTACTACATTTTCTAAATCCTCATTAGTTGCATAGACTAGTGTTAATTATGATTTATGAATATTCAGGAATCACGATTAAGTTGTCCAAGGAACTTTGAATATAGTCAACTGTCTACAACCAGATTTCTTCATACTTGATATCCTTTTTAATTCAGGGAAACTTGACTCTACCCATAATATGTATTGATTCTTCATATTAGTTTAGATGGAGCTCTTTCTACAAGTCCAAAAGGGTTTAAATTTTAAAACTTTTAACTTGTTTTCCTTTTACCATGCATAGCATGTATTTTGGTAAGTTGTATGGATTCTTTGTTGAAGGACCATTATTTGAAATGAAGGTAAGGTGCTATCTTAAGGCATCAGTTGCAAAGTCACTTGAAATGAGTTTAGGTTTTCCAAAATCTACTGGCCTTCTAATGAGTCATGAATTGTTGGCTATGATATCACGTACACGATATCATTTTTAAGGGTAATTATTTATAAAATTAAGGATAAATGCGCCAAAAATAATTTCATCTCCTTAGTTATACCAAGAAACTAGATTTGGAAACCACCTAAGCAAAGAGGATTAAATATTATAATCTTTCGGGGACATTTTAATTAACGTCACACGGAGATAAAGAAAATTCAATAAGGAAATTAGGAAGGTATAACCTAACTTTGGTAACAACCTTACTAAGGATTGGCCCCATGTGATTGCAAATGGCCTTGAAATGCAGAAAACAAGAAGGTCCTACTCAAGGTGGGATCAAGCAACCTAGGAGAGGTGAAGGACAAGTTCTTGCTGAACAACATGCAGAGCAAGAGGAAAAATCATTTAGTATCCACCAAGAAGACCCTACCACTGTACAATCAAGGCAGGTGGAAGGAGGAGCTGCTACAGCGTTTGAACAGGGACGACATCTCACGTTGCCCTAGGATTATGTTCAGGCCATCCTTGAAAGGTCCATATTTACTACAGTGATCATGGAATTAAACTTTGGACCTTTTTCAAAATTTTCTTTGGAGCCCTTAGGGATCACCTCAAAGGGTCCCCATTATGGCCTACCCTCTCTGAAAGTGGTGCTTGGTACTTAGGGGAAATGTACTAATTTTGGCACAAAAAAGAAGAAGGCACCATAGTTAACATTTGTGGTGTGACTGTTGATTTCTATATTCAAGCCATTTCGGAAGTATTAAACCTTCCGAATACAAGGCCAAAGGTTACTTAGAACTAGCTGGACACTTTCAAAATTAAGCAACTCAATAAAATGTTGACAAAGAATAAAAGGGTGGTGGAAGAAAAAGAGAAGGTTGACTGGGATGCCTCTATGGCACAAGTGTAAACTTACGCACACGCTAAGGCACTCAGGGCCTTGCAAGAGTAGAAACTCCAAGCCATACTTCAACACCATCAAATCCAAAAACCTAGAGTGCAAGACAAGGGAAAGGCACCCATGAAGGAGCACTATCACCAGGAACTACATGAGTTCCACCCAATTTTGATTTTATAGGATTTCCTTTTGAGTTTTTCGTGTTGTGTCTCAATTTTTTTCTGATTCCACACTGCAGCATGAGTCCATTCTAGTTAATTAATAATCACATACCTATCCACTGTGTAATCATTGGAGCTTGTTCTCACTTTAACTCGAGAACGATTTTTCATTCAGTCGTGGAGGTATGATGAGTCATGAATTGTTGGCTGTGATATCACGTATGCGATATCACAACCTGTCTCCTCATCTATAAATAAGAGATAGGAAGATTCGGTAAAGAGGTTTTGTTAAAGTTTTCTAGTTTTAGTATTAAGGTAGGGACTTTTTGTCATTTTTTTCTCTCAACCCGTTCTCCCAGTGCATGCCCGCAGTGTGATGATTGTAATTGTATGGCATCCTTATTCGAGTGTGATGTACTTGGACACACACATGAATGGTAATAAAGATCGATATTACTTCATCATTGCAGCATTCACTTAGCTTAATTATTTAATTGTTATTGTTATTTATTACTTTCTTAGTTAATATCTCTCTACCCTTATCTCCTAGTAATGCGGAATGAGTACAACTTAATCACAAGCATTTAAGTGTGACTACTTGGTAACCCTGTAGCATACCAAGGCCATGCGCTTGGTAATCCCAATGGNATTCAACCGGATCGTGCGTGAAGCGCTCATATTCATATGGTTGAGTGTAGGGGTACCTCGCCACTCATCACCTTCCATGATCTTGCTGGCTAGAATGAGTATGCAGCCTCTAGGTGATTATCTTTATCAAGTATTCATCATTCATGTGATTTTTTATGGACAACAATAATTTAGAGGTTGCATGATACCTCTCATTGAAAGCATCCCTATGTATCATGAAACCATGTCTTGGTGATTAGACCAATAAGTCATGGCCTCGTGCCTAGCATGGGTGATGTTGACATCAAAAAATATATTTAAAACTTATGCTTTATATGTTTTATCTATCCAGTAGACCCTCTTGGGTCTTCATGGACAAAATACAATTTAGTTTCAATTTTGTTTGTATGTATGCTAATGATGAAAATTAGGAAAGAACAAGAGCTTTGTTTTTTATATTACTTATGTTTGTGTTTATGTATATTTATGTTGCGGTAGGTTAGGCTAACCTCTGCTACAGTCTGCTTGCTGTCTACTTGACTGATCTTATTTGGCAAATTTGTCAATGTGTACTAAATTTGCTATAGTTCTAACTTTAGGTGATTTAAATTATGAAAGAGTTGAAGTCTCTTACTGCATATGCATTGTATTTCATACAACTTCTCTTTCTAATTGGCATACATTTTTATCATTTGGATTTCCTTTATAGACATTCATGCTTCTGCATTCTTCCATTCTTTTTGTATTAGCTCAAATATATTCATTAAATTTCAAGTACAAGGTAATGCAATGTCCTAGAAAAGATAAAGGACACTGAAATACCACAAAATTTTGGATCTCAACATCGCAATTGCAAATATGGCTAGGTGTCAAAATGGTGGTACTTTGCCCATATTTTTCCAAGTGTTGAGTGTAGTCAGCTCCAACTACCAGATTTGCAAAATTTTTCTAAGTGTTAGAATGTTGGCACTTTCTACAGATTCACATGTCATCCTGTCACGCTGCATAGCATAGCACCATCTATACTGCAGCGTAGCACCCTGTCATGTTGCATAACATAACACCATGTCTATTGCAACGTAGCATCCTATCATGTTGTGTAGCGTAGCACCCTATAACATTGCATAGCGTAGCACCATGTCTACTATAACGTAGCACCCTATCACGCTACATATCATAGCACCCTGTCACGCTGCATAGTGTAGCACCATGTCTATTGTAGCATAGCACCCCATCACACTGTGTAGCATAGCATCATGTCTACTGTAACATAGCACCCTGTCACACTACTTAGCGTAGCATCATGTCTACTGTAATGTAGCACCCTATCTACTGCAGCATAGCACCTTGTCTATCATTGCAGCCGGTGTCCTGTGTCCCATACGTAACATGGGATGAGCATGGTCCCACCCATCGCACTACCATGTGGCACCTAATCTGCATTTTGGGCTAACCCTAGCCCTATAAATGCCCCTACATTCTTTTTTGAGGAGGAGGAGAAGGGTTGGCATTCATTTCTCACCAATAAAGTAGTTGGCACTTCCATTTTGGCATTTGGCACTTTGGCATCTTGGCACTTAGCTCCATGTAAAAATGAGACCAAGACAACACTACACCGACAAAGAGGCATAGCTACATTACATGGTACACTGCAGCCCCATTACAACCTTATAGAAGATTGCATGGTACACTATGGCTACCAACCTAGCAGGCACAATTCAACATAGTGAGCACTAGACTTCACACCTTGACACCAGTGAGGTTGTGACTATGCTCCCACTACACCTATTGTACACTATGTATCCCTTTGTGATTCAACTACACTTCCTCTTTTGGGCTGGTGCACTACTGTTCTCAAACTCTGTTGCATTTCTCAAGCATTTCTCTTTGTCATTCAACGTAACACTTATATTTTCTAACCTTTTTCATACATGTTTGCATGTTCACATCACTGTTCTTAGGGTAGGACACCCTAATACACTCTAGCTTAGCTAGACCCAATGCCCGCACGTAACATAGTATAAACTCTTCTTGCACATAGCCATTTTAACACCACGTAAGTCCCTGTTTGATCAACAAGATTGTTCAAGGCACCCCATTTTCATTTTCTCCAGCACTATCCTCTCACGGATTTAGTGTTAGGCTATACGCCTAGTGATCTCTCAGTGTTCTAGCCACTGACATTTTCAAACGTCACAGTTTTTGGTGCTAGAAGGAGGGCTTGAACCTCCATGTCTCTTCCATGTGTCATGGGTAATCTTGCATGCTATTTTTACCCCATCACTAGTAGGCTACTAGCGTAGATGTGATATCCCTGTGGTTTTGTACGCACCAGGTGGTGTAGATTGGTCACCACGATAGTTCCTCTAGAACCCTGTAGGATGAAAGCCCTAAAATGTCTACTGCGTTACGCTGTCTACATTCTATGTGGCATAGCGACTCTATCAGTGTAGTGGTTCTTACACTATCCATTATGTTGCATTACCTCTCTACTGCGTTATGCTACTTGTGTTCTATGTAGCATAGAGACCTTGTCAGTGTAGGAGTCCCTAAACTGTCTACTATGTTACACTGCCTGTGTCCTATGTAGTGTAGCGACCCCATCATCATAGCAGGGTCTTCCTCAGCGTAGCAAGTGTAGCACCAAAGTTGGCCATTTTTCATAGTTTTCATGCTTAGCATTTTTTCTATATTTTTACACTTAACTATTTTCATATATTTTTCTGCTACTGATAGACATAGTCATTTTCCTACAATTTTCAAAGTTAGCCATTTTCTGCAAACTACAACTCTCACAACTCAATCTATGAATATTAATCTAGGTCAACCTTCCACATCAATGTCTAACACATTTGATACCACAATCCAGCCAAAGCATGCCGCACTAAGCCACGAACAATATAATTTTTTTTGTGCCAAAATCCAAGTAGGAATACCAGTGGATTACCTTGATTTGGAGGCAAAATAGGACTATGAACAAGTTCATCAAAACGAACGGGAGTACAAGCCCTCCTTGTTTAACATAATCCCACTCACGGAGTCCTACCACTAGTTGTTGTCCCTGCTCATTCGTGCAAACAAGCATGATGCAAGGACAACCTACAAGGAAGCCTCATAGAAGGAAGAAGATGAGTTTGAGGCCCACTTCGAGCATGAGAGCCCCCTCTACACCATCTTCCAACAACCACTCCCTAGTATAGCCCCTCCTCAATTCAATCCACCCATCCTCTCTGAGCTGGTGACCGTGCTAATTTAGCCTTCCTCGAAAGCAACTAATGCATTTTCCCAACACTATGCTCATGCAAGGGCCACCTCTCAGCTCCAAACAACTCAGGCATCCTACATCCTACCTATCTCATTGACATCTACAGTGTCTATCCAACCCACTCATGTGTGGCCTACTTCGATCACCACACCCATCGCTCACTCGTCTACTACGATGTTAAACTGGCAACAACTATCTGCTATGATGTTAAACTGGCAAGGCCCATCCACTACGATGTTAAATTGGCAAACTCCACAACCAACAATTCTACCGTATGTTATGTAACCAACCCAAGTCCAACTAATGCAATTGGCTAGCACATCCCCAAGCTTGGATTAGGCATTCTAGCTAATCCAAAGCTTGACGGAGGAGATCAACCAACTTAAGGCTACCTCCTCTGACACCATCAAGGTGGTGAACTTCTACCAAGATTATCTCATAAGTCCTATGGTACCACCTCTAACTCTCCCAACTAGGGTCCAACTACCACAATTCACCAAGTATAATGGTGAAGAGGACCCTAATGGAGACTTGGTCACATTTTGATCTGAGTGCCTACTCTTTCAAGCCTAGCCACATGCCATCATGTGTGCATTCCCCATGTCACTCACCAACAAGGCCTTAGACTAGTATCACATGCTACCTAAGGCCTCAATCTCCTCTTTGGAGGATCTCATAAGCAAGTTTGTGACATGCGTTAGGTACAACCTAAAGCCTGAAGTAACCCTCGACCAGCTGATGTAAGTTAAGCAACGACCTCTAGAACCCATGTCAAAATTCCTTCAATGTTGGAATGCTACATTGAGTGAAATGCATGAACCCCTAGTAGAGACACATCTACTGGCCATCTTCAAAGGTGTAGTGAATGACTTCATCAAGTCCAAATTGTATTATCTATCCCTAAAGTCTCTTAGCCAAGCCTTTTCCCAAACAAAAGGCATAGAGGAAGCAGTGCAAGATAGGAATGACCTGGCTTATGTGGCCTAAAGAAACAAACATGCTCCCAAGAAAAACACAATAGTATCAATAGTGGCTGTAAGCACAAAAGCAACCAACTGGGACTTAACAACTAAGCAGCCCAAAGCCCCAGTTGACAAAATCACCAACTTTGGTGCCATCACCTACATCAATAGGGGCCACCCCAAGGCCCAACTTTTAGTGCAAGGACGACTCAAAGTATACACCACTATCAATGAAACCCTTTGAACTATTTGAGAAACTCCTAAAAGTTGGGCAAATCCAACACAAACACGTATCGATGATTACCCGCCAAAAACATGATAGGTACTGCAAACTACTAAGGAACCCCACATTAGAGGTACCAAACGAGCCCCTAGTCCCACAACATTTTAAATTGAACCAATACTATCATTACCATTAATTGGCTGGTCATAGTATGGAAAACTATTGTGCTTTGTAGGATGACATGCAAAGAATGATAGAATGGGGCCAATTGGTGTTGGACACAGTGAGCCAATCCAATGTAGACGATGCTTCCTATGTCATAAACTCCATTAGCATAGGTGGCAAGCCCAAACCTGTGCAACAACCTTTTGTGATCTGTGTGCCTCCTAACAAGGCAAGGATCCCCTCAGCCTTCATAAGCAAGAGGCCTCCCTTTGTTATCAAAGTGCCACCTCAGGCACCCACAACACCCTTTGTGGTCAAGGTTCCATAGTAATCATCCGCTAAGATGTTAAATTGGCATGACGTAGCAACAACAACCACTAAGAAACCTTTTGTCATCAAGGTGCCACAATGAGTTGGTCGCACAACAACTCCTAAACTACCCTTTGTTATAAGGATGCCACAACGTGATGGCCCCTCACCTACCTGAAGCCCAACAGTGGGCAATATCTTAGTCCCTCCTCCTTCAACGGATAATCCCATTAGTGCCAAATGGTAGTGCAAGAGGATGAATGAGTGTCTCGCAACCCCCATGGCTAAAGCAAAGGCTATAATCAACAAGCAACAACCAAACACTAGGGCCCCTACCCCCAAGAAGGCCAAGCAAACTAAGCCCAAGTCCCCTCCATGAGAGATCTATCTCTCAAGCCACATGGAGGAAATCAAGGCCAACACAACAGCCAATGACAATGACTTCATAGTTGCACTAACCCAGATGAAATAAACACTCAAGCAAAAGAACACAATGTTGAGCTTGTACAACCTGGTCATAACCTCATCTTCTCATTAACAAGCATTAGCCTAGATCTTGTCCTCCATTCCTATTATGGAGGAAATCCCTACAAATGATACATCCATCCGTGCAACAATGTTTTTCCTTACACCATAAGAATCGAGTTCAACATCCCTAGTGTTTCACAACAATGCAGTCAAATTCAATCCCAAACGAGGGGAGGTCACTACAGCTCCACTATCCATTAGCATATGTGTTGGGCAGTGTATCATCTACAGAGTACATGTCGATGATTGTATAGCAACAAACGTAGTCCTGTACTCCATCATTGACAAGCTAGGCCTGGTGGACGAAATGAGGCCAACCAAAACCATGTGTCTAAAATCCTTCAATGGATCATGTGTCACAGTCAGGGGTACAATCAACTTAGCCTTTGTGGTAGGAGAGAAATTCCCCCTAGTGGAGATTTCATTGTCATAGAGGAGATGCGAGGTTTCAACATGATTCTAGGTAGGCCTTGGCTAGCCCAACTAAGGGCCATCTCCTCTCCTATCCACCAAGAAATCCACCTTCCATATGAAGGTGGTCAAGTTATCATCCATGGTGATAATGCTTCCTCTTAGACTATCCACAACATGGACATCATGCAAGTTTCGAAAGAAGAGTTTCTTGGTGGTACACCTACAACAACCAATGTAGCGCCTAAGGCTAACACACATAAACAAGTGGTTGAAGCAAATAGCCTCCTAGAGGATCCTAAGCCTTGCACATCCCCTAATCCACACCTGATTAGGAAGCAACTATGTGATCAAGAATTTTCTTGGCCAAAAACACGTTAAGCACCAGCTCATCCCTTGTCTCCATTGGGCATGCATTTTTGGTTTTTTCTTGGGTTGCATTTGTTCATGCATTTACATTTCACCTACTTGCCTAGTTTACACACTACTTTGCTTTGTTTACGCATTTCTACTTTGTTTACACATCCATCTACTTAGCTTATGCATTGCATTTGAAAAAAGCCAAAAACATATGGCCCGAAAAGGCCTTAAACTAACCTGCAGCCTAGAACAGCCTAAAACTATCACTTTTTGCATTGATTTTCTTTTATTCATACACTTTAAATCTATTTATGATAGGTGTTGCTTGGTGTTTTCTTTTTAGTTGATTTTTGTAGGATCTTGTAGGCACACAACATGACTACGCATGTAGCATCACACCTTACACAAGCAAGGTAAGCACTAGTCTACTATGACTATAAAATGGCATAGATAGTCCACTATGACTATAAATTGGCATAGCTCATCCTTGGGTCATGATGTTAAACTGGCAGAATAGCTTGTCCTTGGGTTATGACATTAAACTAGCATAACAAATCGTCCTTGGGTCATGATGTTAAACTAGCACAACATCCACTCTCTACTACAACATTAAACTAGCATCCAATAATCTGCTAGGACTATAAACTAGCACATCACTGTTTGCCAAAACCTTAAACTGGGTTCACAGTCTACCAGGACTTTAAACTGGAATGTTGCTGATCTGATTCAAATACTTGCCATTGGTGAAACCTTGGGGACACTTGTAGCATCATAGCCTCTCATCATTTTTCTAATTTTTCAGAGCACCTACCATTAATGTGGCTTTCAAAGGACTCATAGCTTCGTTGCCTTGGCACCTTCACTGGCTTCTCAAGCACTTGCAACTAACACAAAATTTGGCACATTTATAGCATCTTTGCATCTAGCACATGCAACATCTTCACATCAGGCATTTACACTTACATGTCATATTATGTGGCTTTCTTGTCTTCTTGGAGTTGTGTTTGTAGGACGAAGCCTTAGAGGCAGTCGTGCAAAGAGGCATCTCATCGCAACAACAAGTTACCATGTTGCTCTGATGTGCATGATTGAACTAGTTAAGCCACTCAAGAGTGCACATCCTCCCTCATCCTTGTTACAGCCTATGCATATCCACTCCTTCATCCCAATATCCTCTCATCCCCCACATACTCATGATTACACATCCTTCGGATGCCTACACACTGTGATGCATATGATATTCTTTTTACATCAACTATAGAACCCATGGTCGATGTAACAAAACTTGTCCTATTGGAAGCCTCTGTTGCATGGTGAAGGCCTCAGAAGATGTAACAAAACTCATCCGCAGGAGGAAACACCTATCCTATAGACGCAATATGATCACATCAAAACAAAGCCCATCTACTTGGTGGCCAACTTGCAACTAGTATTTAGTAGTAAGCTGAACCCAATGGAGGTTCACCTTGTAGCACAAAAGAAAAGAATGTGAAAAAGCACATCCCCAAGAAAATTGACAACACTACAGCTTCGCAATTGGCCTAGCCTTAGATTGAATTTGACACTCTAATAAGCACTCTGATGAGAGGTTAACGTTTTAAAGGTGAACCACTTCATGCCACGGTCATTGTCAGCCATGCTAAATCTACATCTTACATCATGATCCACTATTTGCATTTCATTCCCATAGTTCAAATTTCATCTCTCTAGCATTGCCTATACCCCTTATCCCTCAACATAACCTTATTCCCATACTACTTTTGAGCATGGTAAAATGACATCTGATCTTGTACAGACGAGTGATGTTGGTGACATGTCTACTGTGGTGTTTTGTAATTCTTTGTCAACGTCTCTCAGGCCACTCCTCTAGATGTCAACAAAGAAGGACCATTGAAACACCACAAAATTTTGGGTCTCAGCATCGTGACTGCAAATATGGCTAAGTGTCAAAATGGTGGCACTTTGTGAATATTTTTCCAAGTTTTGAGTGTAGTTAGCTCCAACTACCAGATTTGCACAATTTTTCTAAGTGTTAGAATGCTGGCACTTTCTGCAGATTCACATGTCACCTTGTCATGCTGCATAGCATAACACCATGTCTAATGCAGCGTAGCACCCTGTCACACTGCGTAGCATAGCACCATGTCTACTACAGCATAGCACCTTATTATGTTGTGTAGCATAGCACCATGTCTACTACAGCATAGCACCCTGTCATCCTACATAGTGTGGCACCATGTCTACTACAGCATAGCACCCTATCATGCTATGTAGCGTAGCACCATGTCTACTACAAGGTAGCACCCTATCACACTACGTAACATAGCACCATGTCTACTGCAACGTAGCACCATGTCTATTGCAGCATATCACCTTGTTTATTGTAGTATAGCACCTTGTCCAGCGTTGCAGCCAGTGTCACGTGTCCCCCACATAATATGGGATGAGTGTGGTCCCACCCACTGCACTGCCATATGGCACTTGATCTACATTTTGGGCTAACCCTAGCCCTATAAATGTCCCTGCATGCTTTTTTGAAGAGGAGGAGGAGGGTTGACATTCATTTCTCACTAGTAAAGCAGTTGGCACTTCCATTTTGGCATTTGGCACTTTGGCATCTTGGCACTTAGCTTCGTGGGTGAATGAGACCCAGAGCACAGTACACCAATAGAGAGGCATAGCTACATCAGATGGTACACTATAGCCCCATTGCAACCGTGTAGAAGATTGCATGGTACACTGTGGCTACCAACCCAGCAGGCACAATTCAACATAGTGAGCACCACACTTCACACCTTGACACTAGTGAGGTTGTTACTATGCTCCCACTACACCTATTGTACACTATGTATCCATTTGTGAATTAGCTATGCTCCCTCTTTTGGGGTGGTGCACTACTATTCTCAAACTCTGTTGCATTTCTCAAGCATTTCTCTTTGGCATTTAGCGCAACACTTGTATTTTCTCACTTTTATCATACAGGTTTGCATGCTCACATCATGTTTCTTAGGCCGGGACACCCTACTACACTCTAGCTAAGCTGGACCCAATGCCTGTGTGTAACGTAGTATAAACTCTTCTTGCACATAACTGTTTTAACACCACGTAAGTCCCTGTTTGATTGAAAAGACTATTTAGGGCACCCCATTTCCATTTTCTCCAACATTGCCTTCTCGCGGATTCAGGGTTAGGCTATATGCCTAGTGACCTCTCAGTGTTCTAGCCACTGATGTTTTCAAATGTTACAGATACTAATTTCTGAACAAGTAATTAAGATAAAAACATACCACATGTACGCATTCGTGAGTCTGTGGCTTTAGGCTAGAATTGGATCATATGACTTTTACAACCTCTAGTAAAAGTGTATCAAGGTGGTGATTTGGCCTTTGTTCAAGATATTTTCAGAATATAATATCTTCATATAATAAATCATCATGCTTATTACAAGTTTTCTTAGAAAATAATACAAATTGATAACTTAAAATGGGATCCATGATAGATGGAGTACAAATGCAAAGAAATACCCTTAATATTTTGCTAAAATATTACAAATATTCTAAAGTTCGCTATAAGCTCATCATTAAAATACTTTTATTTATGAGGCTATGAGCTCAATTTTTAATTGTGCATACAATTGGAAATTCAATTAGTAGACTCATTCTATGTTAAAAGAATTTTCAAGTTTTACAAACCATAATCCTTCCTGGTCTTATATTGTGAATATTCATAGTATTCTTGATTGGTCATATTCTAAAAGTTGAACTTTTATTGGCCTAAAAGCTATTATTGATAGAGAGTCATCACTCTAGGTTATCTTTACTATCTTAACTAATATCATACCAACAATACATTAAAAATTTTAAACTGATAAAAGTTGTGAAATCTCAATTACAAAATAGAATAAACATTAATTTTTAGTGTAAATATAAATAGCATAAATTGACTAGGCCAAACCAATTCAAATTTTAAATCTATAAAGAAAAATATAATCTTTGATTGAATCTTTTCATTTGATTCCATGAGTTGTCTTGAACCATTTCTCAAATAATTGAATACTTACACCTCTATTATCTCAAACTTCATAAGCATAGGAGATCTTGAACATGAAAAGGTAATTTTGAGCTCCTAGAGTCTTGTGCACTTTAAGAGTTATGATGGTATAAAAAGCTCATAAACTATGACAATAATCTTCCAATAGTAACAAATCCTCATCATGATGAGACCTATCTTCAATTATACTTTAATTGAGGGATTATGAAAGATCAATTATCATTTGTAGCTTCTTTCTTCATCTATTTTTTGGTTGATTAGTTTGTCTAGTGTTTTTTTTTTAATATTTAATGAGCTCAACTCTTTTATTGGATTTTCATTCTTTCTCTTCCTCTAAGCCATCCTTTGTAGATTCCTTCTAAATTCCTCTTTTTTAATCATCATGGATTGAGTTATCATAATCATTTTCTTCTTAACTACAACATCATCAAAGCTAACTACTTGCAAATCATCATTGTATATAACCTTGGTAGTGGTTAAGAAAAGCATGGTTAACAAACAAGGTTAAAGCTTATGAGAAGCTTCCATAGAATGTGACAATTTACCAATAGTTATTATTAGGGTCTTGAATCTAAATCATGGACTTCTTCCATCTAAAACTTTAATCATAGCTCGTTGAAAGTTTAACATTGCCAATCTCACCTAACTATAATTTTTTCCTCATTAGTTTTCAAAGAATAAAGATTTTAATGTAGGCCATGAAATTTAGTTTCAATGGTCAAAATAATGCTCACCAATGAAATAAATCATAATCAAACTACTATATGGTTTTTCAATAGTTTTCTATATATTCTTGAGAGAAAAATTAACTTGTAAACCACTTGTCCTTTGAGAATGGCATCAAAAATCAAGTGTTTCCTTGTTTTTGCTTGAACCCCTCAAGTGCTTCTTCTCTTCTACATCATCCCTCCAACTTGCAACTTGTGAGGTGCTCATACTATCCATTTCAATCAATTCCTTGCATAAATTACTCGCTCAAAATCATTTTGCACTTCAACTATAAATTCTAATCACTCTTTAAATTCTAATAGTGAAATATTCAAATGTATGATTTTGGCCAAAATTATGTATATTTATTATTCTTGTTATCACAGTTGTAGTTTTTAATATTCATGAGTTCATATTAATTCATATAGTGTTATTTTTAGCACAACACATGAAATGTTTTCCTTTTACTATTATTTATTTGCCAACTTTGTGAGATGAATACAATAAGGATCTTTTGTCATTGATCTTTTTGAATTGAGAAGATATTGAGCATAACTGCCCATGTTGCAAAAAATGTTTAGCAAAGGGATCTTCATGAATGAAATGACCCAATGTAACTACCTCATTTAGAGTTAAAGTAGTTCATGTTGAGTAGGCCATTTTGATACCACAACAATCTTCCATCAATTCATCTCTATGACAAAATCAATCCATAGTTCTTTCAACTTCATCATATTATTCCAAGCAATAACATAACTATAACCCAATAGAAGTGTATACTAAAATCATTATGAAGTGAAAAGGACAAAAGGATGTATTCAAGACCAAAATATGAATATTATCATGTTTAAAATTCACAAGTGAATAAGTGAACACGATATGCTAGGTATAAATTCATAAAAAAGAAGAGAGAGAGAATTAAACTCCTCATGAATTTGCAAACATAAATGGAATGAGTTAAGAATATAGTGATTAAAGGGCATGTTAGAATATACTATCTTAAGTTAATGCACAATTGTTAACTTGGTAACTTAAGCCATCAACATTTACAAAAGGATTTAATAGTTTACCAAAGAGATGCAACCACTTACAAAGTATAAAGGAACCCAAGTCTACAATTCAAAAATATGCATAAGATAAGTTATAATAATGTGAACAAATAAGAATTAAGATAATATTAGAATAATAACCAAACACAAGTGATAGTAATCTAAAAGGATATGATGGTGATGGTTCATAGGACCACAAATTAAAGTAGTCCCAAGTACTAACAAATGGTATTTGAGGAAAGACATAGCATAAAGTGAAGATAAGTTAAAGTTTTAGATATGCTCAACACCAAAAGGAAGATTCATACATCATGGACAAGATGAAGAAGTTCAACACTATGATCTTTATGAAGGTATCACGAAAGGAGTAGCTACAAAGGCTACATGAGAAAGGGGAGACTACTGTTGAGGTAGTAGTCTATTAGATGTTTTTTATGACTAAATCAACTTAGTAGTGGATAATTGAAGGAGTCCAAAGTAACCTAGCCTACATAAGACCAAGAATATTAGTTATTAACCATCATCAAAACTATACTATAAGATCCCGATGCCAAGAGATGCTACAATAACATAAATGTTGTAACATTGCTAGAGAAACATCATTGAAACATAAGAAATTCTTATGAACTTAACGTAGCCTGGTCCTAAGTAATAGCAAGCTCAAAGATGATGTTACAATTTACCAGAACCAAAAATTACACTTATTTAATACTATATATAATAGGTTATGATAAGTACTAATCTACAAACTAGATTCATGTTACTATATTTAGACTAAGAGAATTTATAAGTAGTTAGTAAGACTTATAATACTCACAATTGTAGAAAAGATTATGAAACACAATTATCTTAAAGTTTAGAATTGCATTCATACTTCTAACTAATTTAGACCTTGATATATTAGAGTTGCTAAGTGTAAGCATAAAAACTAAACTCTAATATTCAAGGAGTGTTAATATCCATAAAACTAAAATTATGAATTATGGCACATATAATAAGATATATGATTTGATATATCACTGTGGAGAAACAAAAAATTTCATGCATTACTAATAATGATAAAGGATGTAGTTGTAGGCTAAAAGTTCAAAGTAATAACATGATCCCTCTACCAACCCACAAAAAACTTGAAGAATAAGTGTGTGTGTAAAACTATGTCTATACAATAGCCACTAAACTAAAAGAAACCTAGTGGTTAGAAAATGAGAATACCAAACCATTCAAAAGATGCATGGAAACATCTAACCTACTTATTAGTTCTAGTTCTAAGATAATAAAGCAAACAAAGAACTTTAAAAAGAACAGCTTACACTCTGACTATACAACAAAAGAAATTATTAAACATGGAGACCCAAGAACCAAAATAGAAAATTAAAAAGGAAACATATCTAGACCATCTAAAAAGATAACACCTTCTAGTCTAGTTGAATATATGTCTCCAAATGATCGAAACCTAATTATCATCAATGTTAAATGTGATAACAAGAAAAAACTTAAATCATTAAAGATAATAAATGGAAAACTTATGGTGTATAATCAAGGAAATGTGTGGTCTATTTTCCAAATGCTTATCCATGAGTTTAGTCATGGGGGAGATGTTCCATCTTGAATCAAGAATTGATAAGTATATTTTCATGTTTTATTTTACAATTTTTTATCATTTTCCTATTTCTTCAAAATTTTTTAATTCTTAATATGCTTTTCATTTCTTCTTATTTTTGTTTCTTTATAATTTTCTCTTTTCTTAAGTCATTTCCTTCATATTTTATGAATGATTATTATGTCTTTTTGTTAATAATGATATTTCTAGTCATGATCTGAAGTCAGCATCATTTCTTGGACTTTTGTCCTATGCTATCAAGATGATTGGGTAACTATTGTGTAATGTAGCGAGACCACATCATCCATTCCTCTAGTTTCTTTAAATAAAAGGTCTTTATCATGAAAATGATATGGTTCTTCTCACATGAAACTAAAATGAACTACTAATCATTATGTCTTGAAGAAAGAGGGAAATACCAAGTGGTAATGGCAAAGGATGTGACATTAAGGGGAATTTTTGGATTCTCTTCTTGAATTCCTTGTGGTTTATGACTCGTCCAAGAATGTACCATCACTCCTAATTATCAACCAATAAATAGGAAGCATGTTTGTGCATGGTGTGGTTCTTGTGATGTAGAAAAAAAATTCACAATAACAACAATAAAAACAAAAATAAAAATACATAGGAATTCAAAGCATACCCCGTAGACACAATAATGGACTACAAGCACTAGTTATGGGGCTGGAAAGACATGTGACCCATGCCTGAAGACACCCCTCTTACTAAGGCCCTTTCTTCCTTCTTCTCTTTTCTTCTATTTTTAGAGTGATGTTCATTCTCTATGGTTGTTGTGAGCTCATGATGGTTGGCAAGAAGGGACACATCAATTCAAGGCCACTACTAATGGTATGGACTTGGTTTGAAATTTGGACAAATAAGTGTGATGGTCATCTTACTCACAATTGACACAAGAACCTATTGTGGGCATGGTTAAGTGCCTTACATCCCAATCTTTACAATCCCTTCTCATCCCATTATTCACCTCACTATTACATGCAATTGTGAGTCTAATGTTTTTGTATAGTATAGTATAGAATCCTTACCAAGGTAGTTGTGTGTTATTTGGAACAAAGGCATGATCTACATTTAACTTCTAAGATGCCCATGAACATCTATAGAAGTGGTTATGCAAGGGAATTATAGTAGGAGCCTACTTTGGGGAGGATGCACTTGCATAACTTTTGTTGATCATGGCTTTGAATCAATCCTCACATATTCAAGGATATCATGGACTACTTCTCTAAATTAGCGATTACTTCTCATCAATTTCGATTAAGTTTACTACTTTTTTATTAACTTATCCTCTAAATTCAATATATCTCGGTCATCTTATGAACCAAACCTCTAGTTTTAGTTGTTCGAAAATTTGTGAGCTCCCAAAGTTAAGCTCATTCATCATAGGTGCTAAGGATATAATTTTTGAAATTTAACTAACACCTTATTTTCAAACATTATGGCAACTAATAGTAATAATAATCAAAATAACATGAACAACTTGATAATTTTAGTTGCCTCATAGCCTTGGAAACAATATTTTATAAATCACCTTGAGCCTAAATGCTGAATTTTTTCTATGTTTTAGTTAATCAAGGATCCAAAAAGAGTTAATCATCAAGGAAAAAAATATTATTATCAAACCAACATTTATTCTTTGGTGATTGTAGAGGATTCCAAAAGAGATGCCTAAGGTTAAGGGTCATTTGCAAGGGAAGGAAAAGAATCCAAGACAAGGACATGCCCATGGATAAGTAGCATATACAAGAATTAAAGCTCAAATATGATATGTTTGTTGAATCCATTGGACCATGAGATGAAATTTTAGTCCATCCTTCAAGAGATTTCTACATAAAAGAGAAGCATCAACATAATAATCAAGGTTAGAAAATCTGCCACCACTAGCAACAATAATAAGATTCATCTTCGATGAATCTTTTGAAGACCTCTACAATTTTGTAAACTTTAATATCTATCAAATCAATTATTCCTTTTGTAATACATCTACTCAAATAAAATTATGTAATGCACAACTGTAATTTTATAATGTTTTCCAATCTAGTCTTGGTCACCCCACAATTTTTGTAATGAAACTTTGTCTATTTATATATAACTCGAGGACAAGGTTTTAGTCAGTCGTGGGGGTATGATAAGATCTAATATGTCAGGTAACTTCGTTGATGCATTCTTGTTGACAAAGCCTTATCGACACATCCTTGTTGATGCATCTTAGATGTGTTGACACAAATGTGTCAATGAGGATGCGTTGATGCATTAACTGGTAACACATATTTGATGCGTTAATGCATCCTCGTCAATGCAACCTTGTCAACACATCCTCATGGATGCATCCTCGTTGACATAGCTAAATGCTTTAACACATCCTTGTCATTGCAGCCTTGTCAACACATCCTTGTCAATGCATCCACATCAATGTAGCTAAATGTTTTAACGCATCCCCACTGATATAATGCTTATATTTGCCTATAAATATGCTATCATCCCCCATGTATTCAATCAATAGTATAGTTGAACTCTTGTAGTTTTCTTTTGTAGTCTTAACAAGTAGTTAGTGAGTGCCCACAGTGTGGATCGAGTTAGTTGTTGAACATCTTTTTTAAGTGGCATTATACCCAGACACATTCCATGAACACTAATAAGATCAAGATTTATTCTTATTCATAATAATACTTTGACTTAGAATAGATTTACTTTCAATGAAATTTAATTTTTATGTGTTTAGTTAATATTTACATTTCTATGTATAATAATTATTTAGTGAAATGAGTCTGACCAATTTGAGCATAAACACATATTCTCTTGATAACCCTAACAACGTTATTGCTTGGTTTGCCTAGTAGCATAACACTTGGTAATTCTAGTAGTGGGTATGTGAGTTCAAGATGTGTATGGGAGGTTGGGAATGGATACTCATCATCCTTAGGATAGTTTAGGATTTATCTTCTTGTTATTAATTAGATTAAATAATTAATTTACATACTTTAATATAATTTAGCCTTAGTTACACAACATCAACAATCATATGCCTCATTTTGAACTAACCCATACATGATAAACCTACCACTAGTTCAAGAGATAAGACAACAACCTATAATTAATACTTCATAATCTAGATACCACATAGTCCCATCCATGAAATTTGACTGAATTACATGTGAATGCTTATGATTTGTATGGTTGGGTGAATGGGATATCTACTACTCATCAACATGTATGATTTGTTAGAAATCAAATCTCAACAAGTGGCCAAGTACTTTAATGATTTGGGGCTATCAATTCAAGTGGAGATTAAAATTTAGATTTTGTGGTTCATATAAGAGGTCCATAACATGTTTTTGAAAGATGAGTTAATGAAGAACTCTATTGGAAAACTAGAGTCAACATGTCAAGCTAGTTATGACTCATCTTATAATCATAGAGGCAAGGTAGTTTAATTAAGACTTCAATATCAATCACAATCCAAGGAATCTAATAATAGCATTTCAAGGCAACTAGCAATGTCTAGAAAGGAGTCATCTAAGAACTCAAATACTTATGTTAGGCCAATATCTAGTAAGTGTAATAGGTCTGGAAAACTTGAACATTCATCTAGTCAATATCCTAATAGGAAATAAGAAAACCTAGTTGAATTTGGATATGTTGCCATTACAAAAGAAGAAGTCAAGCTTGCAAAGGATAGCAACTTGGAGGAAGCTAAATTTGCAAATATGTTTTTTCTTTTAATTCAAAAGTTGCTTATAAGATTATTATAAAGAATGATCTTATTCATAAAAAATTCAATAATCCCTAAAAAATGCAATTATTGTCAGACTTTTTGATAAATAAAATAAAAGATATTTAGAGAGCGTTTACATTTCCTAAAATTCATATTTTTTCTAGTGTCTTATTCATCATGGTCTTCCTATTGGCACTCATCTTAAACATATGGGAAATGTTTCTTGTTAATGTCCTCATTATACAAGTAAAGACTCATTTTCTCAAGTGTTTTTTGAATATCCTATTGCTCAACATGCTTAGAAATGGATATCTGGATGTGATGAAAATTTCTAGTTTCCAGTTTCCAAAATTTATAACTTTCAACCAAGCATCAATGAGTCATTCTGGGTGATTAGCCTACTTTGTCTACTTCATTCCTTTGCATTTGGAATTATATTTGACCACTTGTTATCTACTTTATTTTGAAGCTTCAATTTGTAGTTATTTTTCGATAGCAAGAACATAACTATGACCTCTCTTCATGTGTCAAATACCAAATTCTCAAAGATGTTACTTTTCAACTACAAATTTAAGCAAAAAAATCTCCTAGTGAAAGTTGAACAAATAATTTTTTTTGTATAGTATTAATTTCTTTTTGTTTTGGAGGATTGAAGATAGGAACCTTTTAGCTTTTGTTGTTATTTCTTCATTATCTCTGATTGATGTATTATTCTATTTTTCTTCTTAAAAAGAGTTTTCTCCTTTTCTTTACAAGAAATCCTTTAGTAAGAAGTGAAAACTTGTGAAGATACTTTTGAATAAGAACAAATCCTAATCATTTTCCTACCCTAGATGGGAGGTATTTCAAGATTAGTTGTAAGAATAAAAACTTGAAAAGCATCACCAAAACTATTGGGTTTTTTCTTTAAAATGTCTCTTTAATCATCTAATGTACTCTAAAATATTTTTAATATTATTATTTATTTATTAGCATCTAACACCCCCCAATGATTCTTTCAACTTTCTTTAAAAATGTGTTGAATCTTTGTAATTGTTTGACAAATCCTTTGTGATTTCCTTGACATAATAAGAATTTCCAGTTTCTTGAAATTTTTTTATTAACTAGTCTTAAAGTTTGTTTATAAATTAGTGTTGTTTATTGAAATTGATCTTATAACTTAGATTTTCATATTAAAAACTTTTACTATTAAAGAATATGAGTTATAACTCTGCTAGTTGGCTCACACCTTTTGCATCCAAAAACGTTCAAATGTCATTACAAACACCTATCATGCTAACTTTAAGGCATATTAAAAACATAGATAACACAATGGAGAATTCATTTAAAAATACATTTGTTAATTAATTAATTAATTTTTTAGAAAAGAAATTGCATTTGAGAACAAGAACAGTCTAGCTAGTTGCTTTTCTTGGTTTGGTTATGCCCTAGTTGGTTCACACAGATGGCAAACTCATAATTACAGAGCACACCCACGAAAGAAACCATCCAAATTATAACCTTAACTGTGTGTTTGTCCAATTTCATCAATGGGAACGATGGGAGAATGAATGAGAGGTGATGAGTGACAAGGTACCCCTATGCCCAACCATACGAATCATAAGCGTTCACGTGAAATCCAATCAAATTTGGCAGACTATAACTACTAAGTACACTAGCGCTAAATAGTGTGTGCATGTTGTTCATTCATTATCTTCCTAATTCCACTTGTGGAATGCAATTGTATCATTAACTATGACTGAGGCATATGAATTCTATTATTTTGTGTTTTTATGGAATTACTCACCTAGAACAAGAATAAAAGTAAGAGTGATTAAAAATAAAAGTGATTAATTGCTAAGGAAACTAAAGTCTAATCTAGCCTANGTTTGCAGCACTTGAGATTTGTTTTCTTACACATTTTTATTTTATTTTATNAGCTCGTCTTTATTTCCAACACAATGGTGTGCTTAGGTACATAAATGCTTAAATAAAGATCCATTCACACTTAGACCTCTTACTGCAGGCACTTGAAAAATATTCTAACTTTCAAATAGACAAACTACAAGATTTTTGCTACTTGAATGCTAAAAACATCCTCTTAATTGTGCTCCTGGGTGCTATCTTTATAGACCTGGGAGTAACCTGGGAATAACCACTCTAATAACTAGAATAACCACTCTAATAATTAGAGTAACCACTCTTATAATAATAGCTCTAATAATTAGAGTAACTGATCTAATAATAACCACTCTAATAATTAGGGTAACCACTTCATCATACCCCCATGATTGAATGAAAATTCATCCTCGAGTACAAAAGAAGAGGAACAAGTTCTTTACAAAATATATTAGGGGGTTGTGGACTTATTTGACTGACATGCAGAGTAACACAGAGAAAACAGAGAAATATAGAAGTGCCTGAGCATACAATATTACAATTATGTACAAAATTGGTGTTCATGAAAATTAGGAAAGAACACTAATGGATCCAAAGGACATCCAACCCCTCTTGGCAAGATCTAGCAGTCATGAACAATCTCCCGCAAGTGATATGGTTACATCCTCCTTGGTGATGATAGTCCTACTTCCAGTCCACACTTCTCACTTCAATCATACCAAAACCAAGGATTAGTATATATAGTACATAAATAATGGCTAAATACATTGTCTCATCAGTGATTTTTATCTAGCGAAGTTGTGATTGTGATATATTCATTGCTTGATATTGCTAGTGGAAAGACTGATGAATGGGTTAAATAAGAGAAGTGATTCATACAATTTAGAAAAAGCTTGACAAAAGGAGTAGTGGAAAGAGGGTATTCACAATAATAAAAAGGAATTCATTACAAACAATTTGGATGACATGGATGGGGTAAATAAAAAGAATTTGATTATAACAATGTCTAAGGATAAAGAACTTAACTTAACCAAACCAAAAGATATGCAAGTGTGTCCTNATAGCCTCTTGTGAAGTTTGTGATTAATTGACTTGGTAGGATCTTTCCTTAGTCCAAATCAAAACTAACCACTTTCAATGACTTTGCATTGACATTCTAAGATAAGTCCATCCCTTGAAATACAAAAATGCTCCCACAAAACAATCATTGTTCCAAATGGAAGAGAAGATAGGAAGTGAGAAAGAGCTTTAGTTACAGGAGACAAGAAAAGCCTCATAACTAGTGCTTGTAGCCCTTTTATTTGGTCTAAGGGGTGTGCTTTGAATTCCCATGATTTTTCTTGAATGGAAACCACACCATGCAAATACCCATGCGATTTTCACATTTATTTTGTCCAAGGGATGTGCTTTGAATCCTCATCTATTTTTTTATTTTTTATTTTTTTATTTTTTTGTGATGAGAACCACACCATGCAAGGACTTATTTGAATTCCTATTGTGAAATGATGTGGAATGATGAGAAGCTTACAAGAACACTCTTGCACATAGGAAAACATAAAAGCACAAAGAACACCACATCCCTTTGAAGCCATACCCTATCTAGACCTTTGATTCCTTCCCAATTCTAGAAACTACACAAGTCACCAATTTATTAAAGTTGCATTAATGAAAAAGAGACCGCATTCCTCCAAAACAAGGAAAACCATAGAGTAAGTGGATGGGTGGATAATGTGGATTCACTGCCTATGACATGAAAAGAAACCATGTCCTAGTCATCAGTAATGACCATCAAAGTCAAAAACCAGACATCAATAATCAAATTACAAATGAAATATACCACCATCTAGTAATGCATTACCATTGTATTTGCCACCTTATTAGCAGAAAAAGTAAAGAAACACACCAAACATAAGCAAATATAACCATAAAAGAAAGTAAAAGAGTAGACAATAGATATTGAATTATATGAATGATGGTATGAAACAAAAACTAAGAAAAGATCAATAACCTTAAAAACACAAATATGTAAAACAAAAAAAAATGTAGATCAAAGAAGATGAAAACAAAAAGTTGTAAAACCAAAAATGTGTAAAATAAAAAAAATTCAAAAACTAAGGAGTCGCATAAAGTGTTAGTATGGATGGCCATATCCCCCATGACTAAGTTGGAAGGGAGAGATCAAAAAAATTGAGCATGGTTGTCCATTTGACGAGATGTTTGTTGCATTGGTTGGCTTGGGCTCATGGAAAAGTTTTACTTGTTGGATTTTTTGTTTCTTATTTGGGCTATTAGGTTTGTAGATGATCATGGCCCCAGATGGAAAAGTTTTATCTATGATGTAAGGTCCTTCCCACAATGTTTGGAATCTGGTTTGTTGGGATACATGTGTAGGATTCCAATAAAGAACCTTGTCTCCTGGTTGAACCTTTACTTTTCTTATTCTGAGGTCATGGCATTTCTTGTTGAATGCCTTATGCATTTTGTTGGATGAAAAGGCCATTAACTGATTTTTTTTAACAATTTGAGACTCATTAATCATTCTTTCTATGCTAGGCTTAGATCTAGGTCAAGGTCACAGGCTATGGAGAATGTACGAAGCTCAGATTGGATGGGCAATGTTGGTAGTTTTCCGTACACAAGCTCATAGGGAGAATAACCTATGGGGAGTTTTCATGTGACGCGATAGGCCCAAAGGACATCATTTAATTTAGTGCTCCAATCCCTTTGGTATTTGCCAATGGTACATGTTAAAATTTTTGTAATCTCCTAATTAGTAACTTCAGCTTGACCATTGGCTTGGGGGTGATATGGTGTTGTGAATTTATGTTTAACCCCTAAGCATTACATTAGCTTTCGAAAAGTGGCACCTATAAAATGAGTTCTATTATCAAAAATTAATGCATGAGGTACAACAAACCTGTTTATGATGTTTTATTATACAAATCAAGTAGTAGTGGTGGATGTATAGTTGGTGATGGCTGCTACTTCTTTCCACTTAGTACAAAAGTCAACTGCTCTAGCCAATAGCATCTTCAATTCAAGGGGCTCTTATTTAAAATTGTTAGAAATTTCTAGCTCATCCCAATTGTCATCATCATTTGCTTCTTCAAAGAGTTGGTGATGAACTTGCTCAAGTTCATCCATACTTGCAATGTACTCATACATTAGGCCCTCAGTCAGTTCCATGCATAATGTACTACTGTTAGCATCAACTGTTAACCACTGGGTGCCTTTTTGTTTTGTGGTTACTGCATATAGACATCTTTGGATATCAACTTATAGTGCACATTGCTTACATGCAAAGATAGATGTTTGCTTTACTGACCATAACTTTTGCACACAATGGCACCTTGAATCGCTGTACATGATACATGGAACTCTCTTCTTCTCAATCTTTCCAAAATCATTTTCTTTTGATATCTCCAAGGAAAGATCTCTAATGCCCATTTTGGCATCAATAGTACTTAGCCACGTCCTTCCCATGATGATTGGAAATTTCCCCTTGCAGTTCTCCACTTTAATGACTAGGAAATCAACTTGATATGACCACCCACAAATGGTGGTGATGATTTCTTCAACCAGTCCTAATGGAACAGTGATGGATTGGTCTGCTAGTTCTAGCCATATTTTGCTCTTCTTCAAAGGAGAAATGTTCCACATTGTGTACATATCATGCGAGATCAGCTTAACACTAGAACCAAAATCCAAAAGAGCTTTGCAAGGCTCATTCCCAACAATTTGTAAGTAAACTAGGGGACTCCCAAGATCAACTAATTTTCTGGGCAGGTTACCAGATCGAATCCAATCAGATGTATGTGTTAGCATTATAGTATGGATTCAAGAGAGATTTTGATTTGAAGGGGACTTAGATAAAGAAGAAATAGAGAAAGGTGGAGGAGCAGGGTTACAAACCACTAATGTATTCGAGGGCTTTGGTGAATTGCAAGGTTGGAAGAAGCATCTTTTCTTTGTTCATGGTTTTGACCCACTGGATGGGTTAACTAATTACAGGTTAATTGCCCTCATAGCATTCCTTTGCTATGGTTGTGCAAGCAATTCACCCTACATGGATGGAGCAGGTGGTAATTGTGTAGGAGGTGGAGTAGGTGCAGGAACAAGAGGTACATGAGGATAGTAGGTGGTATCCCTCCTTGGATAGGATGATTGATATGTTTTAGGAGGGTAGTGATGAGATTGGTAAGCAGCAATATGACCAGAGGAGTCCCTTGGAGATGAAGGTTGCTAAACATAATAATCATAGGGATTTGATTGTCGGTAAGGGTATTGCTATCTTGGAGGTGGCAATGCCCACGATTGTGGTTGCTGCCACTATTTATATACTTTGTAAGATTGCAGATGAGTTCCACTTGGATAGTATTACTGTGGTTGGTGAAATTGTTGAGGATTGCCTTGTGGATAAGGCAATCTTTTGGCTGTTTGCCTTTGTGCAAGTTGTGGATGCAAGGCATACATCCTAGAATTCCTGCAAGTGTGATACAACTAGGAAACATCCCTTAGGATGTTCATATTGGAAAATATCACATCCACAATCATCATTTACATCACTATACACAACCATCTCTATGACAACTATTTTACCTTTACCCTTAGATTTGGCACGTTCAGCTTTCTTACATCTCCGATGCTCTTGCTCACCACTTTGCTCCTTGGACTCTTCAACAATTTTTAGAACAACTTGAAACCTATTGTCCATAGAGTCCCATAACTGATCAACCTTGGCTGTGATCTTTGATTGCAATTTTTGGAATGGTAAGGTTTTTTGATTCACTACCTCATCTCTGGCAAATTCATCCTCATTGTTATAAAATCTAACCCTCTTTTTCCAAATAAAAGGGTCTCTATTGTATTCTTCTGCACTTTCATGTTTTCTTAGCTCTCCCTCCTTCTTGGCTACCTGCTAAATTAATCTTTGAATTTGACAGGTGTTCAACTTTGTTAATCTCCCTTGGGCATAGATGCTAAGGGTTTTCCTAGTTTCAAATTGCAACCCATCTACGATATGGCGAAGCTAATCAAGCTGAGAGTATCCATGGTTAGGACACCTATGCAATAGAGAGTAGTATCGACCAATAGCAACATCCAAGGCTCATGATTTTTTTGTTTCCACCCTTGAATTTGTTTTCTTAAATTGGATACTCAGGAGTACATTTGATATTTTTCATTGAATAATTCTAACATCGTACTCCACCGCTTGATTGATTCTAGTTCCAAGGATCGATACCAACTTTTTTCTTCCTTTATGAGTATCCTTGGAAATAATTTTAGCTTTTGCCATTCATTTTCAATGTTCTATAAGGCACATGCATCTTTGAAAGCCTGGAGATGATTTTGTGGATTAGCATCATATCCTCCCTCCAACCGAGGGATGTTGTTCATATCCAGCCTCTGTATTCTATTGTCCTTCACATGCCTTGTTAGAATCCTTATAGCCTCTACAATATTTAACATACCCCGAGTAGCAAGTAGGGGTTCATCAAGGCCATGATGGTGGTGCCTATGATGTTCCCTACTAGCCCTTCTTTCTTGATGATGGGCCTCTCTGGATTGCCCATGTTTTCAGTCACAACTATCTCGACGGTCCCTTCTATTGTTTTGGTCCTGTCGGTCACCTCTATCACAGTTATTTCATCTGTAGCCACGATCTAAACCTGATGAAGAAGAAGATGATGATGAAGGGGAAAAAGAAGGGGAACTTGCTCCATGCTTACGCCTATCACCCTTCCTTCAATGCTCGTGACCACGATCATGATCATGATCTCCTTTATTCTCCTTTTCCTGACTTGCCTCTTCCGATTGATTTTTGTCATTAGATCCATTTTGACCAAAACCTGGATTGTGAACTATGGATTGTACATTCTGGTTAAGGGCTCCTTGAACAAAATCAAAGAGAGGAGAATCACTAAAGAAGTGGTCACCTTCATCAATTGGGCCAAGCGAAGGTGAAAAGATGTTTGGCCCCTTGTCCTTCATAAGCTCATGTTGATGCTCCAGCTAACAATCCCTTAATCTTTGCGTGTCAATGGGATGATAATCCCTTCAGTTGGGATCTCACATCTCATATTCTCCATGGAGATGTTGAAGCCTATGTCGTGTCAACATTAATTGGAGCATTGCTAGAACAAATTGGTTAGGTGGAAACACAATGTTGCCTTCCATGTCACACCACCGCATCAGTTCATCTTGATGTAAGATGAAGGTAAAGTTTGGTACATACTCATCAAGATGAGCACATACCACCTGGTATTGTTGAGGTACTTGAAATGCCCTGGGCGGAGATGGGCTCATGTGAGAAGAAGACATTTTGTGTTAATAAATAGTGTGTAGTTTAAAATTTAATTTAATGATAATAATGATAATTTTTGTTTTCGTAGGATTTGACACTTAGGGTTTAAACAATGAGGTTACTAGATTTCACTAGGCTTAGATAGTGCATGAAGGACTACAGCCCTCAACAATGGTGCCAATGATGAGTAGCAAGGTACCCCTACGCCCAACCATACGAATCACAAGCATTCACGTGCAATCTGGTCGAATTCTGCAGACTGTGATTACTAAGTACACTAGAGCTAAATGATGTGTGTGTGTTGTTCGTTCGTGGTCTTCCTAGTCCCACTTGTGGAATGCAATTGTATGGTTAAGTGTGACTAAGGCATATAATTTTTATTGTTTTGTGTTTTTATGGAATTACTCACCTAGAACAAGAATAAAAGTAAGAATGATTAAAAGTAAAAGTGATTAATTGCTAAGAAAACTAAATTCTAATCTAGCCTAACACAAGTAACCATTTCCACTTTTCGGACACATCCTAAACTTTGTGCAAACACTATTGGGCTGTCAAACGCTAATCGTTTCTGAGCTACCAAGTGTCACACGTATACTCGAAGGGGTTGTGCTTGTGCAATTTAACAATTTGCTTAATTGATCAAAATGAACTGCTACGCTAATAACAAGAATGTAAAGTGCATAAAATAAAATGTAAATGCATAAGAAAACAAATCTCAAGTGCTGCAAGGATGAATCAAAGAGCTCATTTTTATTGCCAACACAATGGTATGCTCAGATACATCAATGCTTGAATAAAGATTTGTTCACACTTAGACCTCTTGCTATGGGCACTTGGAAAATACTCTAACTTCCAAATAGACAGATTGTAAGAGTTTCGCTATTTGATTACTAAAAACATCCTCTCAATTGTGCACTTGGGCGCTGTATTTATAGACCCAAGAGTAACCCGGGAATAACCATTCTAATAATTAGAATAACTACTATAATAATTAAAGTAACCGCTTCATCAAGAGATTTCATTAAAAATGAGTGTGGAATTTGCAAAACCCAGCATAGGAATTAAAAAACCAAAAAGGACAACAAAATTATAATAAAGTAAGTCTTAAAAAATATGCATTATAAACCAATTACAACGTATTGATTTGGACGTGAACTTGGTAAGCATCGCAATAAAAGCACTATTTCAAGCATGCGGGGTCACCGTAAAGCACATGCATGATAATACTTAATACGATGGTTATGGGCAACATAGGATAATTACAAGTGCTGGAGGCGTTAAACACGAGAAGTGAAATGAATTAAATGGGATACCAGGAATACCAAAGCTGCAATGCGAGGGGAGACATTGCAGTGTATGGCGACGGCCAAATGGCATTCATCTTACACAGGAGCAGCTCGTTTTACTTCATCAGCGGTAACGCTTCGCACTGCCGTGCCGGTCAGAAGCTCTGGATCATTGTTCTTGCGGAGCGCAACTTGCATTCGTCGTTGCCAGCGTCTGCTCCTGCTCCTGTTCCTTCTCCTTCTCCTTCTCTTTCTTCTCCTCCTCCTCCTCCTCATCTTCCTTTGCCTCCGTTGCAGCACCGTCGCTGGCAATGTTGGTTTTCACTGTCTTCATGTTAACAGCGAGGATTGCAATGTGATGTTTCTTTCTTGATTCGGGTGGCAGGGGCCATGCCTATGTATGGGGATCACGTTGGGTTTTATGTGTTTTGCTCTGTTGTGCTCTGCCTTTCAACTTTGAACGCCGTTTATGTGTTTTGCTGGCAGCGGCCATGTCTATGTATGGGGATTCCGTTGGGTTTTGTTTATGTGTTTTAGTGTGTTGTGCTCTGCCTTTCAGATTTGAACGCCTGGTTAGTTTAGGTCTCTCTCTTGGAAACCTGCTACGAAGACTGTGTGATAGATTAGTTATTTTTCATGTGATTATTCTGTTTGCTGATGAAGTTTTTTCACTAATTTTGTGTTCCCAAACGTAAAAGGTTTGCTTTCTTGGTTTATATTTACTACTTTACTATGATTGATATCTCTTTCAGAGTTTCAGGCAACGGCTGCTGGTATCTTTTGGTTGTTTCTCACGAGATGTACACGTTTCGCATCATTTTTCTTGTTGGGTTTGTGTGAACATTGATCAAACTATAACCGCCGGTAATAACTAATTGTAGAGTCTAGCAGAAATGTAATACATCCATTGGAAATTGTAACTGAAACACATCCATTGGAAATTGTAACGAAACTGTCTGCAGATTATCAACTTTAATAAAAATCAAAAAATGTTGTTTAATTTAGATTAGCTCGCTGTTTAATTCATGGTTTTGTAATAGCTCTAACTGCTTAACTTGGAGGTATGTTTTGTTAACGATGGAGAAACATGATAAACGAAGGTTACCCGTTAACAAGAAATATCAGTAGCTATCATCATGTCTACAAGGATTCAGCCAAATCATGTCAAAGCGTTTGGATTTGAGCTTAAAATTACAGCTCCTTGAACATGTCATCTTGACCCGAATCATAAAAAACTTACACTCAAGCATTATTAACTCGAATTTTAGCAAATTTGAAAAGGGTTCCATTAAAGTATTGCTCACTCAAATTTGAACAAATTTAAAAATGCCTAGCCCCCACGCTGCAGCCCAAACCCTTACTGCCGGTTGTTGGTCCCAGCACCATACCGCAACGGCTACCACCGTCCCCGGTTGATGATTACACGCCTTCGCCTGCCCCTATGCCGGTAAAGTTTCATTTTTTTTAAAAAAAGTATTTTGTTTATAAAAGGCTTTGCTTTTCTTATTTATGCTTTGTGGATACCGTCTGTATCAAGTGATTAAGATAAAAGTTCTTGAAATTTTTTTATTTTTGAGCAGTTGATATGCAATCTTAAGAGTTAGAAAATATGCAGAGCCGAATTTCATCTGCGACTTGCATACTGTAATACAAAAGAACTACGCAAAATTAAATGAAACAGGATTTCGTCTTATAGAATCCCATTGTCTCTCCACATTGACATTTCACATCACAGTTTCATCTGTTGTATTACTTGTGTACGAGGCTTGCAGACAGGTAACAAGCTATTATGTCTGTTGGATTCAATAGGCGGCGGGTTTGAAACCGAAATTTTTCCAACAGGCGTAATAAAGAACTTCGTTTTCAGAATTTGAGCTTACAATTTCTGGAGTCTTAGATTTGACTTGAGTAAATATATTCGAATATATTTATTTGTAGCTTGACAATAAACGCTGCCTTCAGCAGCGTAACTCCATCGAGGCTGATGGATTTTTGGAACGATTCCCAGAATGTTCATTGACGTTCTGTTTAGCTCTGGATAGCAAAGATAAAATGGGAGGAGCACGTCTTTCTTCAAACAATTTAAAATAAAGTTTTTTCCAAATGAAATATTATGTGTAAGCGTAAAAATTTGTATAATTATATTGTAACTCTAATTCGGTCGAGTTCTTCTTTGGTGATGATTACGTGATGAATTTAGATGCGTGGAAACTCTATAATTGTGCTCCGGCGGTTTTCAAAAAGTTAGTTTGAGACCTTGACATCTGATGGTATTATGTAATCAGGATAAGAAAGACATGGAAGTAGTGAATGAGATTTCACTCTAATTTGCGAAGTTATCCATGCACTCCTAAAGTAGATTTTATTGCTTGATCTTTTATATAAAAGATCGTGAACCTATCAATCCGCCGTAGATTCATTTTAACCATTTTGATTTGTGAGTTCTCTCTATGCACCGACTAGGCTGAAATTTCAGATTTTCCAAAAACAGTCAAGGTATTACATGTATGTAAGTATTTTAACACAGTTTTGCAGAAAAATAAATTGTATAATGTAAGCTTGGAAATCATATAACAGCAACTTTACGGTGTATTTCCAAACCTCTCCTTTAATGAAATTATAATAAATTGATGTTTCAAATCTTAAAAGATAAATTCTGGTATAATAAGTTCTTAAACACTTTTTGTAACTAAGTAAAATGAATTCATATTAAAGTTTTAGTATCAGTTATTTCAGCTTTAGTTCTGGTCAGTATTGTATTTTTAAAATTCTTTTGAGTTGTTACAGTAATTTTTTATTTACTTTTTTTGTTTATCATAGTAGACAAAAAAACCAAAAAATATATATTAATAAACAATAACAATACATGCATCTACATCAATCATAGCTTTATCCTAATACACTTCACAAGGGAGGCAACATAGACAACCTGTTGGTGTGGGACCAATGAGATTAAGTACATGATCTGCATCTGAACATATTAATGGATAAATAGGGAGAAGAACAATGATAGATGCGGATGATGAAAGAAAACATCTTGAAACTTAATCCTTCTTAGGGAGTGGGAGTACATTCCAAAGAGCAACCTAATGCTGGGAATCCAAAAGAACTGCGAGTTAATAAGACGAGTTAATAAGACCAGGAGAACAACAAGGAGCTCAAAATGCTCAAAATTATGATAACACACTCCGATGTAGCAGATCGAGATTGGGAGGAGTGCACGAGTTGGTGTATCTGCTCCAAGGCTGCAAACAATAAAACAACTGATTAGTATCCAACTTTAACTTAGAAGTACGAGATAAAATTTGGAAACTCACAAGGCGAAGAATTTGAGATTTTTCCATAATATTTAAATGGTTAGAGTTGGACGAATTAGTGTTCTGGAAAAGAGCAGTGCATCTGCACTTCCATATATAGTAAAGAACGAAAGGCCTAATAACTTTCCAAAGAAACTGAAGGTCAGTAGAGGTGGTGGCCAAAAATCCGAATAAAATAACCTCCTAGGAAAACATGCACAAAGGAAAAACTTTAGAAACCCACTCCCATGAAGATTGAGCGAAAGGGCAATGCCAGAAAACGTGGACAAAATCTTCAGAACCTCCACAGAGAGGGCAATTAGGGTTTGAAATCCCAAGGTATTCACGACGTTTGCCGATAGGCAAGCCTTGATGTAAGAGGCACCAAAGAAATTGTTTAATTTTTGGAAGAGTTGGAAGGCTCCAAACTCGTGAAAAGAGAGAGAGCCAAAACTGTTCAGACTCTTCTTTGTGCCATGATCAATTGCAGCAATTAACAATCAAAGAGGAATCATGCAACAGCTAAAAGGGCACATGGGGTTTATAGGGTAGAAGGTTCAATCCATTAGTCCATTGAAGACCATGGAAGAGACTAGGAACCGAAGCATCCAAATGCAAATGCTGATGAATGAAGTGATAAAGTCTATCAAGGCAATGGTGCATAATTTTGGAAGCCCCATATAAGTTTTCAAATATATCCCAAGTAATCCATTGATTGGTGAGACGAAGACAGCTAAGGGAAATAACTGCCTTTTGAAACCAGATGGTGGCTATCCTGGCATTTGAGGTGGCTAGAGGAGCAGGACCTAGAGGCAGCCACCAAGGGCAAATCTTAGAAAGAAGAGTAGGATTGATATGAATATTATTCCAATTCACATGAGAATGTAAGACCTGCCAAGCCTTCCAAATGCGTTTGAAAACATGTGTTCCAAAAATGATAATGTCATGAGGAGAAAAGATCCAATTAACAAGGTGGATACCCTTCTAGATAGACCTATTCTTAGGGAATGCTTGTCGAAGCCTTAACTGAAGAAGATTCCCAATAATATTGGGGGCATCCAGGTGCTGAACCAACCACTTAGCGACAAGGGTGAGACCTTGCTTAAAGGAGTTCAAAAGGCCCAATCCACCTTTGTTCTTAGGAAGAGTTACTATATTCCAAGCTACACGATAAAAGCCTTTTTGGGAGTCCTTAGACGATCACATGAAGTCTCGAAATAAACGTTCAAGCTTTTGATAAGAAGCATGGGAAGGGGCCCAACATGACGAATAATAAACATGGGTAGAGGCACAAATAGACTTACAGATTAGATACTTACCGGTGAGGGTGAGGGGTTTGGTTTTCCATTTTTTAGTTTTTCTTTGAATTCGAGAAAGAACTTGGTCCCAGAGCTCGGACGTTGGGCCTCTAAAGCGAAAGGGGATTCCCAAGAGCTTAATGATCTCATGATCTTGAGTACGCTTCCAACTATAATTGGGCAAATGACTGTAGTTATTGGTAAAGCTATAAACAGAAGATTTACACCAATTTATGATAGATCCAGAGAGGGAGCAATATTGCTCTACTCGAGACAAGAGACACTGCACATTATCAGCATTGTTTTGAATAAGGAAAAATGAGTCATCAGCGAAATGCATATTGAGGAGCTGATGTTGAGGAGAAGATAGATGAACCCCAAATAAAACATTGTTTTGAATATCCAAGCTGATTTGATGACAAGGAAAATCAGCCGCAATGATGAAGAGGTAAGGGGCAAGAGGGCAACCTTGCTTAACAGACCTATGAACAGAGAAGGGAGAAGTGATGCCGAAGGTAGTCATGATTCGTGTAGTAGCGTCTGAGAATAAGCATTCTACCATATGAATGAACTTAGGGCCAAAACCCAATTTAGTCATGGTTTGGATAATGAAGTCCCACTTAATGTTATCATAGGCTTTAGCATAGTCAAGCTTCATCAGGAGGATATCTTGACCCTCATCCTCAGCCCACTTAAGACCTTCCCAAGCAGCCACCACGTTATTTAATATGTATCTTCCTGGAACAAATCCAGTTTGCTGGGGGGAAATAATAAGGGTAAGGATTTTCTTTAATCGCAAGGCTAAACATTTCGCCCAAATTTTGTAAACCACATTAAGTAAGGTGATAGGTCGCCAATTGGAGATACAAGTAGGATCTCCTGATTTAGGGAGAAGATGAATAATCCCTTGGTTTAAGATTGGTCCCAAAGAGCCAGTAAGTGTAGCCTCTTTGATAACATGGAAGAGGTCAGAACCTACCAGATCTCAATGCTTTTGGAAAAATTTGGCTGGAAAACCATCATAACCTAAGGCTTTCCCAGGGCTTAGGTTAAAGCAAGCCTATCGAAGCTCAACTGGAGTAATATCGGC